>OY856412.1:176374243-176706743 GCA_963693085.1 Alisma plantago-aquatica | reverse complement strand
CTACTATCTATGAGAACCAAAATTTGATGTCAAAATTTAAATTTGGGACTAGAAAAAGCATAATACCTTAGATCATAATTTGGATCATATATCTTTCTCAACTTAATATTCATGTGTCCTTAATTCAAAACATGACATACATGGATAGTGATAAGAATATATTACTTAGTGACTTTAACTGTAACATCTTTTAATTAATCTTTTTCCTTGAGCAGATTGTTAAAATCTATATTTTTCCTTATGTCCAACGTTTTATTATGTTATTAGACCTCGTTCTTACATAGTAACAAAAAAACACATTTTACTAAGTTTTCATTTTTATTATTCAATGTTTGGTTTCAGCAGGAAAATAGATGCATAGAAGAATTTTCGAACTTTTAGTTTGGATTGCATTACAAGATAATAAATCTATTTGAACAATAAATGAATGGTTTTTTTTATTAAAGAGTAATTTAAGCATACATAGGGAATGCACTTATAACAGTATTGTAAACTTGTCTCCATATTAGCTTATACAATTCTCATAATAGCCTTAATTCTATGGTTAAACATGATGGTGATAGTAATATAGGTGTTTGGCAATTAAAATTTATGGTTTATACTAATTTTTGTTTTTGTAGATAATTTGTTAATGGTATTGCATATGACTTGTTGATTTTGATTATTACTTTTTCCTTTTGTAGAAAGAAACATATACATTAAGGTGATGAAGAAATATGTTTTTGGATGAACCAAGCAAACACGTGTGTAAACCTCAATGTTCATATAGTATTCTTGGTCAATATTACCATGTAGAACAACATTCAATTGCTTATCATTATTTCATATTATATAATGCATGACATGGTATCAATTCTTTAAATAATATATTACATATGATATGAGATTCTTATAATTGGTTTTCTTTTGATTTTCCAGTCACTAAAATAGTAATTATTACTATTCACAATCAATTAATCTAAAAATAAAATTTATGCCATATTAGAAATATCTCTGATATTAGTAAATCAAAAGACAAGTAGATCTCAAGTCCAATTATAATATCATTAGAAGACCGAACAATCATTGTAAGAATCAAACTATAAGTGCTCTAAAACATTATATTATTGACTATGAAAATGCAAATAAAATTGTGAACATATTTTGTAAGTTTATGGATGTAGAAAAAAATCATTAGTATGGAAGGAAAAAATATTTATATCTATTTAATTATTCATATATGAAAAAATATGATCAATATATACAAGGATATAAATTAGGTGATTCATAAGCTTAATAATCAATCAATATGACAAAAGAATGTTAACAAGAATGCACTGCTATAACAGAGAGATAAAAATGTGAAATTGGAATACTAAACTAAATTAATGTTCCGCAATAATGAAGTATCAAATAAGTCAAAATTGGGGGATTTGATATCCAAAAACATAGTAAAATAATTATTATAAAGCACTATTTTCAGTTCATATCAATTAAAATAACATATTTGCATGTATAACTTTTCCTCAATATTCCATTTTGAGACACTGGAACAAATAAGATTCTTTGGTTTGGGTTTGGTGGCTAATCATAAAATATCAATTGAATGAAATTTATATTTCCATATATCAAAAGAAGAGGTAAATCAATGCAAATGTAAATTGTATTTAGTTTAGTTTAATTATAGTTATTCTTGCATTTTTTGTTATGACATTTAGTTTTGTTTATAAACATTATGTATTTATACAAGTGACTATTACTTGAAACCACCATGCAAGGCATACATGAATCTGAATATGATATCAAGGATGTGATTATGAAAAAAAATTAGAAAGGACATTGACATAGACATATTGGATAATGACCCGTAGAAGGAAGTGAAGATTATTGTAATCATCATTGTCAAATATTCATGAAAATTTGATAAAAGAAATAACATGAATAACATATATTTCTCAATAATAAAATTAATAATTAGAAAAATAGCAAACATTCTGATATATTGGTGCAAACAAAAAACAAAAAAAAGTAAAAAAATCATGAAATTGAAATTTTGGATACTAATAGTGTTGTCTATTGTTGTATTTACTTAAGTAAAATTTTTCCATCAGTTTATCAAATAGATAACGTGTAGTGGTTACGTGCAAAGCACGTGCACTTACTAGTATATATATATATATATATATATATATATATATATATATATATATATATATATATATATATATATATATATATATATATATATATATATATATATATATTGCAACATGTACTTTAGGCATCATTAGAAAATTCAATTTCTAATAAAATAGAACATATTATAGTTAATGTTTGTCTTACTACTGCTAGCGTTGGAGTGGTGGGGCTTCTCCTCTGACTACCAACTGCTATCGTCGGGGTTGGAGCTTCTTCACGCATTCTAGAAACTGCCATTCTTGCGGTCGGAGCTTCTATTCTAGGTGGCTGACCTCAATGGAGCAGCTATGGTGGTGTCTAGAGCTAGCAGGATGGAACGGCAGAGCAGGGTGGAGCAACAACGGTTGGATCAGGCTTGAGCAAGGAGGCTGCAGTCACTAGTATATATATATATATATTGAAGTGCTTATTCATGCTTGGGAACAATTAATTGTCACGTTTTATATTAATAATAAATGAAGCACTTCATTTCGTCTCTTGATTACAGAATAACTTTAAAGGAAAGAAAACCGATTCTATACTTCCATTCTCCAACATTTCAATCTTTCAAGTATCTTTATTTTATGACTTTTTATTTAAGCACTTTTCTCTCTCCATACGTCCTAAAAACGTGCCTTGAGATCCCCCTAATCTCTCAAATCGTCACATGTATGGTATAGCGCTCGATTTCTAAGAATTAATGGAAACCTTGATTCGAGTTTTTTTCCGTGGACGATATGGCAATGAACAGCCTCCCCTCACCTCATTGCAACGTTGTCAAGGAAGAAGACACCCCTAGAAACCTAACACCTCAACGGAAATGTATGAATACCGCGACTTCTGGACACGATAAATCAGTTGAGATGCAACGGAGACCGCTCAGCCATGTACAACGATCCGGAAACACACCACTCGACCACCATTACCGAAGTGCAACCCAACAATCCTCTTCCACGATAAAGGATGAGTTCTGAAACCAAACCCTTGACACTCCCAACAGCGTGTTCTTCTCCGGCTCTGCCTTCTTCAGCCTAGCCTGCCAACCATCGATTACAAACTCCAAAGACTGAACGTGTGATCAACACTAGCATCCACATGTATGACTAGCGGTAGAGCCAAGGGGGACGAACACCCCCACACCCACCCAATGGCGGAGGCAGAACTTAGCTAAAGGGTGGGCACCTTGTTGCTGCAGGTGAATGGGTAGGGTACAAAACACAATATTATATGTATATTCTCCAAAATCTATAATAAAATTGTGTTGATCAATGTACATTTTGATAAACATAGGTGGGGCCCGTGCCCACCTGTGCCTCCATGTGGCTACGCCACTGCACCCACCCCTACTTTTTTTTAAGATTTTACACACACACATTCACATATATATACATACATTTTTTTTTTTGATAAAGGGCGCATGCCATTTTATTACGTGATCTATATCAACATAATGCATGTGGTATACATGAAGAAGCTAACCGCTTAGTGGTGAATATTAGTAAACCTGCTTTCCTTGGTCCTAGGTTCAAGTTGCACTCCTAACACATTTTTCATTACTTTTCTTGAATTTTTTCTGCAGTCTTGGTAAAACCCTATAGTTTTGGTAGTTAAAATATTGTTCCTTAAAAACTAGAGACATATTTAAAAACTCTACATATTTGTAGAAAATGACTAAATTCCTCATATTTGTGAATACTTTTAAGCAACCCTACAGATATGGTCACGAAAATCAAGACAAACGATATGAAGGAGTAGATGAACAATATGTTTTTTGTTGTTTATTGATTCTTCTATTTTGTAATTATCCATCATTGAAAAAAACCAAGTCATTACATTTTGAATCATAATCATATTCCTACAAGTTAAAAACAAATAAGAATGTCCTCTTGTCTTTTTTATAAATCTGAATAAGCCCTACTTAGGAGAATAAATTCCAAATAATTCCCTTTAATAATTAGACGTTACCTTACAAATTTATTATAATATGAGTCTTATTTTTTGTATTTTTAGTAACATTCAATATTGAATATCCAACATGTTGAGCAAACAAATTTTGTTATTATGAAACATCAATATGCTCATCAAAACCTTTTGCTATGTACATTCACACATTACGCCTTCATGTTAATATATAATAACTAGAGAGACTTGTTATATTATTTAATCATGTTTGTTCTATACTTCTTATATCAAATTATTAATTACATAATGAATGCAAAGTTTGTTGACTTTTATTAAACATCTAAAACATTTTTAACTTATCAAACATCTTCTACAGAAAAATATGAAAAAGTAAGGTTATATTTATATTCTTGTATATCTAAAGTCAAAAGAAAAGGTCCCGTATATATATATTGGAATTTGTAACTAGATATAATTTTTACACTAAGTCATGATTAATTTTGTATAATCAAATTCAAATATTCATCATTTATAAAATTTTGTTGTTCAAAAAACGGTTAATAGATATTACGAACTCAATTACTTTTCTTATTTTATTTGTCCAAAATGGAACATACTATGCATATTGTTCTCCTTCATTATGCATTTGTTGTATATTTCAACATAGTTGGTATTTTCCTTTCACTTTAAGCAAATTATGAATGACTATATAAGGTTTTGTAATATACTTAAATAATAAAGTCTGGCAATACAATGGACTATAACATGTTTCTTATGATGTATGTGAACACTCACTTCAATTGTATTCCCCCTATGTTAAAGTCCTGACTTCTTCACTGTGTTTTATTGTTTTACACCTCACCATGCTATCCCCTCTGTCACAAATCCAAAGAAACACAAAGATGGGGAACTCTCAATCCAAAGACAATTTGTTTAGTTGGTTCCCACATGGATCCAAAGGTTCTAGGTTGGAAATCACTTTATTAAACCCCAACCTCAAACACTTGAGCGGAAGCATGGCCATCCTTATGCTCTGTGATTCAATCCTTCTTGGTCAAAAATTTGTATTGAAACATCAAGACAATGAGAAAAACACAATAAAACAACTCAATGATATCTTGAAATGTGCAATTGAGACTAGGTTAATTAATCCATTATAAATGTCTGAATCACAATGTTGTTTATAGATTATAGATATTAGCATATGGGTAAGTAGAATTTCATTTTCATTAGATATATTAGTTATTCATTTTAGAAGTATGTATGTTAGTGGGTTTGTTGTTGTAATTTTATGGTTATAGACTTAGGTAATGATGATATATTAGATAAGAGATTGATGATCATCAGAACATTCTAGATATAAGGCTCTATTTAAGTTGATAAAATGTATTTGGTAGTTTGGTATCATACTTGTGCAAATATTTTCTACAATTTTAGTAGCCAGTATTAAAATCCAATCTATTTATTGATTATATATATGTTATAAAGCCTAAAGAAAATGGAATCATCATATATGTAAAAGGCCTTTTCATCACATATACACACCATATTTATGTAAAAACTTTGTAGTATATTAAGATTAGTAAATAGAAAATATGTGATTTCATACTCAATAATAATCTAAACTCTTAACATTAGTTTGTCCTTACTATATATTTAAACAGTAGATATACACATGTATCAAAAATATTCTTAACTGTCATATAAATTTATGAAATAAATAGATATGAAATTGATTATTTTAATTTGCAAGAGTTGGAAAGAAAACAAATATATAAGGAAGACACTTTGGAAAAATGCATAGCAATCAATGAGTCACATAAATATAAATGGATAAACCCTCAAAGATATAAATATAGAAAGGAATAACTTACTTTAAAAAAGAATAATATTATGGGAAATTTTATATTTTAATTATGAACTTGTATAATATTTCAATTACAATCAACGGCTTGGATGAATGAATGAATGACAATTAAATGTTTGAACTTGTATTGGTACTTAGTATAACTTGTAGAAAGGGAAGGTAGATATAATCACAATAGAGATGGTAATTAGAGAAATAACCCCAATTTTGGAATGTAGATTTATGATAAAGAAATAACTTAGACTATTCAAATGTGACTTTACATGGGAATGCCATAGTATCACATCCACCCATGCATGTTATAGTCCATAACTAAATGATGATGTATATGTAACTAAGGATAATATGAATGAAAAATGTTGACCCTACCTTAGAGTGGATATATGCATGTAATAACTACCTCATAGACATAATAGGAACCATATGTTCACATAATAAGAATAAAGATCCTAGAGAGAGAATATGATAGAACATTAACAAGATAGTATGGTGGTTATATATATGATAAGGTAACTGCAAACATGAACAAGTAACATTGATTATATAGACACATATATGCAATCCAACTAAAAATCTTAGAAAGAATGATCGTGTGAAAATCATTCAATGTGAATAACCATAGAAGGGAGAAGAAATCTTAACTAGAAAAGAATCAAGAATAATTGATTCCAAGCTAAATAATAACCCCCATGTACTATATTTTGTAGATCCTTCCTATTGGGTCCTTATCGTGATTGAGAAATATATGAGTCTTGAATAAATTGAGGAACTAGATTCTTTATTACATTATTTAACTATTTCTTTCTTTAACTTCATGCATGATATTTTATTATGTTGACCTTATCTTTCCTATTTAAGATCACCACAACTATTTTTAAAAAATACTAAATGTTATTGGATATTGAATGTTGTTGAATATTAAAATAATATTGGATTTGATTTTTTTTGGAGTTTTGAATCCCTTTAGGTTTTGGCCTCTTTAGAGATTTGGCTCAATTCAGGTCGGGTTATGTCGCACCACTATACACGGTGGTCGTACTAGATTAGTTATCCTGAAGTATACTAGTTTAAATAGTAATTAGGAAATAATATCTTACTCTTATATAATGTGAGAACATGATACACCAATCATTTGGTAAATATATGATATGAAAGTGATCAAATAATTTTGAATTTATATTAATATGGAGGAAAACCTTAGATATATGGAAAAATATTTGTACTTGATATCTTGCAATGAATCTAAATGTTGATCAAACTTGTAAATTTGTTATTGGAACAATCTTTTGAACTTGATATATTGGAATTTGATTCTTGAAAATTTTGATAACTTTATTTTCTATATTGATAACCTCAATATGCCAAATAGTCCTTGCCTATTTTTGATAAATAGAATCATCTATTGTTGTATATTTTAGATAGATCAATTATAATAACTTTGTAGTAGCATTGGCTAGCCTTTTTTGTTGGCCCATGAATTGGATGGAATCATCCCTTTGAGATGCAAATGAATAGGAACTTGAAGGACGACATAGAAGAGATATGCAGGAATTTCCTCTATTAATTGAAGATTACATAGGGCTTTGATTTTTAATTTTTAGTCTTAATTTATAGGATTCCATGAAGTCTAATGTATCACATGAATTAAAATAAGATTTGTTTATATTATAAATATAAATCATGATAAAATTGTGGTAACAAGATCAAGTTTGTATATCATCTCTTACCACTTGTTCCATATTAAGATTGAGACATTGTGGATACATGCATGGTTTGAAACTATTATCCATCTTAATCATGCTTAATAGTGACATATATATCCCCTTTGTATCAATAGTTGTCCATATGAATGCTTTATTATGGTTAAAAACCTATCAAATCCTTTTCTCTTATTCATTATGAGGTTAAAATATATGATAATTGGATGTGTAGAAGTTTCTACAAAAAAATTATACTTCAAAAGTGTAGAGTTGTAAAGTTGGTGATTCTTCTATTGAAGTTCCAAAATTAAGTTGGAAGAGAACCTAAGTATCTCTTGTTGATATTCTTATTACCTCACTTCTCTTGGCATTCGTCACATCTTTCAAATGTTTTCCCTTTGGATTTTGTTCAAACCTAGTCTCTACATATGAGTCCACCATGTCTATTAAGGAACATGATTCAGCATCAACCACTCTCTTGATAACCTTAATTGCATTGAGTTATATGATCATGAAAGATATTAGCATCATTTCCCTAGGGTTCACACCAATCATTGCACGACGCTCTTAAAAAATGCCTCCCTAATATGGAACTTGAGGTTTTTTCCTATTCATAGTTGAGATTACAAAATCTACAGGTGATACATATTTCTCCAATATCACCAAGGCATCTTCACAATACCTTTAGTATAATGGAATAATAAAACCTACATCTGCAAATACATAATGAACCTCTTTGTCTTTTCCAAATGAAGTTTTTTTTAAACAATCAATGACATCAAGTTAATACTTGTGACATGGTCGCATCAAGAATTATTAAAATAAATATTACCATGATTATTACATTTTTTGGAAAATATCTATGTATGAGTGTGTTGATAGTGGACAAACATGCATAACTATTTGAAATTCTTTCATTAATAACTTGGCATGCACTAGCATTTAAATGCTTTAGCGAAGGAATGTTGATGTGTTAACTATTTGAAACTTCTCGACTAAGGTCGAACATGCCCTTGAGTTATTGTTGTCTGCAAATAAATGTCACAAATTTTACAAGAGATATATAAAGCACCGTGTAACATACTGAATCTTGGGTTTATTTGCAATTTAACCAATTTTCAAGATTTTATTTCCTTCGTATCATTTTTGTCCTTTTTCCAAAATATTCCTATCTTTTCTATCCTCTTTGTCCTCAATCTTGAAATTGAGCAATACTTAATGATGTGAATTATATTTGACCCACATTCACTTCAATGAATGGGTTTTTGCACAAATATCTCAACTAGTTGTTAATTAGTGTCTAATAATGCAAAAAGACCATTAATAAGAGATAATTAGTAAATTATATTAATTTAGAGTTTTTATGGCTTTTGGGACAAGAAATGAGAAAATAAGAAATTTTATATCAAAATTTATTAAGAAAGGTACTAAATATATTTATTAGGTACTTGACATACAATCAAATACAAAAATGTATTCAAAAGGAGAAGTTAATGTAAAGCTAGACTCCATACACATTAATTAGCAAACCCATGAATTTTCAAGTCAATTGGAATTCCTTTACCCTCTTGATTAATTAAATGAATATGCAAACTCTAATATATATAAATGCCTCGTGTATGTGAAAAAGGAAACCTATTTGACTCCTAATTAACCTACCCTTTAAATTTCTTGAAAATCATATTTTAGTTGTTGTCCCAATTGAATTGGTATTGAAAACCTTAATTACCTTAGATTTTAATAGTGGTAATTGACTAAGCACTCAAGTATTTTCCTAAACGCATTCTCTCCTCAACATAATGCATCCTTGTGTTACTCCTGCTCTCTATCTCACACGATATCAGTGTTCTCCCCGTCGGAAATAAACAATGCCCCTCTGTGCAATGAGGCACCCACCTTCCTCTCCTATCCATCTCCTATATCTTTCCTCCACTATTCCTTCCTTTCCTCTCGCCCTCTTCCCCTAACCCTAGCCGACAATGCTTCCCTACCATGCGCCCATCCAATAGCCACCACTCAATGCAGCTACTGGCATTGTTGTTGCCTAACGTCGTCTCCTCACCAATGTTAGTGCCAGAAGCATCGGCCACAACACTGCGATGCCATCGTTAACACCTACCACCACCTTACTGAGGCCTCTCATCATTGCCACTGGCCGCCCTAGGTCCCTTGTCTCCTCCTTCCTCGTCTCCTTTGGCGCTTTTCCATCCAGCCACACAATCGTATAACCCTGTCGATGTCAGCCTCGACACACCATCTCAAACCATATCCAACGCCTTTCATGCCAGCGTTGACAGCGTCACTGTGAACTAGTGATGCACATTACCTCTGCCACTTCGCCCTCTAGCCCTACACCTCCCTCTGGACCTACTATGCCATCAGATCACCACTGGATCTCGCCACCAGTCAGAGATTTCCACACCGTCCCCATCATCAGGTTGATACAACCTGACCAGAACCCAACGTCGACAACCACCATGACATCTGCAACTCACCACCCTTACATCTGACCCCAATAGCCACAACCCTCTTCTCCTCGCCTCCTTTCTCTTTGCTCACCCTACTCCCTATCTATCTTGACGGTGAGACTTTTCTGCCACATGATCAGGCTGGAAGCAGCCTCCTTTCTTCACATCTAGTACCCCTCCTCGACTCCCCCATGTCTCCCATCACATTACTTGTGCTTATAGTTGTTTGGCTCACCTTGATAGGAAACATTGCACCACCATGACGTCTGCAAACACCTCCATTCAACCTGAAGATGGTGACTCACTATAGACTACACCTTCATGTGCCATATGATCGAAGAGAAGGATAGACTTTCACTTCATAATGGCTCATTACAGGCTGCTCCTTCATGGGTCACATGATCATAGAGAAAGTAATGATGTGTTTGGGTCCCCATCTTGTTGTGAATCAACTAGCCATGCAACCTCCATGGTAACCCTAGGCATGTAAGTCTTCATTTCACATTCAATAGTTTTGTTTTAGAAAACAGATTACAAAGATGGGATAAGTATGGAGTAAGGATAATCTAGTTCTTTAAAACCATAACATGAACTAGTCAATTAGCTTACCTATCAACTTTAATATATACAAATGCAAATATTAGATTGCATGAAATCAAACTTATAATGGTACGTTAAAGTGGAGAATTGGTATTAAATATAAGATATTGTATAAGACCTGGGTAGATTTATATCCAAAATGATTAATGAATCACCCTAATTGCTTATTTTATACTTTACTAAGCCCTAAGAATCATTAGTGAGTGTATCCTTGTTTTAATGTATCCTTTACATTAGAAACCATATATATAGGTGCATTACATGTTAACTAGAAATACATACAGATCTAGGGAACACTCTCATCTAAATTGATCCAAGGGAACATGAAATATGTATAAGAATCCATTACTATTAACATGACTATGGGTAACATAATTGTTGGGATACATCAAAAACTACTTTCAAATGTCTACATATTGCATACTCTTACTCATGGCATGCCCAAGAACTAGATAATGAAATGTGCATGCCCACCAATATACATGGTAAACATGATGTTAGGAATAATATTGATTCACATTATAGAAAGAGAATGGCATCTTTAAACCTATTAGACGAATATATATTATTAACCACATATATATGAGTTACATAGACTTATGTGTCTAAAGATGGGTAATTAGAACTAAGATAGATATATAAAGCATCGCATATTCTCTCAATAAAGATTAAAATTATAAACCCTAACATGACATTAGATGATTGGGAATAGGGTAAGAATAATATAAAAATATAATAGGAGAATATGTTCACTTTGACTTGGCTACATACATAATGTATTTCTAGAATAAAAAGTTGACTTTTTGGACCAAAGTATACTATTCGAGTTAACCTTTATGTGTGAAAATTAGGTATGTGCATTCTAAACCCTAAGTTGGGCATGTTTATCCAACTCTACTTTCCCAATGAGGCATGAGCCTATACATTAGTTTCAACAATTCTTATTTATTTCACTTTAATTACTCTAGGGTCTTGGACCCCACTTGCAAAGTTTTCAAATTCTTAATTCTTCCATTAGATTATTCAAGCATAATGACTAATTAACTAATGTAGCATACATCTGTAGAACCACCCATAGTAGACATGTGTAAATTTGCTTAGGGGAATGTGATAATTCTCCCCATTTTATATATATTCGGGTGATTGGGAATGTGTTAATTCTCCCTCACCTAGAGGTTGAAGTTAGGTAGGTGCCTCAGCCCTATATTAGTTTAATGTAGTCATATTAAATCATGCATGCAACTTTATTATTATTTGACTTGGCAGAATTCTTATTTATTTACTTGCCTCATACTTTTGACCACCCTTAGCTTAGTAAATCTTTACTTTTCCATATTTTAAACTATGAAATGTCCTTATTCCTTTAATTGACACATATTTTTTCTCTCCTCTTGCTGGGTGATCCCAACCACGCAGGCTTAGGATCACAGTGTGCAATAGGAGCATGGTGAACCAACGTAAGACTAGAAAAAGGAGTTCATCCTTCCCTCATGGACTTATTTGCTAAGTTGTTTTGTTGGAGACATATTGATGTAGTTTAGTTTCCCTCTACCTTAGATCCTTTTTGTATAAAGCATGTACACCCTTATTGGGAAAATATTGATGTACTCTTTATTAAATTGAATATAGTCAAAGTTTTAAATTCTACTGCTATTCATTGGTGTTTTGTTTACCATTATTAGTAGAGAGGTGATTTCACTTCTTTACACAACTTGATGTTTATAGTTTGTGTAAAATGTCTTTACATGAATGCACTATCATTGGGATTGTTATAAGTAAAAGTTTTATCATATCATATGATATATGAGTCAGAGCCTATACACCCATATAGAGTCTAGTTAAACTTGGAAGTCATTAGGGTTTCGGGTCATGTCCACCTTATATTATATAATGATGAGGGGTTCTCTTCTATCAAACATATCATCAACACACTATAAATACACCATCCATATCATTTCCCTTGTGCATGGTACTAGAGCATTAATCATAACTCTACATGGGTGAGCACCTGGTCCAAACTAGCTTCCATAGGTCCATCTTGGTCACCCTCTTCACTATTCCATCTCCATCATCCTATCTCTATAGGAATGATTCCTTTGTAATCAATATCTATTTCTCCATCATGTCTAGACTAATAAGTATATTCTTTATCGTGTAGCATCTCCCATGTATCTGTCTTTCCCCAATTTGTCTTTTTTCCAAGCATGAAGTCTAGATGTAATCGTTCTCCTCCATGACAACAAGATTAGTAACACTAATCAAGGTCCATTTTCACTGAAGAGTGGAAGCTCTCTTCAATGTTAGCAACCCCATGATGATTGTTTCCATGGTGGAAGTCATGTCCACTATCTGACATTCGTCTCTACTCTACCATGCATAAATCCAAAGATTATTCAATCTTTCATCTCCAAAGTGCACCTCTACCTCCAAATTTCATCCATAGAGATAGGGTGGAAATCCTCCACCATTTATATGTTCGTCTTGTATGAATATATATATGTAAAAACTAGATGGATACATGTTATATGATGTTTAAGTCATTTACACGATGTGTTAGTCCATAAATAGCAGAGTTCATTATCAAAATAGTGTGTAGGCATCCCACACAATGTATCACCAGTAGTCTATTTGTCATCTTTGACAATCAACATGTTGTGTAGGTTCCAACATTATGTATCACCATTAAGGCTTCAATTTAATCAATTGAGGTGGCGGTGGTGACACAACATGTCACCACCTAGGGTTTTTTAAGGAGTGGGATCCCAGAGGAGAACCACTCCCTGCTCAAAATTTGAATAATAAAACCTCCAATCCAAACACACCCAAAAAGGTATGATGGAGTGGGTGTAAAATTTTCAAATCTTATAATTGTAATCAAAACAACCAAAGTTTAGCAGCGCAAGTAAAATATTGACTATATTCAATTAATCATCAGGTTACAAAAGTACCTCAACATCATCTCCCATAAGGGTTTACATAAAAGGTACAACATATGGATCTATGTAGAGGGAAATCTAAACCATAACAACTTTGTTTACAAGTTTTAACTACTTAAGTCCAAGCTTTCATGCCATGTCATCCAAGTCCTTCACCTAGGGTTGGAAGCATACCCCAGCAAGAAGAGAAAAATAGAAGACATCAGAAAAGGCTGGTATGTGCATATTAAATAGAAAATTGAGCAAATATAAAGAAATAAGGTCATCAAGATAAAAGGCTTCCCATATAAAAGTAAATTACTACCCAAACGGGCATAAAAGAAATGAATCTCAAATAAAGAGACAATTAAGAGAAAAGTATAATAATAAGGCATCCATGTGTTTCTCCTGTGACAATACTAGACAATATAAACATGTAGGTACGAAATAACACATCTACCAAAAATATGAAGTGAGCGTGAACTGTATACATCCGCTCTAAATATGGAGTGGTTAGGAATTGTATACATTCACCTGAGCAGGACAGGATACACATCTGCTCAAAGATATTTTCATATATAGGAAATATCACCTCTGCACTCATATGTGGGAATGTTCACCTCCACATAAAATAAAATGTAAAATTATACTAGCAGTCACCACATGATGCATAATAAAAGAATAAGAAAGTATAAAAGAGAATAAGAAATATGAGAACATCTAACAAAATAAAGTGGGATCAGAGGATCCATGCCATCACATAATGTGCCATATAAACATCCACTACAAAGGTGGGTAAAGAAGCACATATCTCAAAAGAATGTTCCACCATAAGCAAAGCATAAGAAAAAATCAAAAGAATATCCATTATCACAAGATCAATATCAAATAAGGTAGTTCACATGAACCATGATTTTCAAAAGAAAATACATTGTGTATAGGCTAATGACCATAGGACCAAGAGAAAGTGAATTTAGGTGAATTTCTTAAAAAGAATAATTAGGGATGCAAACATACCTTTCCATAGAGTCTAACAAAACAAGATCACTTCTAGATCCAAATCTAGGTTTTCAAAGAACACATTATCATGTACATGAAATTAGGGTTAGAATTGCATTGATTATTCAAAACCCTAAAAATTGTCTTTATATTATTAGTGAATTAGGTTATCAAAACCATGCCATGTGTTTAGGTTATATTTTCCAATTTCAAAACATATTTTATTATATTTTTTTACTTATATATATTTAGTTATGAATTTTATAAGTTATTATCTACTTAGATTAATCCATTGAAAATTTCCCTTTATAAAACATTGGATTTAGGAGACAAAACCAACACCATGTGATATCTCACACTTTTATGAATCCAACGAGTATTTATTTATATTTTTTGGCACAGTATATAATTCGTCATTAATTTTTCAAATTTGACCAATCACAAAATTGCAAAAATCCACGTGCCTTGGTTTATCCTGTCAAAGAACTAATCCAAGATGGCCCTATCGCAGTTTGCCAACTAGATGGTACCCACTGCCAATAGTGTGCAAAACATAAATGCGAGGGAGGTGATAACCAAACGCAAAATCACTATTTTACCCCTGGGCGGAAAATAAAATCAAAGAGGATACGAGGGGTAGACTAGTAACAATAAGTGAGGGATTCATCCCCTTCGCAGCACAGGTGTGATGGTTGCGAGTAGCAACCAACAAACCATGCTAAGATTGGGGAAATCGTGACGGGTGATGCTTAAACCAAATCTTCAAACCATGATTGAAGGAGGTTCCTCAACGAACTGAGAGAGCCATGGCATGCTCTCTAAAATGCATAGTAGCCCAAAACCACCCTTCTGCCATTACTGGAAGAAGGTGCAAAATCAGAACTTCAGCATTGCCCCAAGTAGCATCGTGAAGAGGGAGCAGACAAAAGTCATGATAACCATTGAACTTCCAGTGAGGAGAACATGAGAAACTACGGCTGAAATTTTGAGAATTTAACTCCATTGTAGACCCAAAAACAAGAAGAATAGAAAGGGGAAAAGGAGGACTACCTCTACAAGAGATAAATTGATGCTCAAAACATCTTCGCACAGGTCTGAATAAAGGTTTTGAGCCTTCTCCAGTCATCACAGCAACCAGAAACCCCATCCCCTGATCAAGTTTCCACGGCTAGGGCAGTTGGAGTTGGGGAAACATGCCCAAGATGATAAGGGGTTGAACTAACATCAGGAATGGGTAGGTGGCAACTCTGACAAGGTCAAAGTTCAGTTTCATGGAGGTTCGATGGACCTAGCTGGCGGGGAGAAGGAAAAGAAGAAGGTGGTAGGGGGATACAGAGCGTGAACAGGGGACTCTTGTAGCTAATAGAGTTCGGGGTACAATCTCAGCCATATATAAATCCTCTGGATGCAGAAGGATTCAAGGAACGTGAGGGGAAAGTGAGAAAAGGCAAAAGAGAAAGGGAGAGTCCAAAAACGAAGAGAAAGAATCGGAGAGGAAAGTTGTACTGTGTGTCTGGTTTCCCAAAAAGGCAAGAGGTAAGGGATGAAGTCAGTTCACATGACCTGATCGTCAAGTTGCATGACTGGAAGAATAAAAACTGAAAAATAAACCACGTTACATTCAAATCAAGGTAAAAATTTGATTAAACCAAAGTCTGGGTTGTATTGGAAATATAATTAAGGTATTTTCTTCTATATTTAAATTGATATAGCAAAAATTAACCATTTAAGATGAAACTTTGCACCTAGACTAAATTAAGCATGTAGAATCCGAATTTGGCATTAGATTTCCCTTTTGAAGACTTTTGATACATTATTTCATCAAATCTTAGTTTCTCTTTCCTCATGCATTTAATGGCATTAGAATTATCCAAATTTAGTGAAACTTTACCCACAAGTCATATTTAATGTGTTGGATACGAATTTGCCACTAATTTTATATTTTGGAGTTGTTTGTACAATTATTTAATATTTTGAAGGTTCTACACACTTTCTCTCTCCTGGTTTCATCTTTTAATCAAACATCTTCCAAAATGGATGAAAATTCACCTAAAGGCTATATTTATTATGTAGATTACAAATCCAAGATTATTTTCCTCTTTTGGAATCATTTATTATTTTATTTGATATTTTGGGAAAATTCAGATTTTCTCTTTCCAAATTGAATTAAATTAATTATTATGTGAATAATGTGAAACTTGACTTCCAAGACAATTGGGGACCCAAGGAACATAATTATTAACTTAGATTCCACTTTTGGGATTTCTTTTAATGAGTTGTGTCACAATTAATATTTTTGGCCATTATTATTACATTATTTCATTATTATCACTATTGCTCATTCCAGTATGTTCCATAACTTAATATTATCACTAAAAGAGTTGTGAGTGATTATTAGCACAAATTTTATATTATTTCGTGTGACATATTTTATGTGACCATTATTGTCCTAAGACTAATGTGAGAACATTAGGTTACATTACAGTGATTTATACATGCACTATCTCATTAGGGTTACACTAAACCTCTATTGGATCTAACCTCAACCTTATTTTGCTAAGTCTAAGATATCAAAGCTCTAGGTTAGGGTCCAAGATTTGGTATGTTATAGGTTTCAAGTCTTCCAGTGACAATGACATAATGTGTCATTATGTCCAACCTGGTGCATCCCAGATCAGTTCTCCATGTACACATCATGTCTATAAGTCCACACAATGTGTCAAAGGTTAGAAGCTCCCTACAAAATTCTCACATGACACATCATCCATCCCACACACCATGTTTAGTCTAGAGAAGATCAATATTTATTAGATCTTTAATTAGATCTATTGTTTGAGCTAGTTCACATTATGGGGAGGGCCCAAAAAATATCCTATTTTGAGTCACACACAGATCCATTTATTTTCTTCTAGGGATCTTGCAATCAGTTCACATACTACACCAAATATGGTATTCGTTTCATCTACTATAGTTATCTTGCCAAGTCAACCTCTTTGAAGCATCATGAAGTCCATACCACTCACTTTCAATAATAAGGACAACCACTCTTGTGTGCGAGTATTCATCACTTTCAAGCATAAAGTCAATCTTTCTTAAGAGGGAAATCGAGATCTCTCAAGCATGTCAAGTAGACAAGTAAACACAACTTCTCTAGCCATATCAAGTAAATACTTATCTAGTCATTTCTTCCCTCTCCACCCCATGTCCCCTACTTCTATTGAAGTCTTCTCACAAGGGAGTTTCTCTTTGCTTTGTCTCCCAACCACTTTCATGGTCTCTTTTTGGCTGGTGTGTAGGGGAGAGATAGAGGATAAGAGTTGAAGTGTAAAGTTCCAGGATCATAATAGGAAGGATAAATAAGAGAATTGTCTACATATTGATTTTGTGTACAAAACGTGTTGTATGGATCTCACTGTCCAGTTCAAGGACAATGTCTGTCCTTCACATTCACATTCTTTTTTTTAAACCCCATCATCATTTATAAAAAATGAAATCAAGGTACAAAGGAATCGTCACTCTCGGCGACATCACACCAATGACTCGACATAGTACCATGTCTAATAGTATGGCCTCCCGATTCGAGAGCATCATGAAAGATAAAATGAGCCAGAGCATTCTGGGCTCTTTTTACATGGAAAAAATGGAAATGACTAAAATAGGCAGCCACGCTGCGTATGTCTTCAGCAAGGAGACCCAAATAGTCCCTTCTTCCACCCGGATCCTTCAACGTCTTCACCAGAGAGAGTGAGTCTGAACATAGTACTACCTTCATGCCTGGATGGCATTTTTCCTTGGCCAGCGTAAGTCCCATCCTGGCTGCTATGGCTTCCTCTATTGACAAATCCCAATTGGCTGCTATGTGCTGCTGAATAGCTCCCACAAAGTTTCCTTCCCCATCCTGAAGGACGGCCCTGAGCCCCCTCTTCAATCCCTCCAACACAGTTGTGTCTGAGTGTATAAACACCCATGACCGATCCACACCTTGCCATCCCCACCCCCAACCATCATCATCCCTCCCTCCGTCCAGCCCCCTTCCCAAAGCTTGTCCCCCCTCGCACACCGCCATTCTCCTATAATCAGCTATCAGCGCCCTATACATTTGTAAGATTGGACCTGGCGCAGGGGACTCATCTTTAAAAAAATTATTATTCCTACATGTCCACACCGTCCACCACACATCAGAAACCTCATCCATCTCTGCCTCTGTGCAAGACGCAAATAACTTGACCATATCGTCATGCAAATTTCTAGATTCCCCAAGTCGTTTAGCATCTCCCAGCCAACTTTCCCGCCTGACAATTTCTGCCCCAGAGCAATGATAAAGCATATGTTGAATGGATTCCACTTGTTTTGCACAAATGGGACAAACACCATCATCTGTAACATGTTTGTCATGTAAGTGTCCTCTAGTAGCCAAGCTGCCTGTAGCAATACGCCAAAGAAAATGAGCTAGCTTTGGAGGCCAGCGTTTCCCCCATATAAGGCGTCATAGGGCATGTGGTACTTGCATCTGTCTTTCTCTAAATCTAATATCTACACGGGATACTACAGACAGATGCAAGTACCACATGCCCTATGGCGCCCATAGCGTTTCCCCAACCTCCCCAACCAATATGCCAACCGGACTGAAAAGATGTCGTCATGCTTCAGCCACCAATATACCGTGTCTGTAGTATCCCGTGTAGATAGAGGAATTGATTTCACCACAGCTGTTGTCTCCCTAGGAAACAAGTCAAGGAGTTTTTCCACATCCCACTCCTTTCCCGACGTCTGCATCAACTCATGAACTGTTGTGGGCCAACCATCTGTCACGTCTCCCGAGCTAGAAAGAATTTCCTCCTTACCCAGTATCCACCTGTCCTCTCAGATATTGATGTTTCTGCCATCTCCAACCCTCCAACTAAGGCCCTGCACAAAGAGAGATTTTCCCCCCCAAAGACTGTGCCATGTGTAGCTGGGCGTAAGGCCAAGACGTGCATCTAGCAAGCTGTTATTCGGGAAATATTTAGCTTTTAAGACCTTTGAGACCAACGCTTCTGACTTTGTGAGAATCCTCCATAGCTACCTTGCCAAGAGCGCCTAGTTGAAAGTAGATAGGTTAAGGAAGCCCATGCCACCCTCCTTCTTTGATTTGCATAAGTTTGCTCAGCTCATCCATGAAATCTTCCTCTCTCCCACCTTCTCCCCCCACCAGAATCTTGCCACCATGGAGTTAAGATCATGTAATAGGTTGGTATAGCCTGTACAACCGCCTTGATCAGAACTTCCTTCCCTGGTTTAGAAAGCAGCTTTTCCTTCCATCCCAAAAGTTTGTTTCTCACCCTCTCTCTGATCTAAGTAAATGCAGTTTTATTTGATCTACCAATAGTTGTAGGTAGGCCCAGGTAGGCTGCATGTCTGTCCACCTCCCTAACCCCCAGAAGACCCTTGATCTCGTCCCTCTTGCTTCGCATCATCTTCTTGCTAAAGATAATTTCATACTTGGATAGATTGACCTTTTGACCTGATGCTTGCTCGTACTGGCTGATAATTTCAGCTATTCTCAAGCATTCATTCCTAATCCCTCTAGAAAAAAGAATACTATCATCTGCAAAGAAGAGATGTGAGATCCGGGGGGGGCCCGGCTAATGTGCATACCATGGATGGCATTTGCACTAACCGTGAGATTAAGTAAGGTAGAGAACGCATCAGCACATAGAATAAACAAATAAGGAGAGATAGGGTCACCTTGTCAAAGTCCACGAGATGGCTGAAAGGTGTTAGATCTTTCCCCATTGGCTGTAAAAGTGTGAGAGACCGAGGAAACACAGTCCATAACTCTATCAATCCACCTGCAACCAAACCCAAATTTTTCCATGACCTTCTTTAAGAAGTCTCATTCAATGTTGTCATAAGCTTTCATCATATCAAGCTTCAAAGCATGAAAACACTCATATGCAATCAAAGCATTATCCGTGATCATTCGGCCCGGTATAAACGCACTCTGGCTTGCTAAAATAATACTATTCATAAGAGGTTTCAGCCTATTAGTGAGAACTTTAGTCGTAATTTTGTAGACCACATTACATAAGCTGATAGGTCAGAACTCGCCCACCACTCTTGGCCTTTTCACCTTAGGAATAAGAACAACTAGAGTATCATTTAAATCCTTTATTGAGCACTCCCCTTTACACCAACCTTTAATATGATTTTCAATGTCCTCCCCAATTATGTGCCAGAACTTTTGGTAAAAAATAGGCTTCATACCATCCGAACCCGGTGCTTTATTAGGTGACATTTGGAAGACAACTCTTTTGATTTCATCATTTGATAGCTCATGCTCTAGCATCACTGTTTTCCTACCATCCACACTCCTCTGGATACCAGCCATTGCCCCTTCACTGTCAATCGAGCCCCCAGACTGGAAAAGTTCTCTATAAAAATTTTCAATAATTTCCAGTATCTCCTCATCTGCTGTCCTCCAAATCCCATTCTCATCTTTAAGACCAGTAATTTTGTTCTTCTTTTGGCGCTGGGATGCTTTATGGTGGAAGTACGTTGTGTTGTTGTCCCCTTCTTTTAGCTCTTTTATTCTTGCCCTCGCACACCAAAACATTTCATCTTCTTTTTGGAGTTTTTGCAGTTCATTTGCAAGTTCTTCACATCTTTTCAGCACCTCCCCATCCGGCCACTTCTTTTGTTCCTCACCCAAGCATTTTGTGGTCTCCTTGATTCTTTTTTTGACCCCACCAAATTTTGTAGTTGCCCATCTGTCTAGACTCCCACCCACCTTCTCAATTTTACTTTTCAGCTCCAGCCCCTCCCCTTCCCTCCATACCTCCTGCACCGTCGTGCCACAACTTTCTTCGGACAGCCACATAGGCTCAAAGAAAAATCTAGACTGTCATTTCCATCTCACCGGATCACCTACCACCACTGACAGGATAATAAGGGCATGATCTGACATATAGAAAGGGAGGTGTTTTACGGAGCAGCCCGTGTATTTATTGCTCCACTCATCACTCACCAGGAATCTATCCAGTCTCTCCTCCACCAGAGTCTCTGCCATCCTCCCCCTGTGCCACTTATATATATTACCATCAAAACCAATGTCTAGTAGTGTACAGTCGTCAATAACCTCTCAGAACGACCTCATAACTCTTTCTGGCTTCGCCGGTCCTCCTCGCTTTTTTGAATTTTGCGTGATTTCATTGAGGTCACCATAGAACACAACAGGGCCATCTGTACTCCCAAACAGCTATCTCTTCAGATCCCAGGTTTTATATTTTTGATCATGTGTCGCCCATCCATAAATACCACAAGCTACCCAGCTGAAATCAGATCTCTCATCCTCTACTTTATATTGAATATGCCTGTCAGAATAGCTGATAATATCCACTTGTACATTCTTCCACCATAAGCCAATGCCCCCAGCTCTACCAGAACATGAGATGCACATACCCTCAACAAAGTCGCACCTTCTTTTCACATTTTCAAGTAACATGTCCTCCATCATAGTTTCCATAACAAAAACTATATTGGGTCTCTCACTCCAGCACAATGCGTAGAGAGCATCCACTTCCTTGGGGCGACCCAACCCCTAGAAGTTCCAACCTGAGAGTTTTCATGGCTGTTCACGGGGTTGGGTTCCCCCAACACCCGCAACTTGGTGTGTTTCACCATTGATGTCAACCCCCGGACCTATACTGTATACAAACTTCTGTCTCTTAGACCCGCCATCAAGAGATACCCCTATTGTGTCAGTGCCCCTCTCCATAGTTTCCATGCCCTGCTCGAAGATATCCATTCTGTTCCTCTTGTTCCTATTTTGCCTTGTGACCCACAGTGTGTTTCCTCCATGCTCATTCTGGCCATCAGTAGTCATGTTCGTTCGACGGTCCTCCTTTCTTGCATTCAGCTTCTGCCTCCATTCAGCAAGACCATGCCACCTTTCCTTCTCCATCTCCTCCCCCTCCTTCCCTGGATAGCAAGCTAGCTCAGCCGGAAGCACCATCTTCCTCATGTGCACCCCTTTCTTCTTTCCCCCATCCACCCAACCTTCTCCTCCTTTACCACTACCAGCGCCACCTGCCATTGTCGTCACTCCCTCATCACCCACCTTTTGGTTCCTCACATCCCCCTCAAAAAGTGTTGCCCCCTCCCTGTGAGCCAAAACGTCCGCCATCGGCCCCTCTGCTCTAACCCTCACCCTCCTGAAACTCACATCCTCATCCCCCTGTTCTATCACCATAGCTGTCACCGACCCCCCTTCCTTCCCATCCTTCTACCTCCCGCTCCCACTGTGATCCACCATCTCTTCTTCGACTCCCTTCTGCTCTCCCACAGGTGGTGTCGCCCCTGCTGCTTTAAACACAGTAAGAAGTTCCTCCATAGAATAGTGGTTTCTTTCCTATATTGCCCCTGAGGGAAACGGCCTTCCACAGACCTGCATTTCTGCATGCCCCTCGACACCCTCCCTTCTCTTGCTCTGTACCTCCCCCATGTCCTCCATACTATGCACACTTTCTCCTCTCCTCTCTTTCTTTTCATAGGTCTAGTTTCTTGACGCCCTAGAATGGCTGAGGTTCATTTTGCTTCTGGTTTGGAAATGTATGTGTCCCTGTGTATTTGTTCTCCGTCCTCCCAGGAATTCGTCTTCAATGAGAATCCTAGGTTTGTGGGGCAACGCTCGCAACCAGGACCCCCAGAACCTCCTATTGTCATCTTCGTCTTCAAGGTTTTTGCAGTCTTTGTCTGCGTGCCCTAACAAACCGCAGTGGAAGCAGAAAACGGGGAACTGCTCATACTTCAAATCTACGACCGCCACGCTGCCATCACTGCTGCGCACCTTCTGGATCCTCTTTAACAGCTTTGAGATGTCCAAAGTGACCCGCACCCTAGTAGAGGTCTCCCATCCTAAGTCATCGTAGTCCACCTTCTCCACCGGCCCTATGTTCTCCGCTACGGACCTGATCGCCGCCTGCGATCTCATACCCAAGGGTAGATTGTATAGCCTGACCTAGATCATGCAATGTTGGAAAACAATCCAGCCTGGCTGCTCTCCTGCATCCACCTCCTTGAGAAGAAGCAATTTGTTGTCGAAGTTCCAAGGACTCTCGTCCAGCACCCTTTGTTTGTCCTTCCAGTTCATGAATTGGATGACGAACGTCATCGGATCAACGGATTTGAAAAGGACTGCATCCACCAACCCCCATGCCTGCGTCAAGGTCCGTTTCATCGCAGCAAAGTTATACGATCTCTCCGTCCATAGCCTGGCAACCAAAGCTAGTTCCATGTGCTCCGGCACAACCTGTGCATCATTCACCTTTACCTCCACACTCTTTTCCTCGGCCTCTGTGATCCGCAGCCTCTCACACTGATCTGCCAAGTCATCTACCATCGAGACCTTGGTTAGCCCTGGGTGGGATCTAACACCCACAGTTCATCCTTAGACCTGCAAGAGAAGAACCCTAATAGAAGAGAGGAGGAAGACGACCACTGGCGCAGTCGGCGTTCCAGCAGACGGAACCCTAGGCGCGGGGCGAGTAATATCAGAGCAAAACTACCAATGACATTCACATTCTTAGTTGACAATCATTGATCAGTCATTCAAAATTCATCTTTTGGCATTATTGTCACTGAAGAATATGACTCCTCAAATCAATTGGATGTCATCGTATCCCAATATTAGGTAAATATGTTTCTTCACTAGCCATCTCTTGGTCATTCTACTCTAGAAACACTTCACTATTCTAGTGTTTGAGCATATTGCATTATTTACACATTTGGCTGTGTGCCAGTCTGATAAACCTATCTTCTGCAAAAGATCATTTTGTCAACAATTTTTCCTCCTTGTCCATCCTTACCCTATCCAGTACGTTGACTGTGTACAATAGCCTAGCCTTCATGTGGAACAGGTTCTGTCAAGGTTACCACATGATGGTCTTCTTTTGGAAACCACTCCAATGACATTATCAACTAATTTGATTACTTGGATGATCTTTGCATGTGCCTTCAACATACTCCAAGATACAAGCTCCAACCTAGTCAAAACTTCAAATGTCTCAAGGATTCAATGTTTATCAACCTCAATGGAAGATTCAAAGTCAAATATGCCAATGTTTGGGGATAGAGAACATATCGTGATAAATCAGGGGCTACCATTTTTTGTTTATAACTTTTTCTATGTCTTGTTTATGTTTGTATTCCAAGCTAGGCATGTGATTCTCCCATTCTTCAACTTGTTGGGGAGTTTTAAAGGTAAAATTCCTATCATATTATATTATATATGAGCCATTAGGCCCATATAGAGTCTAGTTAGGTTTGGAAATCTCTAGAGTCATGTCCACCTTCTCATATGTAAAGGACAACAGTTATCATATGTCAAACATTTTATCAACGCACTACTGATATATCATCCTTATTAATTTCCTTCTATAGGGACATATTTTCACTATATTTATTCTTACTTCTAGGAATTCATTAATTTAAAAAATTAGCATGCATCATCAGTTGCTCAAGTTATTAAACAAAGGCAAAGCCAATGTGTAACCATTTGAAAGATAATACAAACATTTAAAATTTCTATTCTATCTTCTTCTTCTTAGAAGAATTTAGACATGTTACTAGTGAGGCATTGCTTCTCAACTAAGGTGGAACATATGTCCTAAAATTATTGTGGTCAAGTAATGAATCTTGTGGATGGTATAACTCATTAAATCCTTAGACTCTAGATTCTTTTCTAGTAGTATGATTATTTTCTTCAATTTTAACTGCATTTTCTTCTAACGCTCTCTCAACTATTTCACTCCTCAAAGTAATAGCCTTCACATGCTCCCTGGAGCTGACTTTGATGTTATGAGGAAGTTTTATGTTCCCTTTCCACACATCATTAATGGATGAAGCTATTTATCCCAAGTGGTTCTCTAATCCTTCCATTGAATCATATTGATTTCATAGAAGTGCAAAAGATTTCATTGATAAACTTTGAAAGTGTACTTTCTAGTCATCCTAATCTGATTGGTTAATTTTGTTTCTATGTTCAATGGTGATGAAATTGGATCTCTTGATCCTTCCAATGAACGAGTGAATGGCCCATCCACCATATATTGTATGTGTTATAGTATGGTTTTTTTACGTTGAATAAGGTAATTGAATTGTTCTTCACTACTTCCAATTATGTTGCTATGTTTTAACAAACTATTTAATGTGATTGATTAACATTTCATTACTTATTGAACTTTATTCACACTATAACATCTAAATTTGTTTTTTCAAATTGTCTATATTGGTATCAAGAACTTAAAACTTGTTCATGTCATGAATACCACCACTTTCCCCCTGTTGTGTTCCAAATTTACCCAAACAAGATTGATTAATTTTCAAGGTATGTTAGATCCTTCCATTTTCCATATTTTTATATAGAAAACACCCACTTTTGGTTGCATAAATTAAGTTCTAATAATTGGATCTTTCCCAGCATAGAAGGTGTTTACTTGGTTCCAGTGAGGAATATTTTGGTGTGAGCATTTTTGAAGGGAGTTCCTTACAGCGATCCCAAGCTTCTATCAAGGTTTCTCTATCTTGTTGCTTAAAATTTATAATCTTAGTTAAAATCTATATTGTTTTTCTAGAATGAAATAATTTATGTAGGACGGAATAAAAATGTGCTTCACAATTTATTGTGCAACCCCTTCAACCACAGACTGGTTACTTTTCTCTTGATCTCATTAAGAAATAAAACAAAGGAAGTGACAACCCATCATTTCCCATCTCATGAATCTTCATAGTATTACTCATCTCCAAGAAATTTATCAAATGTAGGTTGGGATCTTCATTGGGGAAATCAGTAAATGTGTTTTGTTGTACAATAGCTATAAGACTTGCATCTAAGAAGAAAGAGTCAACTAGCATCGTTAGTCTTATTATTGTTCAATAAGAGGTTTAATGTGCACAAAGTGATGTGTAGAGTAATAGTGGTCTCTCCTTTATTATTGTTCCACTAAAACTCATTATTTATTGGTGAATTTATGATTTCCTTGAACTTTTAGATTGTTGTTTCTTCCTTGTCTAGATTTACAGAGCAGTGAGAATTAAGTTAGGGATGTCTGGAAAGCAAATTGACTATTCCACACTTAGCGAAATTCTCACCATTCATGTTGTAGGTGGGTAGTAAGAGAATTTTTAGTTTCTCAGAAGAAAAATAGAAGAACATATAAGTTGAATACATACAACTTATTTAAAAAATATATAATGACAATATCAACTTATAAATTCAAATATTCAAAATGAAATTTATTTCCTAAAAGGCACACCTAAATTTGATGTTAGAATTATAGTATCACGTTTTACTTGCAAGATACAGTAAAATATAGTTAGATGGAATGATATTGAGTATAGAAGTAAAGGTCATTTTCATGGAAAATGAATTATATCCAATTTAAAGTTGATATTGCCAAAAAGTAATTTGAGGGTTGACAAGTGTTTGATTGAATCAACTAAATATGAATTGTCCTAATTAATAGTCTTTGAATGGTGAACTTGAGTAAGTTTTAGAAAGTAGAAGACAATTAAAGAATCATGTATTTAGTACCTAGGGGACCAACAACTCTTTCATTAAAAATTGAATTATTTTACATCGATGAATAGTCTTTTACAAAGAAATAACTAGTGTTTCTCACCAGCTAGAATCTTAGATAACTAGTTTATTTTGAAAGATACTCAAGAATAGTATTAGTCATCTCTTTTAGAATAGTGAGATATTCCTTTATTGTTCCCAATTTTATTCTTATAAATCAAGAATTATACTCTAAAGTGTAGCACATGAAGCACAAACTTTCTCAATTACTTATCAATTAGTAGTATTAAGGTTTGGTCACAATCCTAATTTTGGACTCACAACAATTTATATGAACTAAGATTTAAGTTGAAGGTAAAGGAAAAAATTAAACATGAGTAAGAGTTTCCAATTAGTTCCTAGCACAAAGAGGGATAATATCACCCAAATGCGTGTTTATTTACCACTCAAACATGTATAAAAATAGTATCATAAGCATGTGAAATCATTGAAGGACAATATAAATAAGAGAGATTTCATTGTACCTTACAAATCTAGATGAGCAAGTTCATCATGAAAATGGTGTCTTTCATAGGTTCTCCTTTATCTTACATCTCTATTTCTTCTTCTTATTCTTATTCTTCTCTTCTTCTCTTTAACTTTTAGAATTTAGAATTTGAATGTGTGCATTAAAAATATCTAAAGTTTGCAGCAAGTTGGAGTCTTATGTTGCTTTCATAGTGTAGGAGTCAAAGCACAACAAGTAAGTGATGAAATGTTTCTGGAAATTACTGTTCTTCGATAATGGTTTCTAACTGCTTCCACTACGCTTCAGTGGATCAAGATGCCATATTTTAGAGGGGATTCACATGGCCACACTGCCACACCTTGTTTGTTGAAACTGAATTTGACACACATTTATTACAGATGGACATGGCATCTCCAACAGCAGAACACACAATGTTAATTGACTGTGTTATTTTCATGAGCTCTTATGATAGGCATGTTATGTATCCTTGGGGACACAAAGAATCATTTTAGGTCGAGGATGATGTCCTCCTGATGTGAGACATGTTGTGTTCTTGATGCAACATGGACCGTCAACCTAAATTTGGCTTTTTCCACTATCACTTTGAGAAGAATTCTCAATCATGATCACAGTTTTAGTTTGAACTCAAATGTACTCCTAATACATCATTCCTTCTAAGAATTTAGTGATTCAAAGCATGAATAGTGTAAATAGAAAACTAGTGTAAAATGGAAGTAGAAATAGAGAAAATAGAAGATGTGCAAGATAATAAGATGAATATCTATTGTGAATCACACTTATCTTTGAGTGTCACTCATGAATATTTTAGTCACACTCTACTAAAAGATATTTTTATTTCAAGGCAAAGAACTAGAGTAGAAGCGAGAAGAAAGTCATCCATAGATGACTCATTGTAAATAATAAGCATCAAGAAGTAGTTGTAGAATAGGTTTAATAAAATGGCAGTGTCTTGACTAGCTAGGTCTAGGGGAGTGAGAGGGAGTGTATGTTCTTGAATTACTATTATATATTCCTTCATAGTCAAAAAGTGTGCATATGTGTTTAGTTGATATACTAAATTTGAAGTTTATCATCTCATCTGCAATATATATAAGGTGGTTTTTTCATACAGTGTGATACGCATGTGATCTCATTTGCCTATATAAAAGTAGCATTTTACTATATTTTCTTTGAAAAATTATGGGTTGGTTTAGTTTTTCATGACCCCTAATCCTATGTCTAATCATGGATGTGGGTATAAGGTGTCTCAACTATGGATGTGTGAGATGATTAATATATCATCAATTATAGGCATTGGACACTTTTTATTGATACTACCTTTACGAAGTTGAGTATAGTTGATACATAAGATCGTGATACTATCCTTTTAACTAATAAAGTATACATGATAAAGCTAATGATGATGTATTGGTATGAATGACACTCATGTCTAGCATCTTTTGCAATTTCATTCTGAACGACTTCAATTTTGTAGTTGTCTTGTTGATGGTTCATGTCCTAGTAGTTGTGTATCTTGTATAAGTAATATCTCATCTTCAACCTCCAATTCTTGTATGAGTCTAGGGAGTATTTTGGGAAATATATGTAAATTTCCCAAACAACCCATACTTCATATAGTCTTGGCATTTTAGTATAATTGTCAACAACATTTTCCCATACAATAACATACTTTACTCAAAATTTATGCAGCCACTAATGTTCAAATGAAACACATGGGAAGTACTTCATGTATACATGGAGTTTAGAAGAAAATTTTCTAAACCAGAATAAAACTTACTTCTACTATCAATCCAATTGCACTTAACATGCCTCCATCCTTAGATAACATCAAAAGAACCCATAACTTATTCTATAAGATTTAACATAATAGTGTATCAACTAAATTTTAGTAAAAAGTAATACAAACTAGCATAACTATTGTGGGTTTTCCAAGCAACATACTAAGATGTAAATCAAAAGGCGTATCATGGGTTTCCATATCAAGTTATTATCAACTACAGATTTTTTGATACAAGAACTTGATGCCCTTGGGTTAAAATTAAAAACTAAACTTATTAGTTGTTTGCATATGAGTTGCTATCACCTTGGACACTACTTCATATTTATGTGTTAGACTATACAAGAAACATGTCTCCCTCGGTCTACCATATTGTCATCTTACCCACTTATATTAGTTGATCATCCTATTGGGATGCTCTTATTCCTCTACCAAAATCTTATATCTATTTTTTAGGAGTTTGTTATTGATTCTTCTATGTATATTCCTATAACAATGTAAGTTCCATTCATCTATATTTATATACCTATTAATTAATGTAGTATCCTCCCTTGGTAGTATGATCTCAATCATTGTGTGCAATGTTGTCATCAACAATTCCTTCATTGGGGTGGTTCATGTCAAGCTAGCCCTCTCACTAACATAAAAACTGGGTTTTTAGTATTTTATAGTGATGTCAACCAACATCTATAATTTCCTCTACTAGTTGAAGAAGATTTTTAACTGATTCTATTATGAAGTCCTCGACTAATGAAACTAAGATCTTATCGATCTCAGTAACAAATATCACTAAGATTTCTAGAATCATAGCCTTGCTTCTTGGATTCATTCTACTTTTTATATTTCACTACCTCTTCCACTATATGTAATGCCTCAATAAAATAAGAAAACTATCCCTCTAACCATTCATTGGTATGTCCTCCATAAGATATATGTATTGATACATTCCTTGAACCTTATAAACTTTCTATCTCATACAATTCCAACCAAACAAAAACATTGTAGACTTACATACTAAGATGTGCCCTTCCTTCTACTATGTTTGAAATTTTATAAATGTCTTTTCTTAGTATTAAGGAAGGTTGGAGGGAAGTATTTCTTTGGGAACTATTTGTGCAACCAACTAGATTCGTGTTCAGCCTCCTAACTCCATCATTTCCTACCATTTCTAGATATCTCCTTTGAGAAATGGAGTCTATGATTCAACTTCCTGGAGGAAGTCACTTCCTACAAATAGAACACCTTGTCCTTTTTTAGATACATGCATCCTCCTCGACTAGGCTGATGCTTCCTATGAATCACATCCTTCCTACCCTTATCATATTAACATAATATTTAAACACATATTTGGATCTTAAAGAGGAAATGTCATATTTATCTTAGCTCATTTTTTCTTCATATGTACAGTTATTACTCTCTCGCATTCATACCATTCATGCCTACTCTTCTTGAGACACAAAATCATGAAAATCTTGATACTAGGTCTAATTTTGTTCATCCCAAAATTTTCCAACCATTTTCAAAAGACAACATTATATATACAAAATTGGAAAAACAATGAAGGATAAAGAGGTAGATGAACTACCTAATATCCTCAATTTTTTCCTTCTGACCACAGAGATTAGTGAGTGAAAACTCTAAAATCATATTGAATTGTATCAAACTTTTTTATTTATAAATTTTAGCTATTTCAACTCTAATTTAGGTCTTCGTATTGTGCAAATTTTATCTTTAGAGACATCTAAATATGTATGAATAAATATTAATTCTCTTAATAAATGACTTACTGTCGAAATCACTTATGGAGGTTCTTTGTATTTTTTCAGGTACCTTGACCATGTTTTGGATGGACAAGCGAGAAGGAGCATGATCTAAGGGTTTCTACACCCTTGAAGGAGCCTAAGGATAGTCCAAGAGATTCCCCAATGTACCCCCAGTTGCCAAGGGTTAATCTAAAGAAAATAACTCCATATATGGTCAAAGATAAAATCAAAGTACAAGGAAAAGACCCCACGTAGATGTGTTATCTATGCTAAAATCACACTTAAAGCAATGAAGAAGCAGTTCCAACAAGTGCATCAGTACATCCATGCCAAGAAAACTTCAACATGTCTGTGCCAGCCAAAAGGGAAATGGCTCATTCCCAACCATGCCACCATGGCCAAGATACCTAATATGAATGTTCTACCTTTCCACCACCATGGTTGTGTTGCCCGACACAGACGTGCTATCGACCTTTAAAAACATAAAAGTCAACCTAACATTTTCTCATTTCAAACATGCCCATTCTCTCCTTGCATGACCATTCCACCACTCACGAGTATTCATATTTAATGTGACCATTATTGTCCTAAGACTAATGTGAGAACATTAGGTTACATTATAGTGATTTATACATTCACTATCTCATTAGGGTTATACTAAACCTCTATTAGATCTAACATCAACCTTATTTTGCTAAGTCTAAGAGATTAAAGCTCTAGGTTAGGGTCCAAGATTTGGTACGTTGTAGGTTTCAACTCTTCCAGTGACAATGACATAATGTGTCATTATGTCCAACCTAGTGCATCCCAGATCAGTTCTCTGTGTACACATCACATCTATAAGTCCACACAACGTGTCAAAGGTTAGAAGATCCCTACAAAATTCTCACATGACACGTCATCCATCCCACACACCACGTTTAGTCTAGAGAAGATCAATCTTTATTAGATCTTTAATCAGATCTATTGTTTGAGCTAGTTCACATTATGGGGAGGGCCCATCAAATATCCTATTTTGAGTCACACATAGATCCATTTATTTTCTTCTAGGGATCTTGCAATCAGTTCACATACTACACCAAATATGGTATTCGTTTCATCTACTATAGTTATCTTGCCAAGTAAACCTCTCTAAAGCACCATGGAGTCCATACCACTCACTTTCAATAACAAGGATAACCTCTCTTGTGTGTGAGTATTCATCACTTTCAAGCATAGAGTCAATCTTTCTTAAGAAGGAAATCGAGATCTCTCAAGCATGTCAAATACCCAAGTAAACACAACTTCTCTAGCCATATCAAGTAAATACTTGTCTAGTCATTTCTTCCATCTCCACCTCATGTCCCCTACTTCTATTGAAGTCTTCTCACAAGGGAGTTTCTCTTTGTATTTTCCCCACAACCACTTTCATGGTCTCTTTTTGGTTGGTGTGCAGGGGAGAGATAGAGGATAAGAGTTGAAGTGTAAAGTTCCAGGATCATAATAGGAAGGATAAATAAGAAAATTGTCTACATATTGATTTTGTGTACTTAACGTGTTGTCTAGATCTCACTATCCAGTTCAAAGACAATGTACGTCCATGACATTCACATTCTTAGTTGACAATCATTGATCTATCATTCGGAATTCATCTTTTGGCATTATTGTCACTGAAGAATATGACTCCTCAAATCAATTGGATGTCATCGTCTCCATATATTAGATAAATATGTTTCTTCACTAGCCATCTCTTAGTCATTCTACTCTAGAAACACTTCGCTATTCTAGTGTTTGAGCATATTGGATTATTTACACATTTGGTTGTGTGCCAGTCTGATAAACTTGTATTCTGCAAAAGATCATTTTGTCAACAATTTTTCCTCCTTGTCCATCCTTGCCCTATCAAGTACGTTGATTGTGTACAATATCCTAGTCTTCATGTGGAACAGGTTCTATCAAGGTTACCACATGGTGGTCTTCTTTCAGAAACCACTCCAATGACATTATCAACTAATTTGATGACTTGGATGATCTTTGCATGTGCCTTCAACATACTCCAAGATACAAGCTCCAACCTAGTCAAAGCTTCAAATGTCTCAAGGATTCAGTGTTTATCAATCTCAATGGAAGATTCAAAGTCAAATATGCCAAAGTTTGGGGATAGAGAACATATCGTGATAAATCAGGGGCTACCAATTTTTTTTATAACTTTTTCTATGTCTTGTTTATGCTTGTATTCCAAGCTAGGCATGTGGTTCTCCCATTCTTCATCTTGTTGGGGAGTGTTAAAGGTAAAATTCCTATCATATTATATGATATATGAGCCATTAGGCCCAAATAGAGTCGAGTCAGGTTTGGAAATCTCTAGATTCATGTCCACCTTCTCATATGTAAAGGACAACAGTTATCATATGTCAAACATTTTGTCAACGCACTACTGATATATCATCCATATTATTTTCCTTCTATAGGGACATATTTTCACTATATTTATTCTTACTTCTAGGAATTCATTAATTTAAAAAATTAGCATGCATCATAAGTTTCTCAAGTTATTAAACAAAGGCAAAGCCAATGTGTAACCATTTGAAAGATAATACAAACATTTAAAATTTCTATTCTATCTTCTTCGTCTTAAAAGAATTTAGACATGTCACTGGTGAGGCATTGCTTCTCAACTAAGGTGGAATGTATGTCCTGAAATTATTGTGGTTGAGTTCTGAATCTTGTGGATGGTGTAACTCATTAAATCCTTAGACTCTAGATTCAATTCTAGTAGTATGATTATTTTCTTCAATTTTAATTGCATTTTTCTCTAACGCTCTCTCAACTATTTCACTCCTCAAAGTAATAGCCTTCACATGCTCCCTAGAGATGACTTTGATGTTATGAGGAAGTGTTGTGTGCCCTTTCCACACATCATTAATGGATGAAGCTATTTATCCCAAGTGGTTCTCCAATCCTTCCATTGAATCATATTGATTTCATAGAAGTGCAAAAGATTTCATTGATAAACTTTGAAAGTGTACTTTCTAGTCATCTGAATATGATTGGTTAATTTTATTTCTATGTTCAATGGTGATGAAATCAGATCTCTTGATCCTTCCAATGAACGAGTGAATGGCCCATCCACCATAGATTGTATGTGTTATAGTATGGTTTTTTTTATGTTGAGTAAGGTAATTGAATTGTTCTTCACTACTCCCAATTATGTTGTAATGTTTTAATAAACTATTTAATGTGATTGATTAATATTTCATTACTTATTGTACTTTATTCACACTATAACACCTAAATTTGTTTTTTTCAAATTTGTCTATATTGGTATCAAGAACTTAAAATTTGTTCATGTCATGAATACCACTACTTTGCCTCTGTTGTGTTCCAAATTTACCCAAACAAGATTGATTGATTTTCAAGGTATGTTAGATCCTTCCATTTTCCAGATTTTTATATAGAAAACACCCACTTTTGGTTGCATCAATTAAGTTCTAATAATTGGATCTTTCCCAGCATAGAAGGTGTTTACTTGGTTCCAGTGAGGAATATTGTGGTGTGGGCATTTTTAAGGGAGTTCCATACAACGCTCCCAAGCTTCTATCAAGGTTTCTCTATCTTGTTGCTTAAAATTTATAATCTTAGTTAAAATCTATATTGTTTTGTTAGAATGAAATAATTTATGTAGGACGGCATAAAAATGTGCTTCCCAATTTATTGTTCAACCCCTTCAACCATAGACTAATTACTTTTCTCTTGATCTCATTAAGAAATAAAACAAAGGAAGTGACAACCCATCATTTCCCATCCCATGACTCTTCATAGTATTACTCATCTCCAAGAAATTTATCACATGTAGGTTGGGATCTTCATTGGGGAAATCAGTAAATGTGTTTTGTTGTACAATAGCTATAAGACTTGCATCTAAGAAGAAAGAGTCAACTAGCATTGTTAGTCATATTATTGTTCAATAAGAGGTTTAATGTGCACAAAGTCATGTGTAGTATAATAGTGGTCTCTCCTTTATTATTGTTCCACTAAAACTCATTATTTATTGGTAAATTTATGATTTCATTGATCTTTTATATTGTTGTTTCTTCTTTGTCTAGATTTACAAAGCAGTGAGAATTAAGTTAGGGATGTCTGGAAAATAAATTGACTATTCCACACTTAGCCAAATTCTCACCATTCATGTTGTAGGTGGGTAGTAAGAGAATTTTTAGTTTCTCAGAAGAAAAATAGAAGAACATATAAGTTGAATACATACAACTTATTTTAAAATATATATAATTACAATATCAACTTATAAATTCAAATATCCAAAATGAAATTGATTTCCTAAAAGGCACACCTAAATTTGATGTTAGAATTATAGTATCACGTTTTACTTACAAGATACAATACAATATAGTTAGATGGAATGATATTGAGTATAGAAGTAAAGGTCATTTTCATGGAAAATGAATTAAATCTAAGTTAAAGTTGATATTGCCAAAAAGTAATTTGAGGGTTGACAAGTGTTTGATCGAATCAACTAAATATGAATTGTCCTAATTAATAGTCTTTGAATGGTGAACTTGAGTAAGTTTTAGAAAATAGAAGGAAATTAAAGAATCATGTATTTAGTACCTAGGGGAACCAACAACTCTTTCATTAAAAATTGAATTATTTTAAATCGATGAACAGTCATTTAAGAAGAAATAACTAGTGTTTCTCACCATCTAGAATCTTGGATAACTAGTTTATTTTGAAAGATACTCAAGAATAGTATTAGTCATCTCTTTTAGAATAGTGAGATATTCCTTTATTGTTACCAATTTTATTCTTATAAATCAAGAATTATACTCTAAAGTGTAGCACATGAAGCATGAACTTTCTCAAGTACTTATCAATTAGCAGTATTAAGGTTTGGTCACAATCCTAATTTTGGACTCACAACAATTTATATAAACTAAGATTTAAGCTGAATGTAAAGGAAAAATTAAACATGACTAAGAGTTTCCAATTAGTTCCTAGCACAAAGAGGGAAAATATCACCCAAATGCATGTTTAGTTACCACTCAAACATGTATAAAAATAGTATCATAAGCATGTGAAATCATTGAAGAACAATATAAATAAGAGAGATTTCACTGTACCTTACAAATCTAGATGAGGAAGTTCATCAAGAAAATGGTGTCTTTCATAGGTTCTCCTTTGTCTTACATCTCTATTTCTTCTTCTTATTCTTATTCTTCTTTTATTCTCTTTAACTTTTGGAATTCGGAATTTGAATGTGTGCATTAAAAATATCTAAAGTTTGCAGAAAGTTGGATTCTTATGTTGCTTTCATAGTGTAGGAGTCAAAGCATAACAAGTAAGTGATGAAATGTTTCTTGAAATTAGTGTTATTTGATAATGGATTCTAACTGCCTCCACAATGCTTCAGTGGATCAAGATGCCATATTGTAGAGGGGATTCACATGGCCACACTACCACACCTTGTTTGTTGAAGTTGAATTTGACACACATTTATTACAGATGGATGTGGCATCTCCAACAGCAGAACACACAATGTAAATTGACTGTGTTATTTTCATGAGCTCTTATGATGGGCATGTTATGTATCCTTTGGGAGACAAAGAATCATTTTAGGTCGAGGATGATGTCCTCCTGGTGTGAGACATGTTGTATCCTTGATGCAACATGGACCGTCAACCTAAATTTGGCTTTTGCCACTATTACTTTGAGAAGAATTCTCAATCATGATAACAGTTTTAGTTTGAACTCAAATGTACTTCTAATACATCATTCCTTCTAAGAATTTAGTGAGTCAAAGCATGAATAGTGTAAATATAAAACTAGTGTAAAATGGAAGTAGAAATAGAGAAAATAGAAGATGTGCGAGATAATAAGATGAATATCTACTGTGAATCACACTTATCTTTGAGTGTCACTCATGAATATTTTAGTCACACTCTACTAAAATATATTTTTATTTCAAGGAAAAGGACTAGAGTAGAAGAGAGAAGAAAGTTGTCCATAGATGACTCATTGTAAAGAATAAGCATCAAGAAGTAGTTGTAGAATAGGTTTAGTAAAATGACAATGTCTTGACCAGCTAGGTCTAGGGGAGTGAGAGGGAGTGTATGTTCTTGAATTACTATTATCTTTTCCTTCATAGTCAAAAAGTGTACATATGTGTTTAGTTGATATACTAAATTTGAAGTTTATCATCTCATCTGCAATATATATAAGATGATTTTTTATATAGTATGATACACATGTGATCTCGTTTGCCTATATAAAAGTAGCATTTTACTATTTTTTCTTTGAACAATTATGGGTTGGTTTGGTTTCTCATGACCTCTAATCATATGTCTAATCATGGATGTGGGTATAAGGTGTCACAACTATGGATGTGTGAGATGATTAATATATCATCAATTATTGGCATTGGACACTTTTTATTGATACGACCTTTACTAAGTTGAGTATAGTTGATACATAAGATCATGGAACTATCCTTTTGACTAATAAAGTATACATGATAAATCTAATGATGATGTATTGGTATGAATGACACTCATGTCTAGTAGGTGTCTTGTTGACGGTTCATGTCCTAGTAGTTGTGTATCTTGTATAAGTAATATCTCATATTCAGCCTCCAATTCTTGTATGAGTCTAGGGAGTTTTTTGGGAAATATATGTAAATTTCCCCCAACAACCCATACTTCATATAGTCTTGGCATTTTAGTATGATTGTCAACAACATTTTCCCATACAATAGCATACTTTACTCAAAATTTATGCTGCCACTAATGTTCAAATGAAACACATGGGAAGTACTTCATGCATCCATGGAGTTTAGAAGAAAAATTGCTAAACCAGAATAAAACTTACTTCTACTATCAATCCAATTGCACTTGACATGCCTCCATCCTTAGATAACATCAAAAGAACCCATCACTGATTCTATAAGATTTAACATAATAGTGTATCAACTAAATTTTAGTAAAAAGTAATACAAACTAGCATAACTATTGTCGTTTTCCAAGAAACATACTAATATGTAAATCAAAAGGCGTATCATGGGTTTCCAAATCAAGTTATTATCAACTACAGATTTTTTCATACCAGAATGTGATGCCCTTGGGTTAAAACTAAAAACTAAACTTATTAGTTGTTTGCATATGAGTTGCTATCACCTTGGACACTACTTCATATTTATGTGTTAGACTATACAAGAAACATGTCTCCCTCAGTCTACCATATTGTCATCTTACCCACTTATATTAGTTGATCATCCTACTGGGATGCTCTTATTCCTCTACCAAAATCTTATATCTAATTTTTAGGTATTTTTTATTGATTCTTCTATGTATGTTCCTATAACAATGTAAGTTCCATTCATCTATATTTATATACCTATTAATTAATGTAGTATCCTCCATTGGTAGTATGATCTCAATCATTGTGTGCAATGTTGTCATCATTAATTCCTTCATTGGGGCGGTTCATGTCAAGCTAGCCCTCTCACTAACATAAAAACTGGGTTTTTAGTATTTTATAGTGATGTCAACCAACATCTATAATTTCCTCTACTAGCTGAAGAAGATTCTTAACTAATTCTATTATGAAGTCCTCGACTAATGAAACTAAGATCTTATCGATCTCAGTAATAAGTATCACTAAGATTTCTGGAATCACAGCCTTGCTTCTTGGATTCATTCTACTTTGTCTATTTCACTACCTCTTCCACTATATGTAATGCCTCAATAAAATAAGAAAACTATCCCTCTAACCATTCATTGGTATGTCCTCCATAAGATATATATTGATACATTCCTTGAACCTTATAAACTTTCTATCTCATACAATTCCAACCAAACAAAAACATTGTAGACTTACATACTAAGATGTGCCCTTCCTTATACTATGTTTGAAATTTTATAAATGTCTTTTCTTAGTATTAAGGAAGGTTAGAGGGAAGTATTTCTTTGGGAACTATTTGTGGAACCAACTAGATTCGTGTTCAGCCTCCTAACTCCATCATTTCCTACCATTTCTGGATATCTCCTTTGAGAAATGGAGTCTATGATTCAACTTCTTGGAGGAAGTCACTTCCTACAAATAGAACACCTTGTCCTTTTTTATAGACATGCATCCTCCTCGACTAGGCTGATGCTTCCTATGAATCACATCCTTCCTACCCTTATCATATTATCATAAGATTTAATCAAATATTTGGATCTTAAAGAGGAAATGTCATATTTATCTTATCTCATTTTTTCTTCATATGTACAGTTATTACTCTCTCCCATTCATACCATTCATGCCTACTCTTCTTGAGACACAAAATCATGAAAATCTTGATATTAGCTCTAATTTTGTTCATCCCAAAATTTTCCATCCATTTTCAAAAGACAATATTATATATACAAAATTGGAAAAACAATGAAGGATAAAGAGGTAGATGAACTACCTAATATCCTCAAATTTTTCCTTCTGACCACAGAGATTAGTGAGTGAAAACTCTAAAATCATATTGAATTGTGTCAAACTTTTTTATTTATAAATGTTAGCTATTTCAACTCTAATTTAAGTCTTCATATTGTGTAAATTTTATCTTTAGAGACATCTAAATATGTACGAATAAATATTACTTCTCTTAATAAATGGCTTACTGTCAAAATCACTTCTGGAGGTTCTTTATATTTTTCCAGGTACCTTGACCATGTTTTGGATAGACAAGAGAGAAGGAGCATGATCTAAGGGTTTCTACACCCTTGAAGGAGCCTAAGGATAGTCTAAGAGATTCCCCAATGTACCCCTAGTTTCCAAGGGTTAATCTAAAGAAAATAACTCCATAGATGGTCAAAGATAAAATCAAAGTACAAGGAAAAGACCCCACATAGATGTGATATCTATGCCAAAATCACACTTAAAGCAATGAACAAGCAGTTCCAACAAGTGCATCAGTTCAGCCATGCCAAGAAAACTTCAACATGTCCATGCCAGCCAAAAGGGAAATGGCTCATGCCCACCCATGCCACCATGGCCAAGATACCTAGTATGAATGGTCTACCTATCCACCACCATGGTCGTGTTGCCCGACACAGACATGTTGTCAACCTTCAAAAACATAAAAGTCAACCTAACATTTTCTCATTTCAAACATGCCCATTCTCTCATTGCATGACCATTCCACCACTCCACCACTGTGTTCATTCTTCCCAGAACGGTCGTGCCTCCACCCAAACCCTACTACTTCTTAGCTATCATTTTGTCTAATTATCCCACTTAACCCAATTATTCCCAAATGACTATATAAGAAATAGTGGTGTCTTAGAGCTGGAGGTTAGCTATCCTAGCACTTATTTCCATCTACCTTAGCATTCATACAACCTCCCACCTACTCCCACTCCATACTCACCATCTTCCACCTCAAGACCATATCTTTCCACAATTTTAGGTTACTTCCACTCACCATTCCATGCTTTCCATCCATCAAGGAGGGAGGAAGAAATGCTTTTATAGCTGGAGGTGAAGAAGGAGGAGTCTTCACCAAGCTTCCATGTCTATCTACCTGTCTACTTCTTATTTATCCATTTCTTTTGTTATGAGTGCTAAGCCCCTAGATGTGTTGTTTGGAGTTTAAAATGTGACTTTGATATCATGTTGAAGGAAAATAATGTGTAAACTTTATAATTTCATTTTCTAATGATCGTCTTGTGTTTTATGCTTGAAATCACCTATTTCCATGCAGAAATGGCTTATATGTGGTTATTTTGGATTTGCTCGTAGGTTCAATTAGTGGATACCTAGATAGTTGCCTATCTTTCTACATATAAATCCATTCTCCTACACCTAGGTGAGATATCTAAGTATCTCGTTTAGAAGCACTTAGTGCAATTGGCTTGGAGATACATGAAGGCTAGATGGTAGGTGATGTGAGGTCTAATACCCTCATTTCAGCCCCCCATTACTACCCTTAGACCCCAATTGTTATAAGAACTTCTATCATAGAATCCTAGACTTTTTAGATCCTATTTGAATTCCACCTAGACCCTAATTCAAATGAGCCTTGCAAGGTTGAATAGGGGGTGATACAAATAGTTCCCTTATACACACCATATTCCATCCATCTCCAATTAGTACTTTAGGACAATTCTCTAGCATATAAGTTGTTTTTTGGTTTGGTAATCTAAATGATTGAGTAGTGTTTGCATGTTATGACCCCCAACCTAGGTGATAGTCACATTGCCCAAATGACCCACACCTCCATTAATTGATCCAAACCCTAATTTCGTTTTTGCATAGCTAGTGCTTAGTTAGTCTCTTTACTTGCTTAATTAGTCAATTGCATTGTTCATGGTAAATAGATCTTTCTAGGGTAGTTAATGTTACTTTGTGATTGGTTGTTCTTGCTTTAGCTAGTTAATTTCTAATATATTCCTTGCTTTCTCTAGTTGGCTAATTATTAGTGTAGTGTCTCTTTTACCTAGTTTAGTTAGCTTACATCTCTAGTTTGATAATTAGAATTTCTTTGTTAGTTTAGTGTTTGTTATAACCCCAGTTTTCCAAAATATGTAATGAGATCTCCTTTTTAAAGATAAATGAAATCCGTGATTGATGTGATAAGTTGATTTGAATGGATTTTGTGTTTGATAGCTTGTATGTTTCTAATTGGGCCTTTTTGGCCATTGAGCCCAATTGAAGGAGAAAAAGAAAAGGATTAAAAGAATACATGAAGAAATAAATGAAATAAGAACAAAAGGCTAAGGAATGATTTCCCAAAATAGAAATTTCGAGTTAATGGACTCCTTGGGGTTCAAGGAACTCAAGATAATTATATAATAGCAAGGGAAATAAAGAATATAAGGGAAATATGAATAAATAGGTGTTTTCTTGCAACTAAAGAAAAAGAATTGTTTTCTTGAGATAATGGCTTCAATTTTTACATGATGAGATATAAAAGTATGAACGAGAATTCCTTAAAATTTGGATTAAAAAGGAATTAAGGTTTGGGAGTTATTGCTTTTTAAAGTTATCCTTAAATGTGAAGTTATTTTGGAATAAGGAAAATAGATTCCTTTAATCTGTTGAATGCGAGGATGGTGGGCCGTTGGATCTTAATCCAATAGGCGCCACTCATCGTCTAAGTCCAACACAGACTGGGTTTCTTCCAGTGATAGGAGAAATCTTCTCTGTGGGATTCCTCGTAATCCATCAAGTTTGCAAATTAACTGAAGTTTCCTTTAGTTTGGGGAAGGAAAACTGAAGGGATTCATCCCTGGTTTTTTGTGGTTTCGTCTCCAATTGGGAAAGTTCCCAATCCAACAGAGGCTTGCTCGACCCTATATATATGGGGAGTTAAACGAGAGGGTTTTCATCCCCAATCTCTACACCATACGCTAAGAGAGGATGAGAGGAACGCATTTGTGCCTCCAATTAGTTTGTCTACCCTGACATGTACCCTCGATTCTAGCAGCGAACCTCGTCGGAAGTCCGGCGAGTGGGGAGGGGTCGCGGCGCGTGCTGGGCTCTCAATTGAATCTCCAGTCGAGTTCAACGAAGGGAGATGACGCTCCCTGGCTTCGTGGCGTGAGCTCTGGTAGTCGAGAACTCAGAGTCAACCCTAAGGTTGACCCTCGCATGCTAGCTGGGACGGAGGAAGACGACGATCGGATCACAGTTGGATCAGGGACCATGGTGGTCTCCCTCAAGATCTAACGCTCCAGGGCAGGAGCAACTGTGGTTGGGCACGTGCAACCGGGATCATTGGATCCAAGAAGCGGACCACCGGTCCACAGATCGAGCGGCTGAGGATTTTCCGGTAAATCCCTCTCTAATCAAATAAATCAGAAAAAGGGTTTTCTTTGCAAAATTTGTAGTAATAACTAGGAATCTCGTATGACAAAACTTTGTATATGAAAGTTGTGTAGGAAAATATGAGAAATCGGATAAAAGTAATTTGAGAACCTAGTTCTACTCTATTTTTCAAAAGTACCCTAATTTGCTAATAAAGTGTATTAAAAGTGGATGAGAAACCCTAATTGAATGTTAAGAGTATAATTTGGTAAATCAATAGGTCAAATTGATAAGTCTAACCATGTTAATGATAAAAGTGGTTTAATTATCCGTTTTGAATGCAAGGATGCCTAAATTAGAATTGTAATACCTAAAAGAAGGCTAATTTGCATGGAAACCCTAATTTGGGATAAAAGAGGATAAAAAGCATATTTATTTGGAATAAGATAATCAGATGCTTAATAAAGATCCTAAAACTTTTTAAGAGAGATACCATGAGAAATTAGGGGTTTTTGTGTTGTTGATAAATTAAGGATGGTAATAACGAAAGAAGATGTAAAAACCCTAATTTCCAAAGGAACCCTAAAATTGGAATTGACATCCTGAGTAATGTGATGAAATTGGATAAATATTAATAAAAGGAAAATTGTACTTTTATTTCAATATTTCTCTTCCTCATTGCTTGCTTGATTGGGTTTCTCTGTATATTTGATTCTATCTTGAAATCTGCAACCAAAGGTATGTGGTTACGCTTATGAATATCTCGAGATATATTTCTGAGGTTTTTTGAGATTTTCACCGATGACTTGAAATAAACTGTTGAATGAATTTAGTTCATGCAAACTATAATGTGAATATGAATATCACATAATATTTGTGCCTACTAGCTCAGATCCTGGTCCCCTCTATGTCATAATGACTGACCTAGTATATGGCTACCTAGAGGGTAGGTCCATCAGGTCGTGGAATGACTTAGTATATGGCTACCTAGAGGGTAGGTCCATCAAGTCACAATGAGTTAGATATTGGGCTACCTTTGGGTGGTGCCATGCGACTCTACCTTTATAGAGGTATTATATAAGTCCTTACAGGGACAACATAGAGTTGTGTATAGGTATGGATTGAGTAGTATGGCTTAAAACATAATCTTGGTTGTTTAAATGATTAATTGAATGATTAGGTTGTTAACATAGTTGAACATTATCTGTTTCCTCCACATACCAGCTTCGGCTGACTGTTGTTTTGTTTGTCGGCGATTTAGGTACAAATCTCAAAAGTACAAATAGTAAAGCGACACATTGTGAATTCAAGAATTAAAGAACAAGGAGGAATTAGTTATAATAGTACAGTCGTGGTTAGAAGTTTAGTATATTCCAAACTTTTCAAGGTATGCAAAAAAAAATTTATTACCATGTTTCAGTATAGTCTGTTAAAATTTAATAATTGGTCTGGGTTATATGTTGAACCTTTGATCCAAAAATTATGGGTGCGGCTTCGACCTCTCGGTCTCCCTTAATTGGGGGTTACCGGAAGGTGGGGTCGTAACATTTGGTATCAAAGCCTAGGTTCCTCATGTAACCATTAATAATTATTAAATTTTACAAACTCCATAGAACCCAAGGGAGTTATTAGAGGATTATCCGAAATACGGAGGTGTCTAGAAAAGGATCATGATCGGGGGCTGGCAATATTTTCCTCCGCACCACTAGTCAGAATATGAGGACTCCCGGATCCGTGTGACTGCCTGGCCAAGGTCTTAGGATATGATTCGAAATAAGATACCTTTAGGACTCTCTCATCTTATTCATCCCTTCTCATCACATATTCTATTAAGGCTTTAAGAATAGGATTCTCTCTCTCCTCCACACTCATGTGGTATGGGCAAGTTAAGGGTTTAAGAATCCTCCATCAAATTAATAAAAGATATGTAATGAGATATCTTTGAACATAAGTATAACTAGTTTAAATGATAAACTAAAGGTTTGTTTGTTATGCTTATGTAGATGGCTCGAACAAAGACTGTGGCTATTCCTGAGGGCTCTGGGAATCCGGCTAGGAGTGGTTGGCCTCCTCGTAAAGGAAAGGAGTCTTCTGAAAAGAGAAAGAGGAACCATGATGGTGGATCCTCTAAGAAGAGGAAGAGGCCCGAAGAAGTCACTCATGAGGTCCCTAACCCTAACCCGGTACCTTTTAGTAACCTGGACCAAGAAGAAGACCAAGGATACGAGGAACAACATGTGTATGAGGAAGAAGCCAAGATGAAAGAGGACCAAGTTGGTGATCCTGAACCGACCATGATGGTTCACACCCCTGATACCTTGTGGATGGAGCAACAGAGGAAGTTGATTGAGGCTATTAATGATTTGGCCCTTCGAGACTTAGCTAGAGCTGAAAATGGTGAGTCATACCCTGTTCGTCCCCGTGTAGGAGCCACCATCCTAGACTTTGTCAAGTTGAACATAGAAAAGTTTTGGGGAGAAGATAAGACTGAGGTAGTTGACAAGGAGGAAGCTTGGGTGCTTGCAATTGAGAATGGATTCCGCATGCTTAAAGTACAGCCGAGCAAGAAGGTCCTCTTTGCTGCTCACCTCCTGGAAGGAGCAGCTAAGATATGGTGGGAGACTCACATCACAGGCTGAGATCTGACTGAGGAACCAATGGCATGGGCTGATTTCAAGACCATCTTCACTTCCTGATTCGTCCCTGTTGCATCTAAGAAGGAAAAGGAAAGAGAATTCACTAACATGACTCAGGGGAATTCCTCTGTGGCGGACTTTGGGTGAAATTTTTGGATCCTGGAACGTTTTGGGTACAAGATGGACGAGGAAAGAAGGGTGGATCACTTCATAGAGCATCTTCACCCTACCATCAAGCCTCATGTGATAGAAAGCAAACCTAAAACCTTCGCAGAAGCTTTCAACACTGCCTTAGACATGGAAAGGACTGTGATGCCTGCTCATCTTCCACCTAAGGGGTATTTGGGTTTCACTGAGGGAACCTGAGGCTAGAAGAACCATCACAAGAAGGGTCCAGGACATCATCAAGCCAAGGGAAGACATGGAGGAAAAGGGAAACCCCATCAAGAGAATAACCGACCTCGATTTCGTTCATGTGGGAAATGGCATTTCGGTGAGTGCCACCATAAGAAGAGAGTCTGTTACTGTTGTAATCAAGAGGGGCATATCCAAGCTGCTTGTCCTCTACCTGAGCCAAGAGGACCAGGTCCCATAGCAGCCCCACCTGTAGCTGTGGCCCCACCTGTTGGAGAAAGAAGACAAGCTCGAGTGTTCGCTATTGACAATGAAGAAGCTTAAGCTAATGCTAATCGGTTGATTGAGGGTAATAACCCTTAGAGTTTTCTTTATGTTTTAAAAAGTTAAGCATGTAATGGTCTAATGTATGATGAAAAATGATGTAGTCATGCTGGAAGTTATGGAACATAATGTAAAAGCTTTATTTGACTTTAGATCTACTAATACTTTCATTTCGAGAAATCTTGCAACAATTCTTCGCTTGGATATCAAGGATTTAGGATATGTCTTAGATGTTACAACCCCGAGTGGTCGAATCTTTACTTCTCTTTTGAAAACTCCGGTGATACCTGTAAGATATCGAGATCATGAGTTTCCTACATACTTTATCCTTCTTGACATGAATGATTTTGATGTGATCATTGGAATGGATTGGCTTTATACTTATAGGGCATGTATCGACTGTAGGGAAAAGAAAATGATCATTAAGGAACCAGGTCACCCACCTTTTGTCATTAGGGGAAGGAAAGATGCCACCACCAGTCTGTATGTGTCATCCTTGAAGGCAGAAAAGATGATGAGTAAAGGATGTCAAGCTTTCCTAGCAGTTGTTACCGAGCCCGAACCCAGGGTGCAACCCTTAGAGGAAATAGAGGTAGTCAAGAGCTATGCAGATGTTTTTCCGGATGATCTACCTGGGATTCCTCCCGAGAGAGAGGTGGGTTTTTCCATAGAGCTAGTTCCATGAACAAACCCTATTTCACGTGCACCTTATAGAATGGCCCCTGCAGAGTTGCTCGAGTTGAAGAAACAATTGCAGGAATTGCTAGATAAGGGTTTTATCTGCCCTAACACATCACCATGGGGAGCTCCAGTTCTTTTTGTAAAGAAAAAGGATGGCTCGCTCTGTATGTGTATATACTATCAGATGATCAACCAAGCTACCATTAAGAACAAATACCCTTTACCCCAAATAGATGACATGTTCGACCAGTTGAAGTCTGCTCGAGTCTTTTCCAAAATTGACTTAAGATCGGGTTACCACCAGTTGAGAGTCAAGAGTGAGTACATTCCAAAAACAGCTTTTCAAACACGATATGGACATTATGAGTTTGTGGTTATGCCTTTTGGGCTGTCCAATGCACCCAGTGTGTTCATGAACCTTATGAATAGTGTGTTCCAACCCTTCCTTGACTCATTTGTTATAGTGTTCATAGATGACATACTAGTATATTCCAATGACTTAGAGCAACACCGAGACCACCTAAGTAAAATCCTTGATATCCTGAGAAAGTAGAAGTTCTATGGGAAATTCTCAAAATGTGAGTTTTGGATAGACCGTGTCATGTTCCTTGGACATATCATCTCAGGAGGAACAATCGTCGTGGATCCAGCTAAGGTGTCGGCAGTTCGAGACTGGCCTACACCGAAGAACCCCTCCGAGATCCGAAGCTTCTTGGGGTTAGCAGGATACTATCGGCGTTTCATTGTGGATTTCTCAAAGACTGCCTTGCCTTTGACCATGTTGACTCGAAAGGATGTGAAGTTTGTGTGGTCCGATGTTTGTGAGGCTTGTTTTCAGGAACTGAAAGAAAAGTTGACCACTGCACCAGTTTTGACTCTACCATCAGGCAATGAGGGTTTCATGATCTTCACTGATGCATCCAAGATGGGTCTTGGCTGTGTGTTGGAGCAGAATCGGCATGTGGTTGCATATTCTTCCCGACAACGCAAGCCCAATGAGGTGAATTACCTGACGCATGACTTAGAGTTGGCTGCTATCATTCATGCATTAAAGATTTAGCGGCATTACTTGTATGATGCTACTTTTGAGATCTTCACTGACCATAAGATCCTAAAGTACCTTCTGACACAAAAAGACTTAAACCTATGACAACGAAGATGGATGGAGTACATGAAGGATTACGATTTCACCATTGCCTATCATCCAGGAAAGGCGAATGTCATAGCAGATGCTTTAAGTCAGAAACAGCTCAGGTGTGCAGTTGTTCTGTCCAGTTAGTGGAAGAGCTTAGAAGAGCTGTTGAAATGGTCTCCTCAACTGTTAGATGATCGAGTTCGATTGGCCAACATCTAGATACAGTCTGAATTGTTGAGTGAAATTGTGGCAGCACAGTTGGCCAGTGGGGAACTTGACAAGATGAGAGGCTTGATGAAGAAGCCTCAGACCCGTCTTTCTTTGGGAGTAGATGGAGGGATCAGATTCGAGAATCGTATATGGGTTCCTGAAGACTCACCATTGAAAGAACGCATCTTACGAGAGGCTCATGGTTCTAAGTACACAGTACACCCAGGGACTACCAAGATGTTTAAGGACATGTAGAGGTTTTTCTGGTGTCCAGGAATGAAGAGAGACATTGCAGCTTATGTGGCCAGTTGTCTTACGTGCCAAATGGTGAAGGATGAACATCAATGACCCAGTAGAGTTTTACAGTCTATAGAGATTCCAGAATGGAAATGGGATCAGATCACTATGGATTTTGTGGTGGGTTTACCCCGAACCAAGAGAGGTCATGATGCGATATGGGTTGTGGTGGACCGCCTCACCAAGTCAGCACACTTCCTTGCACTAAAAACCACTGCCAAGGTGTCAGACTTAGCTGAGTTGTACATCTGAGATATAGTGCATTTACATGGCGTACCTAGTTCCATCATCTCAGATAGAGATCCGAAGTTTACTTCCAAACTGTGGAAGCAAGTTCAAGAGGAACTTGGTACAAGGTTAAAGTTCAGTACCGCTTATCACCCCCAGACAGATGGACAGTTAGAAAGGACAATCCAGACTTTAGAGGATCTATTGAGAGCTTGTGTACTCGATTGGGGTGGATCATGGGAGCAGTACTTACCTTTAGCAGAGTTTGCTTACAACAACAGTTACCAAGCCAGTTCGGGATGCCTCCATATGAAGCTCTGTACGGGAGACCGTGTCGGTCACCACTTCACTGGGATGATGTTGGTGAAAGGACCTTGTTGAGGTCAGATGAACTCCAAGTGTATGCTGATAAAGTCACTTTGATCAGGAAAAGGCTAAAGAGAGCCCAGGATCGACAAAAGTCGTATGTTGATGCGAAGAGGACTGATGTGCATTTCACTGTGGGAGAACATGTTTTTCTGAAAATCCGACCGCTCCAAGCTATAGCTAAGAACAGAGGAAAGTTGAGTCCCCGATATGTGGGTCTGTTTGAAGTATTAGAACGGATTGGTGAGGTGGCTTATCGTTTGGTGTTACCCCCTCAATATAGTATGATGCATGATGTGTTTCACGTGTCCAATCTGAAGCGATATGTACAAGATCCGAGCCATGTGTTGAGCATTGAACCTATTGAGCTTCAAGGAAAGTTGTCTTATCCTGAGTTACCTTTGCGTATTATAGATACTAAGGTAAAAGAGCTCAGAAATAAGAATATAGAGATGGTAAAGGTTCTTTGTAAACACCATGGAGAGGATGAGGCCACATGGGAGCTGAAGACGGACATAGAAAAAGCATATCATGATTTGTTTATTTGATTGTTGAATTTTGAGGGCAAAATTCCTATAAGGAGGGGAGGATGTTATAACCCCAGTTTTTCCAAAATATGTAATGAGATCTCCTTTTTAAAGATAAATGAAATCCGTGATTGATGTGATAAGTTGATTTGAATGGATTTTGTGTTTGATAGCTTGTATGTTTCTAATTGGCCCTTTTTGGCCATTGAGCCCAATTGAAGGAGAAAAAGAAAAGGATTAAAAGAATGCATAAAGAAATAAATGAAATAAGAACAAAAGGCTAAGGAATGATTTCCCAAAATAGAAATTTCGAGTTAATGGACTCCTTGGGGTTCAAGGAACTCAAGATAATTATATAATAGCAAGGGAAATAAAGAATATAAGGGAAATATGAATAAATAGGTGTTTTCTTGCAACTAAAGAAAAAGAATTGTTTTCTTGAGATAATGGCTTCAATTTTTACATGATGAGAGATAAAAGTATGAACGAGAATTCCTTAAAATTTGGATTAAAAAGGAATTCAGGTTTGGGAGTTATTGCTTTTTAAAGTTATCTTTAAATGTGAAGTTATTTTGGAATAAGGAAAATAGTTTCCTTTAATCTGTTGAACGCGAGGATGGTGGGTCGTTGGATCTTAATCCAACAGGCGCCACTCATCGTCTAAGTCCAATGCGGACTGGGTTTCTGCCAGTGACAGGAGAAATATTCTCTGTGGGATTCCTCGTAATCCATCAAGTTTGCAAATTAACTGAAGTTTCCTTTAGTTTCGGGAAGGAAAACCGAAGGGATTCATCCCTGGTTTGTCGTGGTTTCATCTCCGATTGGGAAAGTTCCCAATCCAACAGAGGCTTGCTCGACCCTATATATATGGGGGGTTAAACGAGAGGGTTAGCATCCCCGATCTCTACACCATACTCTACGAGAGGACGAGAGGAACGAATTCGTGCCTCCAATTAGTTCGTCTACCCTAACATGTACCCTCAATTCTAGCAGCAAACCTCGCCGGAAGTCCGGCGAGTGGGGAGGGGTCGCGGCGCGTGTTGGGCTCTCAATTGAATCTCCAGTCGAGTTCGATGAAGGGAGACGATGCTCCCTACCTTCGTGGCACGAACTCTGGTGGTCAAGAACTCAGAGTCAACCCTAAGGTTGACCCTCGCAGGCTAGCTGGGACGGAGGAAGACGACGATCGGATCGCCGTTGGATCAGGGACCACGGTGGTCTCCCTCAAGATCTAGCGCTCCCGGGCAGGAGCATCTGTGGTTGGGAATGTGCAATTGGGATCATTGGATCCAAGAAGCGGACCACCGGTCCACAGATCGAGCGGCTGAGGATTTTCCGGTAAATCCCTCTCTAATCAAATAAATCAGAAAAAGGGTTTTCTTTGCAAAATTCGTAGTAATAACTAGGAATCCCGTATGACAAAACTTTGTATATGAAAGTTGTGTAGGAAAATATGAGAAATCAGATAAAAATGATTTGAGAACCTAGTTCTTCTCTATTTTGCAAAAGTACCCTAATTTCTAATAAAGTGTATTAAAAGTGGATGAGAAACCCTAATTGAATGTTAAGAGTATAATTTGGTAAATCAATCAGTCAAATTGATAAGTTTAACCCTGTTAATGATAAAAGTGGTTTAATTATCCGTTTTGAATGCAAGGATGCCTAAATTAGAATTGTAATACCTAAAAGAAGGCTAATTTGCATGGAAACCCTAATTTGGGATAAAAGAGGATAAAAAGCATATTTATTTGGAATAAGATAATCATATGCTTAATAAAGATCCTAAAACTTTTTAAGAGAGATACCATGAGAAATTAGGGGTTTTTATGTTGTTGATAAATTAAGGATGGTAATAAGGAAATAATATGTAAAAACCCTAATTTCCAAAGGAACCCTAAAATTGGAATTGACATCCTCAGTAATGTGATGAAATTGGATAAATATTAATAAAAGGAAAATTGTACTTTTATTTCAGGATTTCTCTTCCTCATTGCTTTCTTGATTGGGTTTCTCTGCATATTTGATTATATCTTAAAATCTGCAACCAAAGGTATGTGGTTACGCTTATGAATATCTCGAGATAGATTTCTGAGGTTTTCTGAGATTTTCACTGATGACTTGAAATAAACTGTTGAATGGATTTAGTTCATGCAAACTATAATGTGAATATGACTATCACATAATATATGTGCCTACTAGCTCAGATCCTGGTCCCCTCTATGTCATAATGACTGACCTAGTATATGGCTACCTAGAGGGTAGGTCCATCAGGTCGTGGAATGACTTAGTATATGGCTACCTAGAGGGTAGGTCCATCAAGTCACAACGAGTTAGATATTGGGCTACCTTTGGGTGGTGCCATGCGACTCTACCTTTACAGAGGTATTATATAAGTCCTTACAGGGACAACATAGATTTGTGGATAGGTATGGATTGAGTAGTATGGCTTAAAACGTAATCTTGGTTGTTTAAATGATTAATTGAATGATTAGGTTGTTAACATAGTTGAACATTATCTGTTTCCTCCACATACCAACTTCGGCTGACCATCGTTTTTTTTGTCGGCGATTTAGGTACAAATCTCAAAAGTACAAACAGTAAAGTGACACATTGTGAATTCAAGAATTAAAGAACAAGGAGGAATTAGCTATAATAGTACAGCTGTGGTTAGAAGTTTAGTATATTCCAAACTTTTCAAGGTATGCAAAAAAAAAAATTTATTACCATGTTTCAGTATAGTTTGTTAAAATTTAATAATTGTTCTTGGTTATATGTTGAACCTTTAATTCGAAATTATGGGTGCGGCTTCGACCTCTCGGTCTCCCTTAATTGGGGATTACCGGAAGGTGGGGTCGTAACAGTGTTAGTGTTAGACTTGCTTTCTTTTTCTAGTATAATTCATTGCTTAGCCTTATTTCTTTATTAACTAGAAGTAACTTGATTAGGCTTAAATAAGTTTTCCTTCTCTCCTTCCTTTGATTTCTTTTTCACCATTTGTTTAACAACCAAAACCAAGATTAAACCCTTGAATCATAGACTCCATGGTAGGAACCTAGACATAATAAACTAAGATCTAATGCCCCCTCTGGTCTTTGGGTTTGGCTCCGATTCTCTATACTACTCTCAAGCTTGTGCACTTGTAGATTTTCTTTAAAATGTGTCCAACTGGGTTTTATAAATATTTGAAAGACCTTGTTGTGTGCCTAAGGCACATCCATTCAAGTCAATTGATTAGGACTACCACATACGTGTCAAGCTTTCTGGCATCAGTTGTCAAGGAGATAGGTGCTCAAGCTAGCCACTTTGTTTACCTTTGATTTTTTCTACTTCCCTCACCATTTCTATTCATTATTCTTTGTGTTACTTTTGCAACCTTGTTTACTAACTTGTCTTCTTTTTCTTGGTTGTTCCTTGTACAGATGATTGTTGTTTCATGTTTGGACATTGCTCTCTTTCCATGGGATTTTTCTTAGAGGATCGTGATATAGGGAGAATAAGGCATAAAAATAGGTGCAACCAGCATCTAGAAGAGATAGCAAATAGGGATGCACACAACCATGACAAGGCATGCAACCTACCACCAGCACTTACACCTATAGTCAAGTCCTTACATGATTATTTCATTCTCAAGAGCCAAATTCTACAATTGATAGTTGGGTCGGTCAAATTCTAGGGTAGTACTTCTCCATCCCTCCTGGTCTTCTTGGGATTCTCCCCACCTTCTATGGACTTGAGAACAAGAACCCTTACAAGCATGTTAACTCGTTCCTCAAGACATGCTCCACTTTCAGAACATCTACAGCCATTGATGATTCCATCCAACTCATGTTGTTCTGTTTCTCTCTCAAGGACAAGGCCAAGGAGTGGAACTCATCTAAGATTGACATCATGACTTGGGAGGACATGAACACCAAGTTTCTCAAGAAATTCTATCATATTCAAGTTACCCAGATGAGGATGTACATCACTTTCTTCAGTCAAAAAGAGAATGAGAGATTTCATGAGATGTTAAAGATATTTTAGAATTGGTTGTAGGATTGCCTGCGCCACAAGGTGTCCATTTGGCAACTAGTTCAATCCTTCTACACTGAGCTTTCTGGTATGGGTCATATAGTTGTAGACTCATTATGTGGACTCCCCTCTCACCAAAGATGACTCTGTCCACCAAATGATGAAAATATTGATGGACATGATAAATTTGATGAAGACATGTGTGGGAGGCTCTTCTATCCAATATTCCCACTTCGTGGAGACTCTTTGTGAGGAGGTGCAAGCCCTATAATCTTATGGAAGTTGGAACAAATAAGGACTAGTGTCTAATTCTTATACTCCAGAATGAAGGAATCATCCCAACTTCTCTTGGAAGCAATGAGAAGAAGGACGAGGGCAGCCTAGGCAGCATCAAGGATCAAAAAGCAACTCCAAATTTGAAGAGGAAATCTTTAAGAGATTGAGAATCCTTGATAATGTGAAGAATCATGTGTCTGCTCAATGATAAAATATTAGCTGACTACGACAAATAATTGACCAAATTTCTCTATCACTTTCTCGTTATGAAGACGGGAGGCTTCACTCGCAAATCCATGGTGAATCCCAATAGTGTTTGTGGATCCATGAGTGATCCTCAAAGTACCTATGTCCCACCATAAGGGCAAGTGCCCACCCTGCAGCAATACCAAGGGCCTCCTACCTCTATTCCATCACAACCCCCACACAACTTCCAATACAATCCACAACCAACACATAAATTCCCACCACCATCACTAAAATATCAATCACCTCCACAACAACATCCAAAATAACCACATTACATCCTACAAAATCCCAATCTTGCCCCCACACCATAGGACACCAGCTGAAGGATCACAACATCCCACAAGCTTCCTCCTCTTCTCATGAGCAAGTGAAGGTCGTGACTATGTTCATAAGTGAGAGTACTTCAGAGCAGCCAAAGATCCAGGTAGTTGATGATTTTGTGAGTGAAGAAAAAGATGATATTGAGATACATGGAAGTGATATTGTAATGGGTGATCAAGGTGATATTGTGATAGTGAATTATAATACTATGATTTCTACGATACTGCTTAATGATTTTGTGGATGTTGACAAGGCAGGTGCACAACTACCTTCTTTCCTCAATGCACTTGAATAGACTTCTACTTCCAAATGAATAAAATCACACTAAGACATCATGGAGACCTTCAAACAAGTGTGAATCAATATTTCTTTCTTGGATGTCATCAAGCAAATCCATGTTATGCAAAAATTTCTAAAAAAAACATGTGCACTTTTAGGAGGAAGTTGACATGGAGAATGTTTCAAAAAGTCAAGCTTACTAAGAAAGTGAGCTCTGTCTTGCAACACACCACTCCCAAAAAGAGAAAGTAGCCCGGTGCCCCCATTATTCCTTGTTACATAGGCACACACCATATTGAACAATATCTTCTTAACTTGGGTTCAAGTGTCAACTTAATGACATATTCTGCATACGCTGAGTTGGAATTGGTATAATTAGAGATAGTTAACTGCACCTTACAATTGGTTGACCATTCTATGAACACCTCGATGCCACATTGATTATTTGTTGGTAAGACATGACAATGACACATCTGCTTTCTTTACTACTAATTTTGTTGTGCTTGATATGGAAAAGGACACAAGAAAAGTGCCCATCATCTTATAGAGACTGTTATTAGTGATGGTCAATGTGGTGATACATGTGAGGACCAGAACCATGTATGTGACCTTCATGCACATGAAGCTTCAATTGAACATCTTCAAAGCATCCTCCAAAGTCAGTGGTGATAGGCTCTACCAAGGAAGTTTAATATCTTGTTGATTGTCTAGAGGGGATCGTTGAGGAATGCCTACATTCATGGATTGAAATTGTCATAAAGGGTAGAGGTCTAGAGCCCATTGTTGAGCTATCGGATGAGGAAGCCGAAGAAAATAATGAGCTTGTATTAGTTGTTGCAAGTGAAGATCTATCATCTATTTCTATAAATTCTTTGAAGATTAATATTGAGACCCCTCATGTTCTTGATTTAAAAACACTTCTAGAAGGTTTAAAGTATGCATTTATAGGTCCCAAAGACACCCACCCGGTGATCATTTCTCCTATTCTTTCCATGGATCAAGAAGATGCACTCAATTCTATTCTAAAGAATAATATTCAAAACATTGTGTGGTCTATTTCTGACTCGAGAGGTGTTGACCCATCCATATGTGTGCTTAGAATCTATCTTGAAGATGGTGTAAGACCAAGCCATGAACGGCAAAGAAGGTTGAATCCTAAGCTAAAGGAGGTTGTAACTCAAGAAGATTTGAAGTTACTTGATGATAGGATCATCTATCCTATTTATGATAGTCCTTGGGTAAGTCCCATCCAAGTTGTGTACAGGAACGGTGGAATCATTGTTGCACCCAATGAGAATGGAGAAATGATGCATGTAAGGGAGCAATCCAAATGGAGAATGTGTGTGGACTATGAGAATCTTAATTTCAAAATGAAGAAGGACCATTACTCTGCCTTTCATTGAACAAATCTAGAGAGATTGGCAGGTCAAATCTTCTATTGATTTCTTTATGGCACTCTAGATACTTCCAAGTGGTAGTGCACCATGGAGATCAAGAAAAAACTACCTTCACCTATCCAAGTTGTACCTTTTCTTATAGAAGAGTGTTGTTTGGGCTTTACAATGCCCCCTCTACTTTCAGAATATGTGTTACATCCATCTTCTATAATATGCTTGATTCCTCTTTGGAAGTCTTCATAAATGAATTTTTTTAGTGTTTTAGAAGTCTTTTGATGAATGCTTGTCTCATATCACAATCATTCTTGAAAGATGTATAAAAGTTAGTTTGTTTCTATCATGGGAGAGAAATCACTTCATGGTTCTTGAAGGCATTGTTCTTGGTCATTGAGTATCTAAAGATGGGATAGAGGTTAATAGGGCCAAAGAGGGCCTCATTTGTACCTTAACCATTCATTCCACTGTAAGACATGTCTATTTTTTATGGTAGCATGTAGGTTTCTATCATCCTTTCATCAAATATTTTAGCAAGATATCTAGATCATTGTTCCACTTACTTGAGAAAGATGTTAAGTTCAATTTTAATGACAAATGCATTAAACCCTTCAATTACTTGAAGAACAAGTTTATTTTTGCTCCTATTATGCATCCCCAGACTTCTCTTTGATATTTGAGATCATGAGTGATACATCTGATATGATAGTGGCGGTTGTGTTGGGCCAAAGAATTGAACAAATACCTCATTTTAATTACTATGTAAATAAAATGTTGGATGAATCTCAAAGGAACTACACCACAACTAAAAAGGAATTGGTTTCCATGCTTGTTTCTCTTGACAAATTATGTTTATATGTCCTACAAGATATGATGATTGTATACACCATCCATGCAGATCTCAAATCTCATGTCAAGGAAAGACTCAAAGCCAATGTTGATTTAATGTATTCTTCTCCTCTAAGATTTTGATATTGAAATTGTTGATAAGAAAGGGTTCGAAAATTCTACAACCCATTGTATCTCTCACATTGATTATCCTTATGATGTGCTACACAATATTAGGGAAACCATGCCACATGAGCAGATCGTGCTCGTTGATGCATCCCAACAACCGTGGTACAAACACATTGCAATTTTTTGTTTAGTGGGAGAGTGTTTGAGATTTGGGCAAGTGAGGAGAGAAAAAGGTTATACACACATGCAAAGAATTATGTGGTGGATGACCCTTTTATCTTCAAATATTTCCCTAATCAATTGATTAGGAGAGTTGTTGTTGAAGATGAACAATTTGAAGTGCTTACCACGTGCCACTATGGTGCATGTGGAGACCATTTTGTGGGAAAGAAGATAGTTGTAAAATTACTTCAATGTTGATTCTATTGGCCTACCCTCTTCAAATATTCTCACGATTTTTTCAAAGCTTGTATGAAATTCCAAAGACTTGGCACTATTTCAAAAAGGACATGATTGCATTATCACCAATCTTGGTGGTAGAGATGTTTGATGTGTGGGGAATTGACTTCATGGGTCTTTTCCCCCATTCATTTGGGTTTGTGTACATATTAGTGCATATTTATTAGATCTCTAAATGGATTGAATTTGTGGCTACAAGAGCTAGTGATCACATGGTGGTTTATGAATTGGTCAAGTCCAACATTTTAAGCCGGTTTGGGGTACCAAGAATCATCATAAGTGATGGGGGTAGTAAGTTCATTCATATAATTTTTAAAGGTTTGTTGAAAATACATGGTGTGAAACCACCGTGTAGCAACCCCCTATCACCCCCAAACAAGTGGATAAGTTGAGTTAGCTCATCAGGAGATACATATTATTCTTGAGAAGACAGTGAGACCAAATTGGAATCATTGGTCACTACATCTAAACGGATCTTTGTGGGCATATAGGATAGAATTTAACACCCTAATTGGGACTAATCCTTTCAAGCTCATATATAAGAAGAGGTTCAACTTACGCTTGGAGTTACAACACAAGTCACATGGGCTTTGAAATCTATGGACATGGAGATAGAAATCACCAGGGTAATAAGAAAGCTACAAGTCTATGAATTAGAAGAAATGAGGCATGAGGCCCATGAGATGTTCAAAAGCTACAAAGAAAGAGTCAGGCTACTACATGACAATTTTATCAAGAATAAGTCTTTTGAACCCGAGCAATGGGTATGGCTATACCATTCTAGAATGAAACTCTTTCTTGGAAAACTATAGTTAAAATGGGAAGGACATACCAAGTCAAGAACATTTACCCATCCAAATAAATTGTGATACATAAAATGGAAGGTGGTAATGATTCAAAGATTGGAAGCAATTATTAAAGATCTTCCCAACAAGGCCAATCAAAGTTTTGATATCACAATTTTTATTGAGGAAGCTTCTTTTGAAAATGATATGTGCTTGAATGAACATGAGAAAGCAATCTACTATGTTGATGATGTTTTGAGGTTCTCAAGAGGGTGAGTGACTCAAAAAATAAGAAGGCGGTTGAAGGTGTAAAACTTAGCACTAGTGGAAGGAAAGTCACCAAGATTTTGGAACTTTTTCAATCAACCTTTAGTTTTACATACTTTTGGGTTGTTCTTATTTTTCTAAGTCAACACAGACACATAGACATGTGCTTAATACATTTTGTTTGAGCTTTGAAGTGTGACAGGAAAATAAGTTAGACATTGAGAAGGAAGGCTCAAGTCAATAGCAAAAAGTAGACAATATCTTTTGTGGATCAAAGAAATTAATGAAAAATGAATTTTTGCAAGAATTGAAGAAATTTGCTAGAAAAGTGACCAAGACGGTCATGATGTCATGGAATAGTTGTTTTGGGAGCATAAAAATCATAGGGAAAATTTTGAGTTTTGGGCCTAGCCACCACGACCTTGTCAGACAGAACGGATATTCTGGCATCACACCAGCACAGTTGTTCTAGTCTAGTCCCACCACTTAAGTTGTTGATATTTTGGGGGGTCACCATGGCCCCTTCATTCGGTCATGATTCAGCAAGCCTGTTCTATGCACTAGTGACCTAGGGCATGAATCCAGCCACCCCAAATCTCTCTAATCTTCAAACCAAGCTCCATTGAAGGTTCCTTAAGCTCCCAAGAGTATTCTCCTACATCGAGCTCCACATTCCATTCCATTTCCACCTACAAAGAAAATCCACCCAGCCCTAAGTTTTAGATCATCCACCCAAAATCCACCTAAATCCTTGCTCCAATGAATGGATTCAAAAAGATGGTTAAGAAAGGGATCCAAAGTGGCGTCTGATCCATCACTAACACCAAAGACCACACAAATAGAGCCTACAACATCACCCCACAATCTCAGAGCACTACTCCATCTCCATCCAACTCCATTCTAGGCTCTCTTCCATGTTTCATTCCCATGAGTGACTCCTATCTTCGTTCATACTCAAGTATCCACACCATGGATCCCACCTACAACCAATATGGAGAAGAGGAAGTTACGTTGGATCATGAGATGGACTATGTTGTCAATTTCATTGATAGAAAAAAGGAGGAAGAAGGTTGATGCCACCTCATCTTCACACCCGTCTCCATAGCCTACTCCAGTGAAACACTCTACTTCATTGATGTAGTCGCATACTACTGAACAAACTACAAGAAGGAGGTTGTTGATTGAAGAAGATGAATATGATGCAGCAATTGAAATGGTGCCCCTCAACTTGGACACAAGTTCAGGGTCACATGACTACAAACAAAAGGAGAGGGCACAAGGAGTGAGGAGACCAGTAGATATGTTATCAAGTTTGGAAGCGGGGAGGATGAAGATTTTGAGAAAATAGTTCGAAGGAGATACATTTGTCATAAGAGAAAAGAGAATTTTTTGTGAATCCTCTCCACCCCAAGTGCATTACAAGAAGAGTGGTTGCCACAAGGTATGCATGCATTTCCATCACTCAATCCTTGGGGTCAGAAATCTATTCAAGTAATACTCAGAATCAAGTGGTTTATACAAATATTAATAGAGGTCCAAGATACCTACATTGAAACCACCAATGAGTTCTTTGGGTCATTGAAGAAGGCATGATATTGAGATGAGGATGTAATCTGGTTTAGACTTGATGACTCTACACATGTGTTAATAGCCACCCAACTCAACCAGATCTTCGCTCCCACTCCATAAATAGCAAATAAGTTTGATGAAGGGAGAGTTTTGATATAGATTCAAAGTACAATTATCTACAAATGTGGAAGAAGATAGCTGGCCAAGACACCTTCATAGTGGGAAAGTCAAGAACAAGTAAACTACACAACCCTATCATGAGGTACATGCAGAAAGTTTTGTCTAATACAATTTTTGGGTGGTATGACAATCAAGGATGCTTCTCGGAGGACCTATTTGTGATGGTATCACTGGTGAGTATTAGACATATCAATCTAGGGGCAATAATGATAGACCATCTTAAGAAGTTCCCTCTAAAAGCAAGAATCCATTCATAATGGGAGGGCCAATCACCACCACTGCTCTAGCCCTAGACTGTGACTTATAAGGCCTCATAAAAGTTGAAGGGATCAAGTATGTAGATATGAATTATCTTGTATGGTCCAAAATGATATACCTACACAACAAAAAGATCATATACAACATGAACCTTGGGTATCCTTGAATAAATTTAGAGATACCCTACCATTTCATTGTTCTTGTTGATAGTATAGATCCAATGGATGATTTCGTAGCACCAGTTAGCAACTAGAAAAGACAGCACCCAAGACAGGACTTTAAGGCACCTCTATTTGACTTAGCCAAAGGGGAGGGAGAGACTCATGTCCAGGAGCAACAACATATTTTTAGCAGTCTCGTTGCACCAGACAGACAGAAGATGGTTTTGATGTGCAGTAGTCCACAATGAACACCTATGATATGTCCAACATAGAGGCATATCTAGAGGGTATTTAGAAGACACGTGAAGCCATGTGGTTGGATCAATAGTTGATGCTTCACCAGATCAACCATATGTACCACTATCAATGTTTGTAGATTTAGAGAAACCCCTGATGGGGGGAGGATTTCTGGGGAGCCCTATCTGGTTATCAGAAGACATACACGCCTCTACAGGAAGATGATTGGGGGAATTACTACCAATATACTCCACCACAGGGAGTACAACCACCTGATCCACCACATCCTAGTAGTGACATCTACCCTATCACTCCTAGACTTTAGTGTCATGTTGAGGATAGCATGATTCAAAAGTTTACGGTGGTAGGGCAGTAGGCACCCTTCTTCTCAGTTTTATTTTGATATTTCTATTTCACTTGTTCCTCCCTATTTTGTGATTGATGATTGCAACACCCATTTAGAGTATATTTCGATTTGTCTTTCATACATGGATGTATATAGTCTGTTTTCTTGCATTTTTTATTACTTCTCAAAAGAAAAAATGCTCATGTTGCCATTCCATGCCATGCATTTTGTTTTATGTAGGTTTTGTAATTTCTTGTATGTTTTAATTATAATTTGGTTATTTTCCATTTATTTCTTTCTAGTGTAGGTTCAAATGCAATTTAGGGCAATTTGGCACTATTTTGACCAATTTTGCCCAAACCTAAAATTTCTTGCCTAAAAGTATGGCTTAACCTAATCTTTACATTTTGAATATAAGACGTTGACCTTTGACAAATGTATGTCATATTGTCATGGTCAATTTCTAGATTATCTCAATACTTGACTTTCTACATGTGAATCATTTTTGTCGTGCTTGTGAAATATTTTGTTCAATTGTTATCTAAGAAGCCACAAATGCTTAGGGTTTGTCGAATCTCATGATATAAATGTGGTTTTTGCATTTGACCATTCATATGGTGTGTCTTTAATTGATTAGGAGTGTTGGATTAATCTTCACGGTGAAAATATCATGTCGAAACCCACAATACCGACTCCTCTTTTGACTCATTTTCCTTTCACCACTTCATACCTATTGGCCTCATGAAAAGATGTTGAAAACACAAAAAGAGCAAGTCTTGGCCACCCTCCAAAAGATCACAGTGTCCAACACTTTTCCCCTTCCTCTTCACTCGTATCACCATATGCCATAACTACACCAAGGGAAAAGAAAAATAAAAATGCAAAAAAGATTGTTTAATGTAATAGCATCTAAATAAAGAAAAGAAGTATGCTACTATGTAATATCACTCCAATATCTTACCGCAACCCCCTTCATCCATTTTCATATCCATTGAGTTAGAAAACATCAAACTAACTTATTCACCCTTTACATGACCATGTAGGTCACCTATAGTGGTTTGAGATTTGAGATTGAGTGCATGAAGGTAAAACAACATTGTAAATCAACTTTGATCATTGCCACCATTAAACGGTTTACCTGGAGCTATATGAGAACCATATGGATTGATTATGTCTTTTATGCCCTATATTTGAAGTTTTGAGGCTGGTGCTTTGATCACAACTGACTTGTGAAAGAGGAGAGGAAAGAGGTGAAATACATGTATTTAGTCGTCATTGAGTCCATCTAGTCAATATGCATCTATTGCAATGACCTTGTCATTTCTTTCTAGTTGAAACATTGAAAAGTGATTAAGTTGGAGTATACTTGAGGACAAGTATATTTTAAGTTTGGGGTGGTAATGCAGCACTAATTTAGGGCTTCATCTTGTTTTATTTTTCTCCTTTATCACATCTAAACATGTTAGAATGCATATTACGTCTTGAAATAAATGCTTTATTGTCAAATGCACTTATGGAGGTTCTTTACATGTTTTTCAGGTAACTTGACCAAGCTTTGGACAGACAAGAGAGGAGAAGGATCTATGGGTTTCTCCACCTTTGGAGGAGCCTAAAGAGAGTCTAAGTGTTTTTCCAACCTACCCCTAGTGGCCAAGGGTCAAGCTAAAGTAAAGAACTCCATGGATAGTCAAAAAGAAAATCAAAGTTCAAGAAAAATCCTCTAGCGCAGTTGTGGTACCCATGTCAAAACCATAATTCAATTCTAGTGAAGAATCAACTCCAGCAAGTCCATATGCACGGTCGTGCCAACCAAAATGACCATGCTACCAACCGCCCATTAGGCTCGTGCCAAGGAAACTAGCCCACACCCAACCCTTCCATCGCATCCATGCTACCTAGAATGACCATTCTATCTAGCCATCACCACGGATGTGTTATCCAAGATGCATGTGCTATCGAGCTTCAAAAATCCAAAAATCAACCTGACAATTCCACATTTCCCTCACACCCATTCTTTCCTAGCACGATCATTCCACCACTCCACGACCACGACCCTTCTGGCCATAACCTTTGTATTGTCAACCAGACCCTACTGCTTCCTAGCTATCATTTTACCTAAATGTCACTGCTTAACCCTATGCTTCCCAAACCACTATGTAAGCAATAGTGGTGGCTAGAAACTGGAGGTTAGCCACCCTAGCACTTATTTCCATCTACCTTAGCATTCATAGCGCCTCCCACCTACTATGACTCCATCCCCACCATCTTCCACCTCAAAACCTTATCTTAATAGGGTTTTTTATACTTCCATTCACCATTCCATGCTTTCCATCCATTAAGGAGGGAAGAGGATGTGCTTCTACAGCCAGAGGTGAAGGAGGAGTCTTCACCAAGATTCCATGGCTATTTACCCCTCTACTTCTTCTTCTTTCTCCATTTCTTTTGCTATGAGTAGCTAAGCCCCTAGGTGGGCTGTTTGGGTTGAGAATGTGACTTTGATACCATGTTGGGGTAAAGTAATGTGTAAACTCTATTATATAGTTTTTTAATGATTGTATTCTACTTTTATCTCATTTTCCATAAATTACTTTATGGTTTATGCTTGAAGTCACCTAGTTCCCAGGGAAATGGTTTATGTATAGCTATTTTGGGATTTGCTCCTAGGTCCAACCCAGTGGATCCCTAGCTAGATACCCATCTTCCTAAATATCAATCTATTCTCCTACACCTAGGTGAGAGATGTAAATATCTAGTTTAGAAGCACTTTGTGTAATTGTCTTGGAGCTACATGAAGGCTAGATGGTACCTCATTTTTATCATCCATTACTACCTTGGTCGTGAATTATCCTAAGAACTTCTATACTAGAGATCTAGACTTTCTAGATCCTAGTTGAATTCCACCTGAACACTAATCCAAATGAGCCTTGCAAGGTTGGATAGGGGATGATAGGGAGTAGTTCCCCTATACACACCCTATTCCATCCATAGCCAATTAATAGTTTAGGACAATTCTCTAGCATCTTAGTTGTTATATGTTTTGGCTATCTAAATGAATGAGTATTGATTACATGTTATGACCCCCGAACTAGGTGATAGTCACATTACCCCCCAAACGTCTTGTACCTCCATGAATTGGTCAAAATACGAAATTCTTTCTTACTTAGCTAGTACTTTCTTAGTTAACCTCTTTAATTGCTTAATTAGTGAATTGCACTTTTCATGGTAGATATATCTTTCTAGGGTAGTTAGTGTTACTTTTTTATTTATTATTCTTGTTTTATCTAGTTACTTTTAATCTAATCCTTTGCTGGCTCTAGTTGGCTAATTGTTAGTGTGGTGTCTCTTTTGCCTAATTTAGCTAGGTTCCATATCTAGGTTGATAACTATGATTTCTTTGTTAGTTTAGTGTTAACTAATCTTTCCTTTCTTTTTCTAATGTAATTCATTCCTTAGCTTTATTTCTAGTTTAATTAGAATTAACTTGTTTAGGGTTAAAGTAAGTTTTGTTTCTTGGCTTCCATTAATTGCTTGTTCAACATTAGTTTAACAACCAAAACCAAGATTGATCCCTTAAATACTAGACTCCACGGTAGGAACCTAGCCATAAAAAACGAAGCTCTAGTGCCCCCTCTATCCTTTGGGTTTTACCCTGAGTTTCCATTCTCTATACTGATCCCAAGCCAATGATGTTGCGGATTTGTTTAAGAGTGTATCCAACCAGGTTTTATAAATATTTGAAGTCAAGTTAGTTGATTTGGAGTACCGTGGATGCAACATTAGCATATATGAATAAACTATAATTTCATATACTAAATTTTTCTAAAAATCAACATATAAACTTAGTGAGAAATGAATTCACACAAATTTACATTTACATATTGAACATGAACTATTTTTTATCATTATGATGTATACTACCTATGATCTTATACAATAGGGTCTCTTATAAACTTGCTTGCATAAAGTATTATGCCCATGCTAGCTTTGAATCTAATATGTATGATATCAAGGGTCAACACACATGGTGTTGGTACATGAGGCATTGAGTAAATATATATGTGGTTCCCATAATAGGAACTGTCTTTCGTAGAAATATACATTATTGACTTTAGTCTTTAATAGGAGAGAAAATCAATTTTAATTATTTTAAGATGAGGTGCATCACTCAGGTGGATTAGTGTGTAAATTAATGTCGGGCCCTCCCGTGCATGTAGTTCTATGGATGGGTTTTGTTCAAGAATAGAGAGGGAGAATCAAGCACCTCAGTAACTCCAAGTAATGGGACCATCTAATCTACCTTGTATAAAAGACTAAAGAAAAAAACAACATTTGACCTCATAACATAATACCTCTAATAACTTCCTAGAAAGGGACATTTTGGTCAATGCACTTATCAATTGACCATTAATCTTGATGAAACAAGTTCCATTCATTTTTTTTCATCATTTTATAAATAGGGTCCACTTATCAACCATTTTGATATATGTTTGACTGATTCACACATAAATATTGTTAATTCGATATCCTAATTTAGTTGTATTATTGTTAATTTCTCTTAATTGAATATCTTTTAATCCATTTTTACCAAATTAGTTTACAATCAACAATGCATTAATTTGTTCTATATTTGCATACATTTTATGTGTGTTATATATATATTAATTATTACAGTATCATTTGGCCTAATTAATTGATTGTTTTATTTTGGATAATTTTATTTACTAGAGCAAATTCCATGCAACCGACTTACAATTCAGTGGTATGACATGGTATAGGAGTACAATTGTATCATTATTCCATATTGATAAGGAAATGGACTTTTACTACAAAGCATTGGTAGCACAAACTTTCCAAGTCACTGGTAGTGACTTTGATGTTGATTGTCAATATTTCAATGTGTTGAATCCAACAATTATTGTTATTTTTCAATATATTGAGGTTCTCTTTTAACATAAACATGTGTGATGGCCGAAAAAGACACCATTAGAATGGCATTATTGAGATCTATCACAAGGAGAAGGTGATAGAGGAGAAAGGAGAAAAGTAAAGAAACCCTACGGGGTACATACTTTAGAGGTTTTTTGATGGAGGAAAAGATGGAAAATCTTCTCCATCTTCTCATGATCCCTTCCTTAACTCTTTCTTCTATTTACTATATCTCGAAGTTTGAATTTTTGCAGAACTTTGATTTACTATGATACTATGTCATACATGTTCAACTAGTTTTTCATCTTCAAGACCTAGGAGTAGACCGATGTAATTATTGTATTGGATTGCATCTATTCATGGTCAAAATTGTTATTGGAAGTTTTATATAAATTTGATTTCTTTGTTGTGTGCATGATTGATGACCATGTTCACAATTTTAGGTAGTTAATTGTTGCAAAAGCAGAATTAATTTACTAAAAATTTTATTTATATATTTTTGATACTGTGTTTTGGAAAAGGCTTAAGAAAATGAGGGAGGTATAAAATATTTTTATCATCCTATCTAGTACTTAAACGCTACAAAAGTGATTTTTTACTAGAGAGGACAGTGTGTTATACTACAGAAGTAGGTGATACAGTATATATAATCCCTATGTTAATTGATAATAATTAGTTGATAAATAAGATGCATATCTGGTATAATATTTACACTATGGTGAAATTGTGGATTCTAAAGATTCACATCCATCTGCTCACAATCTACTCTTACTTGTTTTGTTAATTTATTAGTAACGTTCTTTATTAGTGTATAATCAAATCAAACACTTATGCGGTCTAGATGATTGATCTTAATTAATAGTAGTCTTTAATCTGACAACTCCCTATTTTCAATAACTCAAAACTCATAAACTCATATTACTTTGATATGTACACTTATGTTTTACAAAAACATTTTATTTGTGCCAATGACCTTAATGGAAACATGATCTCGTAAGTACACAAAATTATTATTAAGACATGTGTCATCTAATATTGGATCTTTCATCATAGTTTGTAGTTTGATTGAATCCATAATTGGATGACATGTACACAAATAGTTTGACAATATTATGATCATGACTCATAAACATCAAAACATTAGCATTATGGTTCATCAAGCTTATCCCAACTTATATGGAGTTAGTTTACCAAATGTCAACTCGTCTCATTTTTTGGAATTAACGTGATATCACGAAATTAACATACAAGGAATAAACATGATTTCACCAACCAAAACTGTTCTCAATAATAAACATATAATCTTATTGAAGTTTACTTTACAAAAATTACATTTGTGTATTGGAAGTGACCATATTACATCATTATCAAAATGGACACTAACTAGAACATGAAAATAAGGTCACCTATGTACTTTCTCACATGACAATCATGCTCCCATTCTAGCTTTGAACATAAAAATTACTTAAAATAAGGGTCAAACCATAAGGTGTTGGTATGTGATACACAAGTCAGACATTTTATTATCATAATGCAGATTTTTTTGAATAAATAAACATTAAATAATAAAAAACTTTGATAAGATAAAAGTATCAATGTAAATCATTTTAATATGAATTGTATCACTAAGGTGGGTAACACACATGTGATGTTGGGCCCACCTTGTACTAGTTCTTAGGGGATTCCCCTACACCAATTTCTTTGGGGTGTTGACTAAGAGTAGAGAGGGGTAACTAAGAACCTCTATAACAATGAATATTATGATCATTTAAGTCTAAAGAGGTGTGATATAAAATATTGTATTGCCATCTTTGATGGAAATATTTGTTTGTAAAAGAAGTATACATACATATCATGAATTTGGATAAGGAAAACCATATCATATATTTATAAAAAATTCACATACCTCACTATATAGAATCCTAAGTTATCTAGGTCACCTGGATCTCTAGTCATGCACAACCTAAATAGTAGCAACTAATCATCATTGATTTTGGATAATCATTGACCTTGGTATTTAGGTCGAAACTAGAGTTTTTGCTAAAACCATATTCAATCAAATGCAAACCCATATCTGGTATTATTACAGTGACCTAAATGTCATAAATCCTGATTACATTTTGTATATATGTTTGATGCTCAAACTATTTTTTGGAATTATATTAGGCTTTAAAACACTTAAATAGCTTTTAGTGATAAAAGAACTAATGTTGAGCAATAATAACTAGCATTTTAAGTTGAAGTTTCCGCATTGCAAAACTTGATACAATCAGGTAGCAATTTTGAATTTTCCCCTCATGAATCTCCACGGTTAGGAAGACAAAGTGTGGGGATGTTGCAGACTCATAAAGACTCATGATAGTGCCTAGTGACTTAACTTTGATACCAAAAATGTGGCACCCTACTAACCAATAATGGCATTAGTTAGGACCTAGAATGAGAAACCTAATCTTTGATTGAGAAAAACATCACAAGTTTCACCAAATGTATAATATTTAAAAATACATGTCCATGAATTGTTATATAAATCTCAAAATTATTGATACTATAACAGCAGGCTAACCGTACAATATACATGAACATATCCTACAAACATAATACAATTTCATTATATGTGTTTTGAGTTAACATCATAATTATAGCACTGACTACAAACATAATTTTAACACTTATTACACACCACACAACCACATTACAACATAGTTGGACCAAACAAAGAGAGTAGACATGGACCACAAGACTACTAACTCGGTATCAAACAAACTATGTTCTCCACATGCAAAGATCTAGCACTCACGCCCCTTGGTTTTCTACCCAATTCTATTGCGTTTCATAAAGGTTTTTCTAGTAGATGGATGACACCTTGAATCACTGAGTGGGGTCCCTATAACTGACATGGATAGACCCACCCTAAAGAATCTAACTATTAATTCAACATTAAGAATCACAACCTTCCCAATATAAAGCATGAGTAACATAAGCAATGCAAATATAAGCATGGAAGAAATCTAATTTAAATAAGTAGTAAACTAATATAAAACAAGTATTTCTCATTGAGAAACCATATTCATATTTTAACTTCCATGAATTTGTTATTGAGATTGAAGTTACTAAAAACATTAATTGACTCCAAGTGCAACCAATTCATCTGATCCACATTCCACCTATGTACATCTCATTTCCCATTTTCTCTTTAAAACCACAATTTTGTACCTTCCAAATGAAAGTCACCAGGAATAAGAATATAGTGAGTCACATGCAATTATTTATCTTTTTACTAAATATCCTTCATGCTAAAATTTACACATCTCATCCCATTTCAAGGTTGTCATGTCTAGCAAAAAGGATCTTTGGTGTTGGCAATGAGGCATTGTTCCTTAGGTACTCATGTCCATACCTAATTTGTACCACGACCACTGGGGACTATGTGCAGAGGTTTCCAAAGCTCCATATTTCTAAGTATCACTAACTACTTAGTGGAATGGGTGATCAAGCCTAATCTACTCCACTATGTCCAACGGAGATGGCCACCTAGTCCTAACTCCATGTGGTACTAAGACACACCCCAAGTTTCTTTGGATACTAAGTTGATTTCATAACTTCACTAAAGAGATGGTATTTGAAGCATGACGTCAATTAGGCAACATTCAGGGAGATCCTAGAAGCTTGATCCCCTATCTGGGTTAACCCTTCCTAGACTTAATATCGTTATTAATCAAAATTTTGCTTCCCCAACGTAGACCTTAGATGAAGGTTCTGCAATGCTCGGGGTTTTACAATATGTTTATGAAACTCAATCATTCTTCATTATGTGGCCTCATTTTCTAGTTCCATTGACATAATTTAATTTTCATACTAAATCCAAGAAAAAGGAACATCTACAAATTGATGGCATATATTTTCCTTTATTTATAAAATTTAAAAAAAGGAATTCAAGTTGTCACAACGCTCAACCCTGACTCACAAAGTTGAAATCAAGATTCCCATCAAATGAGTTACGTAATACTTAGATTATTCATAATATATTTATCATCAATAACATCTAAACAATATAATGTTGAAGTATTACTTGACATGTATAATTTAACATTGATCACAAAGTAAATAATATGGAAATGTCATTGAAACAATCAAAAGGACACAACAGTGGATTATATATTAGTATTTCATTAAAGTGATATTCAACTCAATTTTAAGTAGATTTAGTTAACTGGTGCTAAATATTGAACTTATATAATATATGATATAATAGGGGAATTCATTCACCATGAACACACATCTTATGATTTGATCAAATTATATTTTAGAATTCAACTTCAAATAACTTACAGAACTCTTATCGAACTTTCAACTCTTTGTGTTCCTAATAACATGTCTTAATTGCGTAGAAGGGAGGATGACACTCTAGGACAAAGAGAGGGATATAGTGTATACATGAGCTCATACAAAGTAGTGAATAAGGTAATGAGAAAAGAAAGAAAGTGTTGGCATTGGAAGGAATTTGGGGAGGAAACACTAGAAGTAGATAATAAACCCCAAAATCCTAATTTCTCCTTTAAACGACCTAAAAGTGCTCAAAATCAAGTGGGGGTTGGATTTTTTGGTTTATGTAAAAAGGCAAGCTTCAAGCTTAAGGGGGTCTAGTTGAGCCTAAATAGCCTTTTACCCAATTTTTCTTTTCTAACATAAAAATTGAAAGACCATATAATATGTGTGAATGGAAGATGAAGTAAGGAAATCACATGGCTTTTGAGTGTACACCCAGTGGTAGCATAACTCACCTGAGTTGTCTAGCGACTCCATCATGTGGCTTTCCCACTCACATATTGGAAAAAAGTACCCAATTTCCTTGTCTTGTTGAAACAATGAAACATTCCAAATCACTTCTTGTTCATCTATTACCTCCCTCCATCTCTCTGAAGTCTAAATAAGCATCTTGGTGATACTTGACTAGTTTTAGAACATTTGATTAATTTACGTTCATTTTACCATTGAGATTATATTCGTAATTTGGAATTCCTTTTTTTCTATTGAGAAAATTTTAGTACTATTTTCCTAATTTAAATGTATATGTGCATCTCTATCCACAAAGAGGGTTTTATCTTTTACACATTACTATAACTCAACTTCATTTCCAAGCATCAAATGAAAATTATAACATACATGTGTTGAGTAATATATATATATATATATATATATAGAGAGAGAGAGAGAGAGTCAGACTAGAATACACTCGAGTGTATAGATCACACCGTACACCTCAATGGTATTTTCCTATTTAGACCATATTTTTTAAAAACTAATCTATTGATCTTCATTATTACAATATTAATAGGCCACATATAAAATTTGAGCCCATTTGGATGAGTGTAAGTCACTCATCCAAGGGCAACAAAATCGACGAACAAAATTAATTTGAAATGCATGATTTTTGCCCCCATTTAGATGCATGACCTATAAGTGTCCAAATGAGCTGAAATTTATTATGTAGGATGTTCTTAATATATTTAAAAATCTCTTATGATAACTACTTTATGATGGAAAACAATTGAGGTGTATAGCATCTCTGGTACACTGGAGTGTATTTCCAACCTCTCTCTCTCTCTTTATATATATATATATATATATATATATATATATATATATATATATATATATATATATATATATGGCTCATCTTTAATGCCCGCACAGGTAGCTACCCGCACACTCTTCCTGTCACTTTTTTTATAAAAAAATCGCAATTGTAGAGGAGCATTTTATCTAGCTCTCCAAAAAATTTCATCCAAAAATAATATCATTTGCCCCACCAAAATAAAAAATGTGTCCATATATTTACTGACTGTATATTTTCTGCGCAGTTACTTTTTTAGTCATATATTTACGCTTTTATCAATACATTTACTCTTTTAATATTATAGTTACTTTTGTGTACCATATAGTTACACTTTTGGATGTGCGGGTAGCGAAAAATCAGGCTACCTATATATATATATATATATATATATATATATATATATATATATATATATATATATATATATGTGTGTGTGTGTGTGTGTGTGTGTGTGTGTGTGTGTGTGTGTGTGTGTGTGTGTGTGTGTGTGTGTGTGTGTGTGTGTGTGGCTAGGAAGTGTGTATCGGCCGGTACATGCAACTTATGTGTATCGACCATGAAAATGACATATGTGGAATACATTAGTTCAATCCAACCATATAGATTAAATCAAAACTTAATAGATTAGATCTGTTCAAAAAAATCACAATTGTAGCTCATGTATATCATGAGATATAACAATATATCATTCAACGGTTTCTGCAGTTCCTGCAACTTAACATTGATTAGAAAATATGTATTTTCTTTCATTTAGTGATCTAAAAATGTCAGTTTGAAGTGATTTTTGATACACATGATATCTAAAGGGTGTGCATCACATCCATAAGGTTGGATTGCTTTTTGTACTTCTATAATAATCATAAATGAAGATGATATATATATATATATATATATATATATATATATATATATATATATATAGTTAATCAAATGAGACAAATATCAGAATCTAGATACTATTCTTATTAACTAATAGTAACTTTATATCCAAAGTCGAGATGTGATATACAAACTAAAGTGCCCATCTACTAACATTCTCGTGTCATTCAGCATCATTTAACAGCATTACTAAGAATTAAATAGTGAATCTTGTTAAACAAATCAGCTTGTCATAATTTTTAAATTTAAAAAAAAAAAAGACAACACGCATTTTGTGAAGTTAACTTAAACTAATTAGGGTCTACCTTCTAACTCAAAGGTAGGGTATGACAGTCTCTGACCTTTTTTAGTGGTTCTTTAGCCTCACCTGTCGGGATTATAGAGGGGCCTCTGCGCTTGTTTTACTAGATACACAATTTCGGGACTCCGGTTGGTAATTTGGTTTTCTGCTTACCCTTATCGCGTGGGGTGTCTTTATCTTTGGCTGGTGTGGGTTGGCATTCCTTTGTACAATTAAATAGCAGCGTCCTTTTTTGTTGGACGTCAGTATCCTCATCCTCCCATTGCAATTCATAGTAGTCCCATGCATGGTTTAATTGGTCCTGGTTGATTTTACCCACCGTGAATACACTGACATGCAATACTGAAATAGTCTATTCATGTTGTTGGGAGCACCATTACGTTGATAAAGTTTAATGTCACCTTTACATGTGTTCTATGCGTGTAAAGCCTGCAACTTCTTCACAAGATAAATATTACGAAGCGATATGGAAAGTTTTGTTTTCGTATCCGAAACCACATATCCTCTCGCACATACTAGAAGAAAAAAAAAATACACGGAAAGAGCAAAACGGAGTGAACACTGCTCAGTTTCCCGCAGCACCCGCCCTCTCGGTCAGTTCCCATCGGATGTCTCCTCCGACATTGTTTATCTAGGTTTCATGTTTTTTTCCTGTTTTAATCTCTCGCCCTTCGAGAGCATCTCACAATTTGTTTATATATTCCTCTCTTTATGAAAGTTTGGTTCTCTCCATGTGAGAAGTTGTTTTTGTTTTGTTGATAAATAGTGTTCATATGGTGGCACAATTTAACACGCTCCTCTAATCCACAAAGATCCACAGGGGCACATTTGAATGCACATGTTTTTCTTGTAGGTTTGTGTGCTTTAATCGTATAAATGTGATGTCTTGCTCCCAACGAATCAATCTCTCTTAAGCAAGTAATCTAGGAATTTCCAAGATAATTGTCCTTAAGTCTCACAACGATGTGCAACACGGCCGCTCAAGAGAGACAACTGTCAAAACACATCTCCGAATCCCTGAGATTCATCTCATAGCTTCCGACTTCCTAATAGGATTAGAATCGGCCTCCCTTGTTTGCAGATTGACGGACATGCAACACCTCAGTCAGTCCTGCACCTGTCCTGCAATGATCTCCCTTTTAACATCTACTGGACACCCAGTCAACAATCGTTGACAGAAAAAAGAAAGAAGTTACATTGCCCAATCTACATGATGCTTATTACGATAAAACGTTATAACGCTTGATCTATAACCCAACACTTTCTGTTTACCAGGAATGCTGTTTATACAACCCAAAAATGATATTTTTACTCCAGTTAAGGAAGAAGGAAGGTTATGGGAAAGTTAAGAGATATAGAGATGTTGGAGGGCTAGATCTATTGGACCTCAATACCAAAGCCATCTGCTTCATAGTTTACAGAGAAACCGTCAAACGGTAGGGCAATGTAGCATAATCCAGTTTCTGAGCTTCTTTTATAACATGTTGAAGAGTTCCATCATTAAGACGCTAAGCAACCACAGAGGAAGGCCACCAGCTGAGGAAGACAGTCTAGGAAAAGCATTGTATCAGAACGAATATAGATTTTGGGAGCTCCTGATCAGATACTAAATAATCTTGGTTAGGTATCGCCATCTGAGAGTTCTCAATGGGCCAGACGAAAGGCTATAACGTATCAGGATACTCTTGTTAAACAAGCCAAACAAAAAGGAGGAAAAGTTTTTAGCGTTCAGATGTTAAAAAAAATAGCAGGAAATTCCAAGTACTGATTATTGTCAGTGGATGGGATTTCCTTGATGTTTGCAGATGTCTTTTCTTGCTTGGCAGACAAATTTTTCTGACCTTTGCATTTTACACTTGGATGCTGCAGTCTGATGCAAAAGACGTTCAGCATTATCATCAACAAACAGCAGAAGACCAAAAGAAATCCTGACTTTTTATGGTACTACATATCAATTGTATAAAACATACAAATCAGTTGCTCCAGCTCTCATTTCAGATCAATACACTCAGATATTGACAACTTCTGCCAAAAGTAGACACCAAACTACGACAATAATAAGATAAAAGTGGCTTACAAGACAGTCTGACTACTTAAATAATGGTTTACAAAACTGTCATGCTACGGGAAGATCTCCCATTACAAATACACACGTGAAACATCCACTATGTCAGTACATGGACAACCAATGCAGGGAGAAAATTGCCTTCTTATTTAGAAACAATGGGACTGTAGAAGGAAAGATGTTTTTTTCATTAAGAAACAGTGCTGACTGTGTAAGGAATAGAGCAACCAGTACTGCAATCTAACGGTTACTATTATAGTAGAGTATTATAGCCAACCAACTCTTCATGGTAATTAGAACTAAAATCTCAGCAAGTGACACAATAATGTCCCAAGATCCTTTTGCACAAAATTCATAGAAGCTGCTGATTTTTGAGAAAAGAATGTTAGTCTTTAACCATAGATGATTGGAGAATATCCCAGTTGCTTCTGCACCCTGTCTATCATAGTGAAAAAGGTAGGCCAAAACTGGTGCATTCATAATGCAACACCAATGTTTTGGGTTCTCGATGCTCTAGCATTACATTCTTAGATCATTTCATTCATGGCACCACCAGATTTAAGTAGAGATTTGACTAGTTAGGTCATCCCTTCAAATAGTGGTCAAGATTGTTCAATATCTATTCTTCCATGTCCCCAATTTGTTTACTCACGGGATAGCATCATGATGCACTGGGACTGTTTGCCACCAGTCCCGCGTGAGAGTCTTCTGGGGGCTGATCCGCATTATACACAATGATGTGGGGCTAGTTAAAGAATAAATCAATAAAAAAGTCAGTTCAGAGGGTATCCATATGTCCAGAATCTCCAGATAGACAAACATGCTTTTCATTTAATCTAGTAAAGTGTTCTTACCTGATGGAATAACTTTTTACTAGGCACCCTTCAGTCCAAATGATTTTAGATCAGACGATTTTAGCTCCACATATTTACCAAGACTATACAAAAATACAGTATGAGAGACCAAACATCAAAATTGAAGTATACTCCATAAAATGGCAGACATTCAAGGAAACAAAATGTACAGAATGAAAGACTAGGCATTGCAAACGAACTATAGTCCAAAAATGGGCAGATATTCAACTAAATAGTATATTTGAAGTCGTTCCACAGGAAGGCTGATGAAAGAATTGATATGAACTACGATCCGACTTCAGCAGTTTGGGTCCTTTATATTTTGACCCGACCCGAGAATTGACCCAAACAGGAAAAACCCAAAATCATTTCGGGGACGGGTCCGGATCATGTGGAATACATCATGAAGGACGGAGAAGATAAACCGAATTAATCTATTTCTGAATCATAATCAACTGGCTGGACAAAGGACCCAAGGCTGGCTTATATAAGACTGCATGACTTGACCCACAAGTAATGGAAATAAACTCTTATTTAATAAAATTCAAGATTAAATAAAACATAAAATAAAGAAAACCATAAAATATCTATGACTAATTACAAAAACTACATAATTTGCACTTAGGTCCCTAAATCCAAAAATAAAGCAAAAACAAATAGAATAAAACATAATACGTCCTACATCACCGGGTCTTTAGACCGAATTTGACCCATTTTATATGTAAATAAATTAAAATATAAAATTTTAACTCAACTAGAAACTAATTGTATTATTGCAGTCTTATAGAAACCAACATGTCTGGTTTTTTGAATAATCTACTAAAACTTGTATTACTTTAATATTCAGAAATGTGTCTTCTCCTATGTTTAAAATGTCAATTTTGATGTCGTTTCGGTTGATCCAGAAACAGAAATTTACCGAAATTTCTACGCTTTTTCAACACAAGACTTCGATGCAAATTTTGACGTTTTCGATGACCAAATAAAGGAATTAAGTCATAACTTTTTACCATGATGATCTATATACATAAATACACCTAATTATACAATAATATCATATGTTGGTATAGGGTAGGGGGCTCCTACATTTTTGAGTGAAAATACACAAAACTGTTTCGATCAGGATTTCGATGATGCAATGTATACATACATATATTCTTATGTAATAACATGTTAGATCTTATATTTTTGATTGAATTAACTCAGGGGGGTCTCCCACATTTATTTAGGATTTTTAAGATTTTTTTAAAAAATTATAATGCAACAAAAAAATCGAAATTTCGGCTATTTGGACCGGTCCATTTCGATGTCTGGTAGTGGTCGAAACCGAAATTTCGCAATTTCGACTGAAATTTTAAACCATGGTCTTCTCATATATTGTATTTTACTACTTTTTCTGTAAATTTAGGTGGTAAAATATCTTGTAAATTATTTTAAATCATTCATATATAGTTTCTCTTAATTTTAAGTTTCTTTACGTTTTAATTAGTTGGCGACACATTTCCTTTAATTTTTCATTTTGGTTTTTCTTTTTAGTTTTCGATTTTTTTTCATTTTAGGTTTGTTTAAATTATAATTGGTTGGTGACACTTTTTTCTTTTTGGTTTTGGGATGTTTTCCAGTTAGCCGGTATACTGATAAAACTAGGATTAGGTTAAAAGTATAGTAGGTTAGAACAGAAAATATTTTAGGGCCAGGTTTTTATCCGTCCAAAAAGTGTGGAACTGAATTGGCCTTAATAAACCTGATCAAGATCCGATTGCTAGCCTAACTAGGAGGTAATTAATAATTAGAACTTATGTTTTTTTTTTACTTTTACTGCCTTGCCCAAGAGTTGTACAAAAAATGCAGAGGCTCCTCAGGATGCAGTGTGTGCCTTCATTTGGCAGTGGACATTCCTGTCTAACAATAAAAAAACATCGTACTTCATCAGTCATGTTCACGTAATGAGATATGGGATTCATTCCATTGCCCTGAAAAAATCAGAACTTGAAAATATGGAAAAGTTGAAAGGCAATTTATACAAGAGTTATCAACTATTCGGTAAAATCCAACAATACCCTCAAAAGTCAAAACAATATGTAATGTGGGGATGATACATGAATACAATGTATTCGCGATTAATTCCGGGACCCAAATATTTATTATTTGGGAATTGAGAGATATATACCATGGCATGTTGTCCTATATAAACTTGGTGTATTATTTATAGTGACAAACGAGCGTGATTCTATGTGCAAAGGTTTAAGCATTTTCAAACAAAGCATTTGTCCTATGATTAGTGTTTCACTGCAACACAAGAAAATACCAGATGCTAGTTAGGGCTATTCTGATGCCATGGTGTGCTAAATAATAGGAAACATGTCTACATTGCAATTGATGGGAACCAAAAAACGCTATGTGAAAATTATGATCTATGTAAAATACACATTTGCCGTAATAAAGTCTTATTTAACTCTGGCAACAGCTTTGATACCAGGGGCTCCTGCCTAGAACCAGAACCCTTAGAATTACTTGTGAATCGGGTCGTTGGAAGTTTGATACCGAAAGGTATTCTGTGGTTATTTATTAAACTCTTAAATTGATTGAAAAGGCTATTTTGTGAATTGCGGTCAAATACTACAAAATTCATAAATTGATTGAAACTGTTAAAACTCTTCTGAAGTTTTCCCCCATTGGTCATTCCCATATGGTTATAAATTGCATCAAGCTAGTTACTTTTGGGTTCTAGCTAGACAGCACCAGTCATTTATTCTTTTATGTGGTCTACATTGTTAGGTTACCAAGTACTTTTGAGCTATTTTTGACTATATATTTTGTCCATGTATGAAAATATGTAAGAAATTAACAATAAAAAACTATCAATAGCAAGAGGAATGTGTAAATGATAAACAAACAAGCTGTTTTAAATGATAAACAAACAAGCTATTTGCCAAAAACTAAACAAGCCCAAAATTGACAAGGAACAGTGCAGATGACAATAAATTAAGTTTAAGAATACATGTACATCTTGTAAAGTAATCACTAAAAGCCTGCAAGAAATGTAATCCAAAAGATTCGTTTAAGAAAAACACGTTTTATGGATTTGACCTTGAAACTCAGAAATTTCAGTAAGGGGCTCTTTCATTAAACCCTAAAACAACAAAGACGATATGATGTGAAAGAGACCACTATTTCAGAGTGGTCTCCTGAGTTGGGCCTGCTATAAGCCCATGTTAACATTATTACCACTAACAGTTGCCTCTATTCTTGAAAAGCATAGTCAGATCAATACTTAGCTCCCAATCCCTAAATCCAGATTCCAAAACAGCATTCACAAGGTTCCTTTCTCCCGTTGAACCAGTATTTCATAATTATATGGTACATTCTACAATTATGGATGGAAAAGGAGAGAGATCATGAAGAAATACCCAAGATCTGATGGCAGCCTGTATCCCCCAATTCGCACCCGCTTAAGGGCATGAACCTAGAAAAAGACAGGTAGAATCAATACAAATTGTCATAAGAAAACTAATGAGAAAATCTTCTGAAAATACAGAAGCAGATGAAGAATGAAATAATTCAGATGAAAGCTAGGGTAAACTTTCCTTGAGATTATAATGTTCCTATATATAACAATATTACCTGGAAATCTGGTTATTTCTCGTCCTAAAAACATAAAAGGATACGAAAAATGGTACTCCCACCAACATGCATTGTTGGATAATACACCACACATATACAAACTTCACACACACAGATAGTCCATTACATGTGTGTGTTGTTTTTTGCAGATGTGTTAACATTGCTGTTATATTGATCTAACATATATGCAAAAAAAATGTAACATATTGTAACATCCCAATCTTGTTATGCAAATTTTCCAATATACTTTGTTCCTTGCATGCCTTTTTCTAAATCAGATAATAGTTGAGGACTTAAATGCAATTTGTCCATGTTAATTTTACAAAATCATTTTATTATGTCCAATTGCTCTCTTATCCTTGTTTTATTTAAAGAAAATGTTTTCATACATGTATATGCCCTTTTGTTGAAGAAAATTTAGAATAAAAGTTTTATGTCCAATTTTCTCTCTCTTATGATAATTAGTGATTTACTTGTGTAATTATTTGCTTAATGGCCTCCATATTGTTAATTAAAAAGAAATAATATTTAGGGCACGTTTTTATGTTTTTCAATTCTTATTTGAAGAATTAATGACTTTATATGCACTATTTATATTCATTTAAGTGCACATGATGACTTTTGCTACATTAGGCCTAAAACGTGTACAAGCATCAAATCCAATTATATGAGAATATTCTAGACACCCTAGTGTACCTATGGTTCAAATTTGAACCCATTATGACCATGTTTGACCTCCCAATTAAATTGGGGAAGATTTGAATGTTGTTTGACCTAGGATTTAATTCAATTTCAATTGATTGCTTTGATTTTTCCTAATGTCCTGCATTTACATTGTGTCACGCGTTACATTTCCTTTTCTATTTGGCGCGTGTAACAGCAGCCATTGGATGAGGATCCAACGGCGCTCGCCTTTTCTTCTTCCTCCGTTTTTCCCCGCGGGTCAGAACCGTTTCCAGCGCATTGAGTGCGAGCTTCCAATCTCACACGTTGCTCGACGGTTTTGCTTCATTTCTTCGCCAACGTCTTCGCCTCACTCCGCCGAATCCATCGAGCCCTAGCTCGCGCCCCCTCGTGCCCTACAGATTAAACGCCCAATCTAGGGCATCATCTCCTCACTGCCATTGATGCACAAACACACTCTCGCTTGCCCCGCCTCCATCTAAAGAGCCCAGAGGCATCAGCGGACCCCAAGGATTCTTCTTCCTCGCTCAATTTCTTCCCCAGAGGCCTCAGCAACCCCGACCTACTCCTCCTGCCCCACCGGCGATGGCAACCTAGAGCTTCAAGCACCAACCATCCCAGTTCAATTCCCACTGTGGTGAGCATCCTCGAAGCCTCTTCGTTGTTTTGGCTTTTTGGGTTTGCCCTATGATCGCCCCAAACGTTGTACCCTGTAGGGACGTATCCGCCTTCCCTGTTTTCAGTGCTCCAACGATCTGTTCCGGGCTATGATCAATACTTCATGGCCGGGTGTGTTGTTTTGGATTCCCTGGAGCCTAGCGGATGCATTCGTGCTGTTTTCCCTCACTGTATCTGGGTGTTTGGGATTTTAGCCATTTTGCCTCCCCTCTAGTGCTCGCGGCAGCAGCAAGGTGGAGCTTCCATGCTCGCCACAATGAGGGAGTTGGCTCCCTAGATCCGCCTTGATGCAAGGAAGGCCCCTAAGGTCTCGTTTTCCCATGGTTGACTCCTTCTCATGAGCTCTGATCAGAGGATCAACCTCCAGGTTGCTCGCTCGCACCTGATGCCATGGAGCATGCAAGGAGCAATCCAGGTCTTGCAATGACCCCTGGCCCCCTCTTTTTTTTATTCGATGTGTTCAACCGAGAAGGGCATTTTTGGGTTTTCGCATGTGCCCCCTTTCTTTGATCGCGAGGCCACAGTGGCGAGCCTCCTCCCTAGCTGGCCAAGCCCGATTGGGCCAAGTCAAATGCTGGCCCACTGTTTCTGGAGTTTATATATATACGTGGATTTATCTCGATTTATGATTTGATGATTCTTTGGAAATTCATAGTAAATCGCCTGTTTATCGGAAATTTATGCAAAAATACATTTTGGAAAGGATTTTTGATGAGGGATCCGATTTTCTAGTTTTTATCGCCTGATTTCTCTGTTTTCACCTCTCAATTCTTATATGAACGAATTAGGGTTTCAAGGCTATGAATTCATGTACATATAATGTTCTAATCTAATTTCAGGTGATTAAAAGGATCCAATCGGTCAAACTAGGTTTGACCTAGGTGTTTTAGTTCAAGGTAAGCGGGCCATGCCCTTGGCATAGATAACCTTTGGTTGATTGAATGTTTATGAATATTGTTAAGCATTTTATGTTAAGGTCTTGATAAATGCATGTTTTCCTTCAAGTACATGATTATTGAATGATTGTTTGCTATGATATAAGTCTAAGTATAGAAACCACATTTATACTATGAATTATGGTTAAGGAACAAGAAATCAAGATTTAGAGGGAATAAGTTTCCATTCATGCTTAAGAGGGAGAAATCCCATTATGGTCATGGGGAGAAATCCCAATCATGTTTAAGAGGGAGAAATCCCAATTAAGATCAAGTTTAGGATATTAAGAAGATAAGCTAAGTTTAAGCAAGATCATGAATAATAGAAATTGATTTAGATTTATATGCACCTTGTTATGGGCTTTCCGAGCATTATGGGCTTTCCGAGCATTATGGGCTCCTTATGGGGCATTAAGAGAGGAGCATATTCTTCTAGTCAATTTCTTTATGTAAAAGACATCAAGAAACGATTAATGTTAATGCATGTTCATGTTTATGTCAAATCAATTTATATGTTATTTTTATGTCTTATAATATGCCAATGCCGCTTACTTACTTATGATGTTTGTTTTTCCTTTGCATGGCTGGGGACGAGATGTCCGCAGGAGTTGGAGCTAAGGAGAAGGAATCATCTTGAGAGTACCAAGGACCCAGAGATCCAAGGAGTTGTTGCCTGGTGGGACGTCCATCTATGGAGATCCTATCGTTATCTAGTTTATGTTTAGTATATCTTTGGAGACCTGATGTAGCTTTTATCCCAAGAACTTATGTATGAATCTATGTTTTAATAATGCCAAGTGTTATTTGTTTCTTGATATGAGATCATGTATGTGACATTTCCTCCCAAATATGCCAAGTACCCCACATTATGGATAATGTTGGGGATTAGGCTGTGCTTCCACTGGTTACGTAAGAAACCCTAGGGAGGGGTGTTACACTTATAGACACAAATGTGTGCACAATAGGTACTACTAAGACCTGTTTTCTGAGGTTCTAGCCGATTTCTTTTTGGTTTAATTCTTTTTTTTACCAACATGGCCAACAAAAAGGAAAACAACGGATCCAACATTCTATTGTTGTTGTCCAAAATCAAATCAGCACCAATCAGAAATTGGATAAAAAGAATTTTGCTCAGTGAAGTCGTACCCTGAAAATATACTTCAAAGGAACATGTTGGCTTTTTGGATATCATGTAAAATCCTATTTCGATGATGCAAGTATTCAATTTGTCAACTAAAATGCATTAAGTATTTCAGGCAATCAAGGAACTTAAACAAGATCCAAAAAGGAGCTTAGCAATTTGATGCATGTTAACGGCTTTCGGATGCTTGTAAATCACATTGTACCTATTGTAATGACATGTACATGTGTTATGTACAAGTTGATCAAATTCATGTAAGAAGAACTGAACAAGTGATGAATAAGTCCCAACCATCGTTAATCTGTTTTGACGCTAGTATACACCTTTAGGACTGGAAGATTTAATTCAAAAAATCATTTGAGCCTTGTTTCCAAAAATTATTTTTTCTTGGCACAGAGTTGAACTGTAGTTTGACTGAAATGCTACTCGGTGTTCAACCGAGATATAGCCATTACACCTATTTTTTGGGTTCTATAGATGGAAAAGGAGTTGTTTATTCAGTGAGTAAAAAAGGGTACAGGGTACTCTCTTATATAGCTATCGAGAGTTGAGACACACACACAAGCAGGCAATATGGGACTAATACAATAGAGCAGTATAAGAGATAACACAGCAGAAACAGAAAATAACACAGTATTTCTATACTCCCCCTCAAGCTGGAGTGTAGATGTCGAATAAGCCTAGCTTGTCAATCAGAGTCTGGAAGCGAGCTTTAGGTAGAACTTTGGTGAAGATATATGCAAGCTGCTTCTCAGTGCTGAAGCTGGACGAAATGTTGATGGCTGTCATATTGGTTCCATAAATCTGGCGCATGAACCTTGAGAGCTTTATAGGAATGAAGGGCACCATCAAAGAGGTACCCAAGTAGATTAGCAGAAGAGTCATGTCAACAAATGCAACTCGGAGAAGATGTAACAAAAGTAGTGTTAAAGTGTCTATATTAGTCTATTAGTTAAATAGGCTAATTAGTTTAGTGGGCCTTTATATTCCGGCCCATCTAGTTTAGATTACTTGGGTCCTAAGTAATAGGGCGTCTCTCCTCCTTCTATATAAAGGAGAGGTCGTCAGTCTTTGTATCCAATCTATTCTATTCAATCAATCTTATATTTTAACATGGTATCAGAGCGGGTTAGATCTTGAGAGAACCCTAGCGCCGCCCGGTTCCCTCTCTCCTCTTCGGCGCACACAACTACCCTAGCCGCCGGCCGCCGCCTCTTTGAGAGAGCAGCCAAGGGCGAGCGCCCGCCTGCGGGCGGCCGTCGCCGTCGTCGTCGCCATGGCTTGGCCGGCTGCCCGCTAGGCATATCCCCGCCTCCGTGGCTTATCCCCTTTCATATTCATTCATTCTTTTTCAACGATCACTGCTCCTATCTCTTTCCCGGCGCCATCAGTCTCGCTGCCCCATCACCCAGCCGCCACCGCTGGCAACTGGCAGCCAACAACCACCGCTGCCAGCAGCAGCACCAGCCGCCTCCATCAGCAGCAGTCGGCGCCGCCGCCAGCAGCCGCACCACCGCTGCTGCAATAACCATCGTCATCACGCCAACAATTAGCAGCACCATCGTCATCCTCCATCATCGTCGTTGTATCTGTGCTCGTAGGCTGCAGTGTTGCTTTATTCAAGCAACCGTATCCCCAGCCTTGATCGCACTTTTTTCAACCGGCGCTCCATCTCATGACGTCTTCAGATCAGCCTTCATCGCCGCTTTGGAGAGGCTCCGCCTTGGCTCCGCATGCATCCTCTTGGCGTGCAATATCTCCGGAGTCACGCAGGAGACCCTTTGTCATCTCCTATGTTGCGACAAAGTGCTTCATCAGCCGAGCGTCATATCCACCCATCATCCGCAAGCTGCTGCTCCTCCACTTCATCATCATTCCGACGATCTTCATCCGCAAGTTGCTGCTGCGTTGTGCGTCATCATGCTACTGCTGCCATCTATAGTAGGCGATCATCCATCACTCTCCACCGCTACCAAACAACCATGTTTACTACCCCATATGCATTATCCCTGTCTCTATTCAGATCCTTAATCGGTTCTATCTTTTGCTAATCGGATCCTATTTTGACCCTTATCGGATTTTTGCGGGGGCTCCGCCGCCGCACGTTTCGGGTCGGGACTAGATCCATTTATTTTTCTATCCGGATCTCATGTTGACCCATTTAGTATACTCTCTTTGGCTATCGGTTTCATTCTCCACATATTACCCATCTCCATTTCACATATTTTTCTCTTTTCAGCCTTTTTCTTTCCCACCCACCCATATTATGTGAGCATCCCTTTTCCACATTACGGGGGGGTCATATATCCAGTTCTCCACATCAAACACTCACTCTTGTCATATTTGGTGTGCGGGGGGGGATAGAGAGGACAGAAAGAGATGAGAAGAGAGAGTGAGCATGAGAATATATGAGAGAATGTATGAGAGAGAGAGTATGAGATGAGATGAGATGAGATGATGATATATGTATTCAGATTATATATTCCAGGCTATCTTCATGAAGCTTCACATCATTCAGCACACCAGTTCTCTACTTGAGCCAGCAGTGAAGATCCAGCGTCGACACCGTATCCGCGTTCGTACCGCGTTATGTACGTCAGGTGTTGATGGTGTATTCCTTCAGTTGCATTCACATGAGACAGATGGGTGCTTCTTCAGAAGCTCAGAGTTTTATCTTCACCGAGCTGCTTCATCACGTCTTCTCCGAGCCGCATCTGCTGTATCGACATCGCCTGTAGCTGATCCTCTTGGGACCTTCCTTGATGGATGATCTCCTTTCCCGTCAAGCCCCCAAGTTTCATGCGTCAGAGTTTTATGGTTCATGCATCGTATCAAACAGCAGATCGTCCGTCCGCGTTCGTGCCACGTTAAGCACGTATTCCAGTGGCGAATTGCTGTAGTATCAGGTCCATTCTTCAGATGTCCTCATTCCAGATGCACTTCAAGGAAGACCTTCAAAGCTCGAGTATCTTCAGCCTGCAGAGTCATCATCACCATATGATTCAGGGGGAATATTATTTCAGGGGGAGTAACATATTTTGTATGGGAGTGATATTTATCTTTCATTTATCATTTCTTTTATCGAGTCTTGTAACCTCCAAGCTTGAACATGTGTTTCACCCATGCTCCAGCTTGAGGGGGAGTGTTAAAGTGTCTATATTAGTCTATTAGTTAAATAGGCTAATTAGTTTAGTGGGCCTTTATATTCCGGCCCATCTAGTTTAGATTACTTGAGTCCTAAGTAATAGGGCGTCTCTCCTCCTATATAAAGGAAAGGTCGTCAGTCTTTATATCCAATCTATTCTATTCAATCAATCTTATATTTTAACAAGTAGCTTGGTGAAGATAAATATGGATGAATCCTTGCAGATACATAATGCACAGGCTAGAAATTGACGAGCTTCTGATGTGAAAAAGCAATCATTTGTCGCATGGGAATGTAGCAGTAGTGATCAACTGAACGTCATTAACACTAGAGGGAACAAAAGGCTGGAATTAGCACAAGAAGCTCTTTCTCTAACGTACATAATGTTGTACGAATGTGAAAAGCTTGGTTTCAATCATGCAGTTAAGATCCTTCAACGCAGTTGAAAGCGATGGCCAAGTGAAATTAGCGCAAATAGCCAACTCACATGTAAAGCAATGCTTATTGGGAATGTCACACCACAAAGACATCGAAAGAGCATGTGCTGGAGAATACGAAGCTCCATGAAAATAGCATGGAATATATCACTCTCATCTCTCTCCTCATATGCTCTCTCTCTCCTCTATATCCCCCCGGCACACCAAATACGAAGAGAATGAGTAGGTGGTGTGGAAAAGAGACATATGATCCCCCTCCCGAACGTGGAAAGAGACACATATGATGGGTGGGAGGGTGGGAAAGAAAAATGTAAAACGAGAGGTGTAGTATGTAGAGAAGAGAAACTGATAAACGGAATCAACATGAATGACACGATTATAAGATCTAGATAGAAAAATAAATGTATCTTTTCTTGACCTGAAAAGGAGATTTGTCCGACCCTTAGACCATAAAGATTTTTGGACTAAGTCAAGAAAATAGGATCCGACTATCATTAGGTATTAGAGGAGAGAAAGACCTTTGGAGGAGGTCATAGCTAAAACTGGAAGTAGATAAGCTTCTTTGGACACGCCACACCGTGTAACTATTTTGGTCGAAGGTGACAGGCTCCCAACAAAAGCCGTGTGGAGATTCTGACACATTCTGTAGGATGTCGGAGGTGTGAAACATGTTTCGGCCAACACGCTGTGTCGGAAATCTAACACGACGTGTAGGCGTGAAACAGACTTCCGTCAACACACCATGTTGAGCTCTGACACGTCGTATAACTTACGATCTGAATGAAAACCATGCACTGTCAGACGATTTCTGGACTGCCACTTGCCATGTCAGTCGAACAACACATCGTGTCGGCAGTCGTTGATGCACGATTTAGACAGGAATTGACGCCATCAAAGAGAGCACAACCTCGAGAAGGCGCATCGAGGGTGACGGGAATTAGCATCGTCACTTGTGATAATACATCATGCGGAATCTGGGGCGGCAACAACCCCTTGCTAGACCGAGGACCAATCTAGACAAGAATTAGCATCGTTCATGGAAAGACGTCCAGGAAATTAGTGGAGGCTTCTTGGAGGACAAAAGCCACAAGGGGTGCTTGCTAGACCACGAACCGATCGGGACAAGAATTAGCGTCGTCCATAACTAAGAGGATCAAAGGGGAATTACGTGGCTCCCCTGTTGCGATGTCCTTTGTTGTTGTGACGGCGGAGGAGACCTCTTATGGAAAATGACAGCAAGATGATAGTTAGGATGAACAACGCCTGCACATGACTGGGAGGAGAACCTCAGGGAAGAGACGACGAATGAAACTGGACGAGAATTAGCGTCGTACAGAGACTCGATGGCTGCCTTTGACTATGAATCAGGGAAGCATAGATGGAATGAAGATGATGGCCCAGAAGGATAGTTCGGTGTATAGATGAAGATTTCTATGAGAGAAGAGAAACAACCATGGAGGTCGAGAGGATGCCTCCGGGCGGGAGGCCGGCCTAAGCCATAGAGAAACGGCGGCCGCCAGCAGGCAGAGCCTTCTCTCTTTTCTCTCCATGGTTAGGGTAAGTGCTCTGGTACCATGTTAAAGTGTGTATTTAACTCAAAACCAATTGGCTGAGTGAAGGGGCCCCACATCTTATTAGCCCAAGGAATGCAGTGCCTGTCATTCCCATCAGTACGGGTGAGGGGTCGAGATCTATTATTAATGAATGTCTCCTCTGGCCGCTTCTTAAGGGGATTGCCCGTCTATCTTATATGTGGGTTTATTCTCAACAATACATTTATATCAAAAATATTTTTTCATTGTAAATCTCTGATAATTTTTTTGCCTTCCTTTAAATAAATTAAAATAAAAACAATTACCTCATGTCATCTTCTTGTGTTAACCTTTGAACCACACATTGTGTTTGATGATTACTTACTCCTAGATATTTTGTTCCTCTTTCATAAATTCTTTACAAAATAAAACTCAATTCTCTTTAGTAGTGAGTTTTATACATCATTGTATCATAAAATCAACTAGTTTAATTTCTCACTCCTGATAAAAAAAATTCAACAATGACTTCTCCATGATGAAAATTTACTCATTCAACTAGAATGGCTTCACATCATTTCACCCTTTTCAGACAGTACAACTCAAATTTATTTGTTTCAACTCGCTCTTTACACTCCTTTAATCCGCACTAAACACATTGAGGTTGATTGCCACTCGGTGCGGGAAGCTGTCTTATCTGGTCAGATCTCTATGCCTTATACACATACTTCAGATCAAGTTGCAGACATATTCACCAAAACTCTTCCAAAGACCAAATTCACTACTCTGATGGACAAGTTGGACATGATTGATATCTATGCTCCAGCTTGATGGGGAGTATTAGTATATATATTTTACTGGGTTTATTTTTATTATTGTGTTATGGGCTTTAGACTTGTCTTGTCTATTAACCTCTTTCTTTTATCCCATATTGCTTGTCTTTGTTTTATGCTTTACTCTCTTGCACTATAAAAGAGAGGCCCTTGTAATTGTTTTACTCATCCAATAATAAGCCTTTTAGTATTTTAGAGTAGTATATGTTGGGTTTTGAAGATACAACAAATTCACAAGATAAATGTGGCAAAAAAAGAGGGGCTAAGATGGGTGAAAATATAGAAGGAAAGATCGTCAAGTTAAAAATTGTTATACTGCTTAATTGCAATGCATAAACTGATCTTTTTCCAAAAAACCTTATACTATTCTTATTGACATGCATTACGATTTATGCTTCTGGTAGGTGGTATGTATTTTGTGATTTTTCATAAATAAAATGTCTTAATGATACATCAATTTGCATATAGATACTTAACAGGACAATGTCTATGCTCGTGATGGATCACAAATCTAACTAGAAAACTGAACCTCCTATATCTGACTAATTATGATAATTTTTTTCCATGTGATATTTCAAAAATGTAAAGACTTTTTACCAAAATGTCTAGTAAGAGTCAGTCTCTTAAAGTTGGTTGTGCTAAATCTTATACATGTGTATGTATGCATTGCATTTTTTAGCAATACTAAAATTGACTGTAAGTTGACTCTCAAATAAGGAGAAATAAAGACAAATTCCTCTATCAACTCTTGTCTGCTCAGAAAGATTTTAAGAGTCAAAACTATTAATATTGAGGTTACAGCCGAATAAGATGGTGACAGTTGACAACAATGCAAGTTCAAAGTGATGATTGGCTGTTGAACATATTGTCCATCCTCCATAAAAAAAGCTAATCATTTATCTGGAGTCTACAGGCACACTAATTATATAAAGAGGCAGATATGCTACGAAACTGTATCTTCCAGGTAATAGTGGTGTGTTTTAGCTTAAACCCTCATGTTAAGCAGGAATAGAAACTAAGATTAAAAAAATATCATCTATATTACTTTCACAGCTAGCCCAGAGTTACGTCCAATTAACTGAATACAGCTAAGCAGTTCCCTGTTGCTAAGGAAGTATATAGCTGCATGGAAATATAATTACCAGGTCTATTCCATCCGAGGGGAAAATGCATGTAGAGATTAAAAATAGAAGGCAGAGGGGGTTTGTCTTCCTTTTTTGGCAGGGTGACCAGTCTTTTACTGGATGTATAGTTCTTACTCTTGTTTCTTGTTTATCGAAGAACCTAAATCCTCTTGTTGTTTTGAGAAAAAACAAATAACTTCCCAAGTAACAGGTAAAATTTCGATTAAAGGTGAGCCACAAACACGGCAGTATTAACACCTTGATACTAACCTCGAGACCTGCACTTTTTACTATTTCACGAATTTCATGATTTCTTCCCTCATGTACCTACAGAATACACACAAAAAAAGAATATATAAAGATAAAGAAGACAAGTATACTTTTTGTATTTATCTAGGATTTTTCCTTGAAGAGACAGGCAACCAATATACATTGCAAACAAATATGCATTGATCTACAATTCAAGGTACAACTAGTGACCAACAACTGTGATGGCAAACAAACTACTCCATTGAAAAAAGAAGAGAGAAGGTTGCATATAAGTGATAATAAGGATGATAAAATTAGGTTTATCAGCTTAAACACAGTGAATATTCAGGCTTATGTACAAGAAACATCTTTCAAAAAGCCATGACTAAATAATATATGGTCAAAGTCTCAAGGTGTTGGTATGGTCAAAACCCATAAGTACGGTAGCCAATAATCAAGGGAATACTATACTTGATTCCTTCATTTTAGACGACAAAAATCAGAGAAGCCTAATCATATTAAATTAATCTTTTTAGGGACATTGATTTAATCTAAATTCTTGTCAATATACACATATCACTTAAAATAAGAGCAAAACATAAACTTACAATTAGCAATATCAATCAATCCTCATACGATACTGCCTAAAGTCAAAACAGTAGTACTAATTTCTAATATATATTTTCAATTGCACAGGTAAAATTTGAGCACAAGAAGGATTCAATGACCTAAAGAATTCAAAAATGGTAGTACCAATGTCATGGATCTTACACTTGGGATATACTCTACCAAGTAACCACTATGTAATCAAATAAGAAAATCAAATCTGCTTCTTGGACCAAGGCATCATAAAATCATATGCATACTAATATATTCTTCATTGAATCAGTGTCATTTACTTGATAACTGTTAAATAGTGTTTATTTAAGTTCTTTATATTCACTTGTTATTTTCCTATTCTATGTGGACCTATATGTAATTGTTCTCTTTATAAATATACGGGGTACACACATTGTGCACCCTAACCCTTACAGACAACTCAAGATTGTATCAGAGCAGGTGCTCTAGCCGCCACCCACTCTCTCTCTCTCCGGCGCCGCCCCCCCCCCCCCCCACACCTTGTGGACAAGTTGGGGTTGAGGCATCGAATCCAAACTAACCAGCAGCCTTGTGATTTGGGAAGGATGGCAACAGAGGAAGGATAAATGCATATTGCTCTCTCGCCCTCAGGTGCACCAAGATGAAATGTATCGTGTACGGAAGAAGGGAGCAAAGTCCAACAATTAAATACCAGGCTCTTCAATATCCTTCAATATGATCATTTAGTGAACACTTCCATTGTAAAAGAAACAGCTAAACTTACATATTTCACAAATTATTTGACAAGGGAAAGAATTATGATTTCGAATCAGGTCAACTGTTACCGGTAAGTATTAATGATTTATGCATTACGAGCAAGCACTCCAAAAGATAAACTATGTTTGGTTTGAATCTACTTATGAATGATCTTGTGTTTGATATTGGGACAGGGACTACAAATGTATATAAATTAAGAGTTAACAATTTTATAGACAAAGATCCATATTGAAATAGACAGCTCAAAAGGTGATTCAACAAAAGGATAATGTTATCACCACAATACGAAGTCTAGGTCTTGATCTGTCCACTTGTGTAGGAAGCAACTCCACTAGATCTGGTGTGCAATGAACACCTTCAACTTCAGTGCCCTCGCTTATGGCGACAAGATGCCTTTTGTGAACAGTACCTTCTATTGTGGCGATATATCTGAAGTTTTACAGAAGTCAACACTTGGCTCGAGAAAAAAAAAACATAAGACAATATAACATTGAACAGCTGAGGCATTCTTGTCAATAAAGTAATACAACTACTTTAATGCATCTGAAGTGTACCATAACAAGAAAAGGCACCCCTTAAAGCTTTTTAAAATTGATACACAGGTAAATCATAATAAAGATGGAAGTGTAAAGATCTAAAAATGTCAACATCAAATTATTAATCAAATTTTAACGGCATTATAATATTGCAGGTGGCAAAGGACAACACCATGAACCACTGCCCATCATATAGCATGTCGAATTGTTACTCCAGTTTCAGCTCTCTACAATCCACTTTGGCTGTCTGTAACATGAATAGACCTTGTGAAGCGTCAAAATTCCCCTTAAGATTTTCTGAACATCAGTGTCAGTGTTACAACCCGTACGGGCCGTACCATACTTAGCTGGTAATCAAAGAGTTATTTATGACCCTAGTGATAATGATGCTTGTTAATATTTAATTCCCTTGTGAATTAAATTTGGCTTTAATATTTTAAATCTAGTGTTGGTACAAAACTGAAGAGAATTTAAATATGAAACCAAAGAAACAAGAATGAATCATATATCAGAGTTGAATCGAGTAAGTTATAGCCTTTTAAGTCTTGAGCAGACTTACCATTGGTTGACAATTGATGGATGGAATCGAAGGTCCAGCCGAGGTTTGGCAAATAATGGTTTCACAAGCCTCCTAACCGATGGTAGAAAAAAAGGAAGGTTTTTCCTAAGCTGACAACTTGATGGTTCTCGGAACCCTTAAATCGATGGTTATAAATCAAAGGTTTCACGTGTTAACAAACGAAGGTTTTATAGGTAGGCAAACTGATGAATTTTCTAAGATCTCGTAAACCTATGGTTATGTCTGAAAGACACCTTCCGATGGTTTTACGGGGTATCTTGCGAAGGTTTTGCTAACCGTTGTCAGCCGAAGACTGAACCGGTGTATGTCTTCCGATGGTTTGATTGATGAACGTCAACCGAAACCGAAGGAAGGGCAGACCAAAAGTTTCATGAACCGATGGATGCGCTGACAACCGGGAACTGATGGCTCGGCTAACGAAGGAGACAACCGAAGGTTTTTTAGATTGAAGGCTTGACTTTTGAAGGCTTCGACTTCCTACGGCTTCTCGGCGAGCCGCCCAGATGCGCCCAAGATCCTTAGATCTCTATAAATAGATGATGAGAATCGATGGCACGAATAACGTAGTTGTGTTTCTATCTTCCGTCCATCGGAAGATGTTAAGCGGCGACAGAAGAGACGATCGTGGAGGCCATCTGAAGGACGACGACGAGGTAGACGACTAGGTCAGCAAAAACCAAAGGTTTCCTGGTAGTTTTGTCTTGATAAGTTGGAGCTATGGATTTCTTCTTTTTTGTGTTTTCTTCTGCAGAGATCTCTGTTTCGAGAATAAACCTCATACTTTTTGTGTTTTCTTAAGTGATATAATGTGATTAGGGCTAAACCATAAAATAAGGTCCCATAGAGCGGCTCTAAGAAATTAGGGTATTTGGTCTTGTTGCTCTAGTAGAATGAATTTTGATCAGTGGTTGGATGCCATGTATTCTTAGCGACGCCAAAACTACCTTACCATGATGGTCACACTTGGAGATTTCTACATGAGGCAACGAGGGTGATGAAGAGGCTAGACCTATAAGGAAATGATTGCAAGTACATTTGACGCTAAGGAAAGTAGGAATGAGAAACTTACTATATGACTTGCCACATATTCTCGAAAGACAAATTCCCCACTGGCCCCTAGGCCCTACATCCAAGTTGTCAAAGGCAAAGGCATCGAAAAATGGGCAAAATGACGAATCGAAAGGAAAAGAAATTTTTTAATGTTGTTGATTTGTTGAAGGTATACATGATGGTGACGATTGATGGTATTGTTGAGGATGACACGGAATAGGAAATAGAAGAGGAAGAGCTTGAGATAGAAGATGGTGAAGATTGATGGTGTTTGTTAGAAGGTATATTAGCCTATTTAGTTAAATAGGTTAATTAGTTAATGGGCTTTAATGTCTCAGGTCGTCTAGTTTACGTGTATCCCAAATCTTTAGGGCTTCCCCTTTCTCCTATATATAGGATAGGGGTGTACAGTCTTTTATATCAAGATTCCATATACTGCAATATTATTTTCCACATGGTATGAAAGCGGCAGAAAGAGTGAGAGAACCCTAGCCATCGCGGCCTCTACTTCCCTCTCCACGCGAGCAGCAACCCTAGTTGTTGTCTCTCCTCCTAGAGAGAAGCAACCAAGAGGGAGCACCTCCGCCTGTGGGAGGCTGCAGCCGTCTCCATGGCTTAGGTCGGTCGCCCGCCAGGCACCTCCCGACCTCCATGGCTTCTCTTCCTCTTTCTTAAAGATCCAATCTTCTTTCTCTACATCAGCGCCATCCTTCTCGGTTACCTCCAATCTATTCATTTTTCGACCGATCTATCAGTCACCCTACTGATGTTCGTTACTATCATTGCCCCTATCCCGTGCAAGTTGACCGTCAGCCAGCAGTAGCAATGCCACGCCGCCGGCCAGCAACAACAACTAGTTCCCAACAACCGCCGCCGGCTAGTAACACCAGTCGGTTCCCAACAACCTTTTATCGGGCCCCAGCAGCAGCGGCTGTCATCATCATCTACCCTGCTGCTGTCCCGCTAGCCCTCTTCCTGACCGCTACACATTGCTGCCTTGCCAACCACTTCTGCTCCATCCCGTCGTTGTTGCCCCGACGCCAAAGCCTATCCGCTCCAGCAATAGTCTCCAGCAACTGCCATGATCAAACATCCAACGCCATCTTCCGTGTCCACCGATTGTTGTGTTTTTGCCTCCGAGTCCAGCAACTGTATCCTCCAGCTGTTCTCATCGCACTAGCCATTGGAGCGGCCACACGTGACCCTAGCCAAAGCACACCACCGCTAGCAACCTCCACCATGGCATCACCCCCGCCTCTACGACAACACCCCGTTCAAGAGGTTCTCCGAAATTTCTTCTAGATTAGATCCATTTAATTTCTCTATTCGGATCTTACATTAACCCATTTAGCATCTTCTCTCTAGTTATTGGTTTCCATTCTCCACATACTACACATCTCAATTTAACAAATTCCTCTCAATTCCATCAATTTCTTTCTCACCCTCCCACCATTATGTATGTATCCCCTTTCCACGTGTCAGCTGGGGGGGTCATATGTCCCTTTCTCCCCACCATATACTCACTCTCATCGAATTTGGTGTGCGGGGGGATAAAGAGGAGAGGAACAGTATGAGAAGAGAGAGAGAGTATGAGAAGAGTATGAGAGATGAGAAGAGATGATATATATTCCAGGCTATCTTTATAAGGAGCTTCGGATTGTTCAGCACATTTGTTCTCCACTTCCAGACAGCCTTGACGGATCTCCAGTTCAGCATTGACACTGAGATTCTTGTGTTCGCACCGCATTATGTACGTCAGGACAAAGAGCTTGTTGCGCATATTTCAACCTCTTGTTTCCTCCGGTGTTAATGGTGTTCCAGTTGATCATCCTTGTTGCATTCACATGAGACAGATGGGCACTGCTTCAGACATCACAGAAGCTCAACAATTTCTAGCATGCGCATTCTATAACTGCAAGGTTGATGGTTCATCTAGATTTATCTTCATCGAGTTGATTTCATTACATCTTCTTCGAGTTGCATATGTTGTTGCAGCATCACTTTTATGTGATCTACTTGGGCTTTTCCTTGATGGCGCTCTTCATTCCCATCAAGCCCCCAAGGTTCATACGCCAGATTTATGGTACCTGCATCTCGTCGTCAACACCTATCTGGTTCGTGTTCATGCCACATTATGCACGTTTGTGGTCTTCTGCGCTAGATTCTAGTCGACTACACTTCTCAGACGATTTGAAACTGCCACCACTGCTACATCGACATTGTGTATCCGTGTTTGTGTCGCGTTAAGTATGTTGGATGTGTTGATCGTGCCCCTTATTCTACTCACACATTCCTCTCCAGTGAAGATGGCGTAGTCATGATATTTATGATCGCATGCTCCAAGGTGGCGAGTTTCTGTTGTGGCGTCCAAGTTCCATTCATCAAATGTTCTTCATTCTGGATGCACTTCAAGACCTTCTCCAAAGCTCGAGGATTTCCCGCCTGCAGAATACAACTCAAAAGAAAAGAGGCGTCGTCATCATATATTATAGTTGCGGAGTACTGTTTTAAGGGGGACTTACAAATTTTGTATGGGGAGTGACATTTTTATCTTTCATTTATCATTTCTTTTATCGTTTTACCAAGTCATGTAACTCCAAGCTTGGACATGTGTTGCACCCATGCTCCAGCTTGAGGGGGGTGTTAGAAGGTATATTAGCCTAGTTAGTTAAATAGGTTAATTAATAATGGGCTTTAGTGTCTGGGCCCGTCTAGTTTACTTGTGTCCCAAGTCTTCAGGGTTTCCCCCTTTCTCCTATATATAGGACAGGGGTGCACAGTCTTTTATATCAATTCAATACACAACAATATTCTTTTCCACAGTATTATTGAGGACGAAAAGGAAGAGGAAACAAAGAGGAAGAGCTTGATATAGAAGATGGTTATGATGTCTACAATTTAAGATGATGGTTGATGGTTGATGAGTATATGTGGCTCTGTGGCATGCCACTGTATTTGTTTTATGATAAGTTTGATGACCATGCTATGGTCCTTTCATGAAAGTTACTTTCTTTTATTTGTGCTATGAAAACTTCATATAGCTTTCTTGCACACGAGTTGCTTTAATACTTACATGTCAATTTCTTGCTTACATAAATATTTTACATTCTATCAGTTGACTGTTGTCTTACTCTTACTGAAATTTAATTGGAGAATATTAGAACATCCTATTTCTCTATTCAGATATAGTTACACGTAATTTGGCCAATTCCAGCATTTACATCGTGGATAATTACATAATTGATTAAAGTTCAATATTTGTAAACATGTAAATAACACAAGTGTGGGGGAAAACCTAGGAAGGCATAAGCGTCCCCTAAGTCAAACATGTCACCTATTCCTATCCACCTTAACAAGTATGTTTTGAATCCAACACTAGTTTTGCATTATGTAGAAAGAATATAATGTTTTATAACACAAATTCACAATGGTAAGCATTAGTAGAAATAACAAGTCCCATAAAGTTAGTCACTTGAACTTACTCTTTTGTTATATTAGATGAAGGATGAGCAAGATCTTGAGCGAAATCCCCTAAGGCATATTTATCAATGAGTGTTATAAGAACCATTGTTACAATATGAAAAAAATACATAGTGATATTATTCCTCATACATACCATCATTTGTAACCACAATCAACCCAGTTGTAGCAACATCGAGGCGTCCAACAGTAAATAATCGAGGTTGTGGTACTCCAGGGTGTGTTTTACTCTGAAAGTGTGAAGCATGCAATGATCGATTCAGTTTTTTTATATCAAAGCAAGCATATGCATAGCTCACGATAGCATGGAAAATTCACATTGAATTTCTTAGTTTGTAGGACTAAGATTGGCACTTAATAATTACTATTGATGACAGCAGAAGTTAGGCATACCCATGTCTTCCAGTAATCATCAAATGATGATATCACAGATAGCACAGAAAATTCATATTGAATTTCTTAGTTTGTAGGACTAAGATTGGCACTTATTAATTACTATTGATGACAGCAGAAGTTAGGCATACCCATGTCTTCCAGTAATCATCAAATAATGATATCACAGATTTGGATTCCTTTCCGTTAGAACAGATATAACTGCAAAAGACCAAAATAATGTTATATGGAGTACAAAAGCTTAACATTTAAGATATTGTGTTTTTGTCGTATAAGTTAATGTAGTTGAAACCAATGCCAACTAAAAGCCCTCCAACAAAAGTGCTTACCCTTTTGGTTTGTTCACGGCAAAATACAACTTTGGAGGTAGTTTTTTTGGAAGGCGGTTTCCATTAATGTATATAGCATCTTTGAGAGGATCCACGCGTGTCTGTTTTAATGAACAAAACATGTAAAAAAAGCAGTTAAACCCCTTCCATTAATGTATATGGCTGCAACATAACTTTTAATGTTTCAAGAAGCATACTAACTCATATATATATAGACATATAAGAGAAAGTCAAGCTAGGATACACCCGAGTGTACCAGGGATGCAATACACTCAAGTTTTTTTGCATCCTACAACTATTTATTAAGAAATACAATCTGGTGATCCTTTTAAGTATCATATGAAAAGGTTGTTATAAAGTAAAAGAAGGCTATGTGATATATTTGATAAGAGAAATCCCCCTCCTATGTATAGAAGGGGGAAGCGTACAGACAAGGAAGCACAGACACGTTTCTAGACACGGACACGGACACGGGACACGGAAAATTTCAAAAATGTAGGACACGGACACGGCATTGGATGAGGGAGAATATTTTTTTAATATATACATATATGTAGGTGTATGATGTATTAACTGGAATATGTTTTCAAATTTACCCCGTTGACGTATCTATGTATATATAATCTTATATGCATATAGAGGTGTGTCTTTGTGTGTGTAGTACAGACAATGTGAAGAAGAAAACTAAACATGTATTTCTGTAAATATAGTATATTACAGATTTTTTATATTTACGAGTTCATATTACTCATTTAACCAACTTATTAGACCATAATTTGATTCATAATATCTGATTCAGCTTAGACTTTACATATTGTTTTTTTCCAACAGATTTGCTTGTAATTGTGATCAGATATGAGCTCTATGTTAGGTTTTCTCAGTAATAGGACATAACAGTAGATGTATATTCAACGTTTGCGTTGTAAAATAGGCTATTACAGCAGCAGCAGCTGTAATGCCGTGTCCAGGAAGTGTCCGGGCAGTGTCCAGCCGTGTCCGGGGTGCAGAAAAAGACCAAAATGAACTGGACACGTCCCAGCCGTGTCCAAAACGTTTTGGGCCGTGTCCGGGAAGTGTCCGTGTCCAAAACGTGTCCGACACGGACACGGGGGCTGTCTAGAAGTGTCTGTGCTTCCTTGCGTATAGACTTTAGACTAAACCATAATGGGCCAAGACACACTTGGGCCTATATCCAAATAGACTCAAATAACTTAAGTAATTAGACTCTCTAATACCCCCACTTAAGCTGAAGTTCGGGAGAATCCCAAATCAGCTTGCAAACAGAGAGATAGACTAAAAAAATATAAAATAGAAACAAAAATAATACAATCCCATACAAGAATATTTCACCCCCTCAAGATTACAATAAAGAACTCCTTACTCAGATACTCCCCCTCAAGTAGATAACCTAAAGCAGGTATGCAAACAGGTCAAATCTAAAGCATGTTGCAGGTCGCAGGTGCGAGTCGAAAACAGGTAGCAAAAGCTTCTTGATCAAGACGATGTGGCATCTAGAGTAGTAGTAAATAGAAGCAAGAAGGCGTCAGAGTCTTCAACACAGTCGCTATCGTTGCAGTCAAGAGAGTGTTGGTTCAAAGTAGTAAAGTCCAGAGAGTGTTGGTTCACAGTAGAAAAGTCCAGAGAGTGTTGGTTCATAGTAGGAAAGTTCAGAGAGATTTGTCATAGTAGAAAAGTCCAGACAGTGTTGGTTCACAGTTCAGAAAGTCAACGTGAGCAAGGCCCAAACAATGTCAACGTGCAAATAAAGCACAAAAAAAAAATAGAAAGTAGAGATGACGTAGCCGAATAGAAGACCATTAGCGTAAACAAGCAAGCTACAGACACAAAGCTCTAGATAATAAGCTCTCCAAGAAGCATATAAAAATAAAAGACTTCAGATGCAAATACTAATAGTAGAAGTCTACAAGTTCTTCAAGAAGTGAATAAAGATCCACAAATATATATAGAGTAGCAAGAAGATATTTCATAGATAGAAGCAGAATAAATTTCCTCTCTTCATCTCATCTCTCCTCTATTTCTCCCCCTCACACCAACCACATAAAGAACCAAGAGTGGTTGGAGTGGACAATAATAACGAAATGCTTCAGGAAAAAGAATAGGCTGAGCACTGATGTTGGGGTGCGCGGCAATAGCCACCTGCCATTTAAGCAATAACAAGGCAAGAGCAACATAGGTGTCTCATAAATGGTGCTGCTAATGGGAGGACCATGGCCTTCTGCTCTCCCCTTCTAGTTTTTCCTTAAACTATTCTTTGGCACGACTTGGACAAAAGCAACAACATTTATTTCTTCTATTGCTTTTCCCTCTTTTCATCGAATTTTTATGCCTGACTTGTAGGGCCACGACATGAGAGGAAGGGGTTAATCGGAAACCGTTTGGAGTTTATTGGAGAGGGGGTAACTAGCTAGGTTTTGGTAGAAAAGAAAAGGGACATAGGCTTGACCGGAAGGTGGGAACGTATGGCAACATTAAAGAAAAAGGAAATTGTTAGGATGGGGCTGGAGATAGAAAAGAAAAGCAATAAAACTTCCGAAGGAGAACGGAAGTCAGAGAAGCCGACTAATAAAACATGTTCTATTAAAATGAAGGGAAATGAAACTGAACAGGAGATAATTTTTTTCCTATTCATCGGCATGAGTGCCTTTCCCCCAAAAAAGATGTAGAAGGTCATGATGCGGTCATGAAGGACCAGATGATGGCCCAACTGTCTTTGCTGCAACAGCCTAGCATGGTAATTTTGCCACTTTTTGACTTCTACCTCTGTACCAGGAGAAGGAACACCATCTTAAGATGTCGATACGGTGTAGGAGCAAGATAGACATGAGAAATCCATGAATACAGATCAGCAAATTTGGAAGAATGGCACAGTCAGACTTCGCAAGCGTGAAACATGCAAATATTAGTGGGAGGATGGAAGGGACCAACTGCTCAGATAATACAGTAGAGAAGTTGACGAAACTCAGGTTAACAAAGGTTCATGGATCTCTTGCACGGAGAAATCTATGACAGTGCCCGACGGACAGCCAAGCCAAGAAGCAGCAGCAGCCCGCTGGAAGAAGTTCTTTTTCTCTCCCCTTGGGTTAGGGTTTTAGGATCTCCGCTCTGATACCATGTTTTAAAGTAAAAGAAGGCTAAGCAAAATATTTGATAAGAGGAATCCCCCTCCTATATATAGGAGAAGGGGGAAGCGAATAGACTTTAGACTAAACTGTAACGGGCCAAAACACATAGGGCCATATACAAATAGACTCAAGTAACTTAATTAACTAGACTATCTAATAAAGGCTAAATACATATTTGAGCTATTTACGTACTTAAAGGCCATGGATCTAAAAGGTACAAAAACTATGCATTTTTGAAAAGTTTCAGGGTGTCGATATTGTAGTCCATTGATGAATGGCTTACAGGTATCTAAAGAAGCTCAATTTTTTTATGAAATCTATTTTTATGATTCCTAAAATTTACAATTGGATTTTCCAAAAACCTATTTTTTATACGTAAACCTGATCTGAGTGTATAGTGTTATTTGTATACTTGAGTGTAGTCTAGCCTGACTCTATGATGCATACATACATACATACACATACATATATATATAATATGTGGTTGGTGAATTCAAATGTTTCCCAATGAAGAGACTCGGGTTCGAACTACCGGACAAGCATTTCTCGATTTAATACCCCCCTAGGCGTCCGGCCTCCACTACAGGTTGTGGGAGAGGAGGTCGAAATCTTTCTCTCTTAATCGCATATATATGTATTTGTACACACATATTATATATATGTATGTATATATGAGGCTTAGTTGATGATGATACAAACACAGAGACATATATATATATATATGTGTGTGTGTGTGTGTGTGTGTGTGTGTGTGTGTATACATATGTGTGTGTGTGCGTGCATGCGTGCGCTATCACTATCCGTAATACAAAAGTGACTCGTTATCACCCTTGCTTTTTACCATTACCATGGAGGGTCGCAACAGGTTACTGGAGGAACAGATTGAGAAGAAGAAGATAAGGACATACACTATCCGTAATACAGAGGTGATGTCTCACTTATTTTTTGCGAATGATGTTCTCATTTTTGTTGAAGCCAGAAAGAGAAGCCTCAGTGTACTTTAAACTCTGATTCAAGAGTTTGGAAGGATGTCAAGTATGGTGATTAATGAAAGGAAATCAAACATATACTTCTCAAAAGCATGCATGAATAAGAACGAGCTAGTTGATGATATGGGCATCCAAAAGGGTCAGTGGCCTATATGCATATGTCGTGTGCGTGCGTGCGTGTGTGGATAAGAATTTTACAATACTTATAAGAGGATTTTAAATATCATTCAAAACATATGCATATAGCACCTCCACTATAAGGTTTTATGAACATACAAATCTATGGCCACTTTGAAAATCAACAATTCACATTAAAATGTATTTAATGATATCTAAAAAGGGATCACTTGTTTTTATATTATTTAAACTATGTCAAATCTAAACAATATAGTCATATACTTCCCATCCATACGGATGGATGACATAAAAGGACTTAATAATTATGCCAAATTGAAATTGGTATAGAGAATTTCCTACACCCTGCGGTATAGACTCCCTTGTCTCATCCTCTATCTACTTCACCAATATATATAAATAGAGAGAGGGGGAGAGGGGTAGCCATCTAGTGAGAAACATGCTACAATGAGGGGCACTTGAATAACTACAAAGTTAGAGCCTATAAGCAAATTCCTCCCATATGAATGCAAAGAGCATTAAATGATTGATTTCCATGTCAAAAATCATTGTGATCTAATATTTTTTACGTGTCCATCTATCCAATATACATCTCCGTCCACCGGTCAACTAGAAACTCAATGTTGAGCATTGAAAAATTTTCATTGTTGCGCATGATATACAAGTCTGGTAATAATGAAATTTTGCACATAACTAAATGTAGTGTGTGTTCGTGTGTGTACACGCACACGCATACTTATGTGTGTATATATATACATGCATACATACATATAGATACATACATATATATATATATATACACACACACACACACATATACACACATATTTGTGTATATTACATATACATATATACATTCAAACATATATATACATACATGCATGTGTTTGAGTGTGTGCATGTGTGTGTACGTGTCTACGTGCGTGCATGAGTGTCGGTGCGTGCGTGTGTGTGTGTGTAGATAGATATGTGTTTGTTAAGAGAAGGGGAGGACTCTATCCCTTTAGGTATATAAAAAAAATTATATCTTAACATTTTTGACACCATTATAAAAACTTTTGGCATGGATAAGAAGTTTACCATATGTACAAGAGGGTTTCAAACATCTTCAGAACAAATGCATATAAAACTCCACCATAAGGTTTTATGGACATACAAATCTAAGGCCACTCTGAAAATCAGCAATTCCCACTCTGTTTTAAATGATGTCTAAAAAGGTGTCAAAGTTTGTTTTGAATGAGATGTCTAAAATGATGTCACCTTAGGTACAAACTCCCTTGTCCCATCATCTATGTACTTCACAAATATATATAGAGAGAGAGGGGGGAGGGCTAGCGATCTAGTAAGAAACATGCTACAATGAGAGGTATTTAAATAACTGCAAAGTTAGAGTCAATATGCAAATTCGCACGGGCATTGAATAATTGATGTTCATGTCAAAAATCACAGTGACCTAATAGTTTTACTTGTTTAAACCTATGTAATATACATCTTCGTCCAACGTTAGCCAGAAACTCAATATTGAACATTGGGAAAATAATTGTTGCGCATGATATACAAATCCGATAGTAATGAAATTTTTCATGTATGGTTGGATCAATAAAAAATAATCCCTGAGAAGATTAATTCAAATGCCTCTCATGCTCTCACCAAGATCCATCTCTCACTAGGTCGTTGTCACATACACACATATATGCTAAGGCACACTCAAGTGCATCCATGACATTATACACCCCAAGTATGCATAACGCGAGTAAGGTTTTGGAAAACCCAAACCATTAGTCTTCTTGTACCACAAATTGAGATCATTTGGATACTTGTAAGCGGTGAATTGAAAAACGGCCTGAGCGGCCGATTAATCGGCCCAGCACCCAGGCCGTTTAAAATTGGCCCAAATCGCTGGTTACTCGTTTTGCATTAATCACCCATTTTTTCCTGCTTTTTGCCTGTTTTTTCCATCTTTTGCCCTTTTTCCCGCTTTTGGCCGCTTTTTGTCCTTTTTTTAAAATACGGTTGTACACCTGTAACATTAAGTAAACTAATATGGTCCCAAGTATTATTGACTATAATATATTAAACTTATATACATTATATCATATGATAAGCCCTAGTTCTAATATAGAATGCATACTTTGTATGTAAGTCGGGATAATAGGGTACTGCTGTAAACTGTAATTTATACAAATAAATTACATGTAGCTATTATCTAATTTAGAATGTGTACTTTAATTAAATGTACTGCTGTAATGCATGACTAATTGACGATATGCACATATAACAATAAGTTAGTAAGGTAACCAATAATTAGTCTATTGTTTACTGCTTAGCTATGTAAACATGTGATGCAATTTTTTTCTGTATCATGTATGTAGGGTGTTTTATCCATGTCAAGTCTATTGTTTACTATATTATGGCTATAATTATTGTCTTCTAGCTATCTTATAAACTATTTGGGTGTTTTGTATTGTTGGGTAGGGTGTTTAGATATATATAAAAGTTCCAAAGAGTATAGTATTTATATACATATATGTTAAATCCGTTTTTTCAAAAATCATCTGCTTAATCGCCCACTTACCGTTAACCAATTATAAGGTCCTGTCCGCACACTTACCGCTTAACGTTTTTTAAAACATTGCTTGTAAGTCATTCATCCATCCATTAACTACAAAAATGACATCCTAAAGAGTTTAGAAGCCATCATTTTTTAGCCTTTGGATGGACCAATAAGTATCCAAATAAACTCAAAGTTGGCGTGTACGCTATTGATAGAATATTCAAGGATTAATGGTTTGGATTTGCAAAAGACTAGTTGTGTTATGCAGAGGAAATCGAAGTACGACTTCATGGATGCACTCGAGTGCATCCTAGCTTGGTTATAGACACACACACAAGTGATTTTTGGGGCCTCCTCTCCTTATTTTGGGTTTAGGATTTATAATTTAACAATAAGATCATAAGCGTCGATTGTTTGCATCTGCATTTGAAATAGGTGGAAAGCTTTCCATTCTACGAATCTAATCATACAATTGGAGATGAAGTACTAACAGATTCGACCTTTGGTTGCCCTTCAAGATAAACAGACATGGGGGAATTGGTGGATCCTCTTCAGATAAGGATGTTGTTGGTTTCCAGTAGGTCTTCTCCATCAAACATCGATCTCATAGAACTATCAAACACCTTAAGGCCCATCTTGATGCCAAAGGCTATACTTATAATATTCAACGATGATTTCTTTGAGACCTCTCCAATCACGACTTCTATTTGCATTCTTATATATCTCTTAGAGAAGTTATTGTTCTGGTTGAATATAAAAAGTGCATTCTTGCATTTGAATCTCTTAGAAAAATTTTACATGGAGAAACCACCTGTGTTTGTTGTTGAGGGAATCTATGAAAGTGTGCCGCTTATGGTAGTCATACTATGGCCTGAAACAGTCCCCTGGGGCCTGGTTCAATTAACTAAGTACGGTGCTTGAAGATCTTGGCTTCAAACTGTCGACAAGCAACCACTACTCATTTCACTCTAAAGCCTCAAGAGGTCATGTCCTTGATTTGTACGTCGATGATATTATCATATTTTGAAGTGACCATCAGGGCATCGTTGGTCTGAAGGAGCTTCAATCACACATTCATACCAAAGACTTGGGGATGTTGCATTATTTTCTTGGGATTAAGGTTCTTCGTTACAAATATGGGATTGATCTATCTCAAAGGAAATATGTTTTGAACCTTCTAAAAGAAATTGATATGATCAATGGAAAACCCATCTCAACTCCCATGGACCTCATACTAGACTCAAAAACAAGGGGGAGATGTTCTTCGATCCAAAGAAATATAGAAGGATTGTTGGTAAATTGATATATTTGACAATTACTCAAATTGATATCTTATTTGCAGTATTAGCCAGCGAACACATGAGTGCACTACTACAAACACATTGGAATAGTGTATAGTGGATTTTCATATCTCTAAAGAACGCTCCAAGGAAAGGATTATTCTAGAAGCAGCCTTTGTCAAAGGAGATAATCATTATGGGTATGCTAACGTGGGTTGGGCAGGAAATGTTGATAACCAATGCTCTAGCTCTGGCTTCTGCATCCTTTAGGGTATCATGTAGTTGCCTAGAACAAGAAACAGCCAACCTTTGCTACATCTAGCACTGAAGCATAAGACATATAACACATGCATGTTGTTGATACATAGTGTGTCGTCCATTATGTTCTCGGGGAATTTGGCATTCCATTTCAATCTTTAACTATTTTGAATTGTTGTAATCATGATGACATTCACATTGCCAGCAACCATGTATTTCATGAACTCACAAAGCATATTGAGGTAGACCGGCACTTTATATGTGATTTGGTTAAGGCCAAGAAGATAATCATTCCACATGTGGTGACAAGAGAAATGTCACATACATCTTCACCAAGCCTCTACCTCGTTTCATACATTAGTGTCAAGCTAGTACTACAAGAGGTGAAGTCGTGTACTCTCCAGCTTGAGGAGTGTTAGAATAGAATAAATGGGCATGATGGGCCTCTTTGTAGTTATCTTCTTCTCTCCTGCTTATCTTATATTTTCGGTATAATCATTCCACATGTGGTCACAAGAGAAATGTCACATACATCTTCACCAAGCCTCTACCTCGTTTCATACATGAGTGTCATGCTAGTACTACAAGAGGTGAAGTCGTGTACTCTCCAGCTTGAGGAGTGTTAGAATAGAATAAATGGGTATGATGGGCCTCTTTGTAGTTATCTTCTTCTCTCCTGCTTATCTTGTATTTTTGGTATACCATACCACACTCATCTGTATAACGAGATTCATGTGAACATTTTTCACTAATGAGGATGAACCTAATTGCTCTACACCTTGTAACGAATTATGATTTTATTTACTGTGATTTTCTATTAGAAACAAGCTCCTTATAATCTATAGTACCTCAGTAGCTCTTGTGGCAAACACTTGGCAAATTATTACATGAAAGTTGGAACTTCAACAATATTATTTAAGTTAATTGCAATCATTTTCTTACTTCACTGCTTAATAGAGATGTAATTGAATGTCCCCTTTCTAATCTAGGAATCACAAATACATCGTAGAAGCTCTCATGTCCATGTTTGTTGCACATTGAACATCGAATACCTAGGATACACCTTGAATATCAACGCACACTCCCTAGTTGTGCCTTGTTTGTGTTTGGGTACGTCCTACAGTTGTGGAGAACACAAAAGGTGTAAAACATGTTACTCTTCTTGTAAATCTTTGACTATTATTTCTCGTGATCACTTACTAGTTTTAAGAGATATTAAAGTCAAAAAATGAAATAGCTTAGCTTTCCCATTTCATTCCATTGCTATCACTTCCAAGTTCCAACTGAAGGGACATCTAGTCATAACCAGCATTCATATTTGTCAAAGCACTCGCCTAGGCGTGCCTAGGCGACCGCCTAAGCGGCAAGGCGTCCAAGTGCTGCACTTAGGCGATGCCGCTTTATTTATAATGCTACATTGACCTACTTTTGTGGGTCTGGTTGTATATTCATGTATTTTCATGTTTAATGTGGCTATACCAATGTTCAAAATCAATAGTGTTGCCTATGTTATGTGCCAAATATCACTTTTAATTGGATCCAATACTCTTTTTTTGTTTGACCTAGATCTAATACTCTAATAGTTAATACATATCGTTTGCTTTTTCTTATTTTGCACCTTCAATTCAGATTGTATTCAGCAGCTATGTTATGAAGGATAATGTACATTGCTTAATACTTGTAGCTATGTATGACAATAAATATAGATTTACTTGTTGATAACTCTCTTACATTCTTTACAATAAATCTTTTCTTGTTCTTGACATTATTGTTAATGGTAATATATCGAAATGTAATTGGTTATTTTGTTATAAAATAGACTATATATGGGGAGATCAACCATAAATATGTATATAACTAGATATATAACTATAAAATGTGTGCATATGAGTGGGGAATGTTCATAAAAACCTTATACATATGGATATATACATAAAACATATACATAAATTCATTTTTGAAAGGTCACCTAAGCAACGCTTAGTCACGCCTAGTCGCAAGGCATTCAGCTGGAACGTCGTGTCGCCTTGACGCCTTGACAAGTATGCCAGCACTACCATGTTTATCTTTTGCTTCTGTTGTATGTTGATCAATACTTGTAAGCCATTTTTGTGGTCAAGTTTTAATCAATAATAAGTATAGATTGGATGTTAGCTAGAAAATAGAACAAAATAGCATGATCAATGAGTTAGACTTTTGCCCTAGAGTTAAAACAGAACGTTAATATAATCATATCCATGCAATTATGAAGAAGTCATGTGTATACTGCATATCCATCAATTGTTCACAGACAGAATATACATCTTTTTACCCAGTGTCGTGTCCTATAAATTTAGAAATTGCCTTGTCCCGCTTTCGTGCCCATGTCTAGAAATCGTGTGTATCTCCTAGTTCTAGACAAGTACCTCATCTAGATAGTACCACATGATTTCAGCAGGAGAATAAAATCCACATTCCATTAAGAAAGAGAATTCAATGTTTCTTGAATCGTACAAAAACAAAGGCTCTTGTGACTAGCCATTGTGCAGGTCAATTATGTCATGTCGATTGACCTTACTTTATCATTACTCATTAGTCTAGAATGAGATGAGGGCACAAGTGTCGCTCCTTCCATGAATGATCTTTGATCCAATATACTGTATATTGTGATGATCTTGTCATGTTGCTAATCATACAGCGTAAAAAGGAACATCAATCAACCGGTAAGCTTTTTAAAATAGAACCTACCAGACAATAACAAACAACAATCTAAGCAGTAATAGTAACCATGTTGCCTCTGCTACATGAATCTTTACTCTCCATACAGAGCTTTTGCATGTGATACTTATCAGACATCTACAGGTCAGGAATCTTATCAAATGTAGTGAATCGGTGAAAGTGGCAGGTTTACAGCAAAGGTCACTCGGAACAACAATTTCAGACCTAGTTTAGTTTACAATTATATTATTATCAAATATGCATTTTAAGGGAACGTGCCAAATAATTGAACTTCTTAAGCATTCTACTTCGAATGCTGTTTTTATCTCAACTGCAATTCACTCCGTGCTGCATTTTGCTTTAAGGCCCTCATTTTGCATGCCAAACATCAAATCAGAATTTGCTTGCCAATCTGGATTGTTGGAAAGAATACCCTGGATTTGTACCACATTAGGAGTTTCTGCTCCAGAGGGAGAGCTCTAAGTTCACTGATTTGACCATCAGGTGAACACCAAGTATCTCTAAGAAGAAAGGCTGCCTCGTAGAAAGAACAGCATATAAAATCTAGGTCTTTCTCTTATGTTTTCTGCAAACAACTCTTCCAAGTACTGATCATACACATTTGACCAGACTATGCAAGTGATCAATGCACTTCCTTATCCGCTGCTTCTCTCTAGCAACGCCTTTGGACCTTCTCCAGAGTCCAAACTAAACTGTCAGCATCTCTTAACACCCTCCTGCTTGAGTCAAACTATTACTAATTATTAAATGATCTCACTCCTTGTAAGGCAACCTACTAGAACACATAGTGGTCCTACTGTTAACCGAGCTCTTGTCTATTGAAGTGAACCCTACTCTGAATCAAATTCGCTTGCCTATATGCCATTACAAAGAACAGAACACAAAAAGATGCAAAGAGCCAAAAGAATGTCATTAAAATAATTGATACTTTTGTAACTGAGCTTTGCTCCTCAGACTTACAAAAATCACGTAGGGACAACCAAGGTTAACTTAAGTTATCAGTTTAATGTCTAAAGTGCAAAAAGACCACAAATTAGCCTCATCTTTCTCCTCTCCACACCCTCCCTGCTGGACTTCAATAGCACCACAGCCATAGACATTCATCCCCCAATCGCCCCCAGGGTTATCGGTGGGGCGAGGGGCTGTATCGGCAGCAGAGGATGAGAATGTTAGTAGATTATATCTATAGGGGTTTCAAAGAAAATCCCAGCTCCCTTGGCAATATTTGAGCGTTCAAGTAGTTTCTCATTCAAGAAGCAACTTCCGGAATCTAGATTGTAATTGAGCCTAAGGGATACATAGTATGAAGATAGAATTAGACTGCGAACTTAAACTTCACCTGGGGCAGCTTACAGACGGATCCATTAACCGTCACTTTGCCTTCAAAGATGAGTTCCTCGCAACTTCGTCTTGAGGCCACTAAAAAGGGAGATTTCGCCAGCAGATTCAAAAAAAAGAAAGTGAAACGTCCGAGTAATCAGGAAGTAAATTCTTATTTTTATAAAGAGAGCAGAAACCAATTTACTGATCATTAATTGCCTCCCATCGCCTCTTGGCACAAAAATATACTTTATAGAAGATGGTCTTACCTCCAGCTGCAGCCAAGACTTTGCTGAGCCTCTGCTCCTGCTGCTCCTTGATATTCTGGTTGTAGTACCTCCTCGCGGCCTTGGAATATTTTGGAGGAGCTGTAGAGGCCGCAGGCACCAGAACCTTCTTGCTCTTCTCCGGCTTGGCTCTCTCGTTCTTGGTTGCCGTTGAGGCCTTTGCTTCAGTCATGGCCTGAACGTAGCTGGCGGGCGGGGTAGCAGACAGCGTGAGGTTCCCATTCTCGTCCCGTATGATCCATGGGATCAGCATTTGGGCCGGCGGCGGAGACGAAGCCGGCTCTTTTGAGAGCGTGTCCGCCTCCTTACGGGGTGCCGCACCGAATGAGATGTTGAACTCGTTACCGTCCCTGGCGGCGGCGATGGTGTTGAACCGGGCGGCATGAGGGCGAGCAGAGAATGGCTTTACACGGACAGTTAACAGGAAGTTGCGGTTGGATAACAGGAAGGTTGACCTTGAGACAATCAGAGAGGAGACGAGCGCTGAAGAGGAAGTCTGTACGGCCGCGGCCATTGCTAGCGGAGAACCGCGGTTGCAGGATTGCCACTTTGGCCAGGATAAACCCCACGGTCTACCAGTTTGCCGTACAGCCTGGATAGGATGCCCGCATATTTTTCTACCGGGGTAACGGGTAAAGACGACAGACTCAAGTCCGGTGATTATCAGTTCCAAGTTTCCAAGGGTATTCTAAAAATTTCCATTGTCGAGAAAAATTTCGTAGCGTGATTGATTTGTTATTTCTGTAGGCAAACTAACTCTATGAAAGAAAAAACGGAATATGCGTTGAAGGAAAGAGGAAGGGGGAGACGAAACATTGTAAGATTTCGTCAAGAGGGATCATTGGTGTTTAAGATAAAACAAGGACAAGTAAAAATATGATGCTATAACTTATATGGGTTTTCTTTAAAGATGGATTAGTGAAAATTCTTTTTTTTACAAAATATGAAGTGCTAACGGCTTCGGCTGAAAATATCGTTGGAGTGTCATACTCTAGAAACATTGCTCTAATCATTTCCTGTAGCGATCTATTCTTTTTCTCTACATCCCCATTTTGTTGAGGTGTTCGAGGTGAAGAAAAGTTATCAGCATATCCGGATTCCTCACAAAAACGTTCAAACTAATCATTTTGAAATTCTCCCTCATGGTCGCTGTGGATAGAGACGATCGGGCAAGAAGTTTTGTTTTCAACTCATTTACAAAAAGTTGAGAAAACATCAAGAGTGTCACTTTTTGAAATAAGAAAGAAGGTCCAAGTAAAGCGAGAAAAGTCATCGACAATCACAAGACAATACTTATTACCATGAAGCGATTGAGTTCTCATTGGTCCAAATAGATCAATATGAAGAAGTTCAAGAGCTCTCTTGATACTAAAACTCATTTTGATTTAAAAAAGGATTTGGTTTGCTTTCCTTGGATACAAGGTCTGCATTCCTCATCCTTCTCAAAATCCAGTTTCGGAAGTCCTTTGATCAATTCCTTTTTGCTCAACTTTTTCAACTGATGTATATTTACATGACCAAGCATGCGGTGCCACAAAGATATATCATTTGAATTGACAACAAAACATCTACCAACAATAGGCTTTATATAGTTAAGAACAATAACATAAATATTAACATTTCTAGTTCCCTTATATATAACATTGTGGGAGAGGGAACCTAGAAGCAAACATTCTAGTAAGGTGGAAAGAATAAGATAGTCATTATCACATAATCAATTAAAACTGATTAAACTGTGATGTAAGCCATCCACAAGAAGAACATTCTTGATGAATAGTGAATCACTTACATAACCTTCACCTGTCACTTTACCTTTATTGTTGTCAGCAAATGTCATTGATCCTCCTTTTTTTCTTTCAGAATTGATCGAAGTGGCTTATTTCACCTGTCATTTACTTTGAGCAACCACTATCAACAATCCATTTTCTTTTTACCTACAAGAAAAGAAGATGTCGGTGCCCAATTCAAACCTTGGGATCCGGTGTTAGCTTGGGGACTCATTTCATCTTTGGGTTGTTCCCCTTCTCTCTATAAGGATAATCATTTGAGTAATGGCATCACACTTGCAATGCACACAAACCATAGGGTTCTTAGAGCCGCATGACTCTCCAAGGAAAATAGGAGGCTCCTTGCTCTTTTTCTTACCCTTTCACTTGCTCTTGCTCTTTGGAGCTCCTCCTACATATCCCAAACTACTAGTATCAACTTGTTTGGTAGAGTGGTCTAGAACTTCATTGAGGGACTTTTTCCCTTTAAGACATTTCTGCAAGGAAGCTCTAAGTTTGTAATTATCATCACTAAGAGTAACGACAGTAGTAGATAAGCTATAAAGATCATCTTGTGCATGAAGTAAGTCGGCCTCCAAACAGAGGGCTTTAGTATGATAAGAATCTTTTTCAATTGTAATGCTAGCTACCTCATTACTAGGCAATAAAGGTCTAGAAGAAAGATCATTAATTTGAGCAAGCGATCCGACATTTTTAGTTCTATTAATGATAAACTCATGAAGATAGATTCTATTTTCATATTTAATAGCATCACATGCATGTTTAAGATCATCATTTTTAGTTCTAAGTAAAACAAGCTCATCAAGGCAGGATTGGTTTTCCTCCGTAAGACTATTGATGTTCTTAAGGTAGATATCATTCTCTACTTCACCTCCATTGTATTGGAGCTCAAGATTAACTACTTCACCTCCATTGTATTGGAGCTCAAGATTAAGAAACTATCTTTGCAAAGAATCAATACTATCAAGATGCATTTTCTCATTTTGATCAAGGATATCAAGCTTGACATACAAGTCATCAATGATTTTCCTAACCTCTTCTTCTTAGATTTGCATTCGAAAAGAGAAGAGTGGGAAGCATTAAGCATATCAATGAGGGTTTCTTTAGATAACTCATGCAAGCTTACTTCACTTACCTCACCAATGTCTTCACTAGTAGAGGTCGTGAATGCAAGGTGACATTCTCCCTCATTGGAGCTGGAATCACCAAAAGAAGACTCCTCCCATGTGGCATGGGTTTTATCCTTACTTCTTACCTTTTTGTCCTTCTTCTTATACTTTCCATCCTTCTTGTAGTCCTCCCTTTTATTGGAGCTTCTCTTGTGGTAGGACTTGTTGGCCTCGGGACACTCATTATTATAGTGTCCCTTTTATCCACATTCATAGCATCTTGGAGTGGAGAAGGAGGATGGCTTTACTTTGAAGTGCTTCCTGTTGGAGTATTAGCTTCATGGTCCCTAGGGGCTTCATCTTCACTCGAGGAAGGAGGAGAGGACCGGCAAGAAAGTTGTTGTTGTAGAATCATTGCCTCCACTTGAGCTTTGAATGCATTGTCTTTGATCTTCTTTTATTCCTTCTCTTTTTGCTTCTCATCTTCCTCTTATTTGTCAATTCTTGGTTCATGAGCTTAAAGGTTGTCAATGAGCTCTTCGGTGGCTATATCACCAAGGCTTCTAACTTATTCAGTGGAGGTTACCTTGGATTCCCATCTCTTGGGGAGAGATCTTAGAATCTTGGAGTTGATGGTCCATCTATCCATGGTGTGACCCAAAGAAGCAAGTCAGTTGATGATGGTGTTGAGTCTTGTGTACATCTTTGCCACTTTCTCCTTCTTGACCATCTTGAAGTTTTCAAGGAGACCCTTGAGCATGTACATCTTGGACTCCTTAACTTGCTTTGTTCCTTCGTAGGTGATGCACAACTTGTTCTATATCTCATGGGTTGTGTCCCAAGAGGAGATCCAATTAAACTTGGATGGAATGAGGGTAACATAGATGATGGTTATAGCCTTTGCATTGAACTGTGCCTTCTTGAGTGTAGCTTCATCCCAAGTAGCTACATTCCCCACTGACTCCTTATAGGGAATGATGATGACTTTCCACATGTTGTATCTCATCCCTTGAAGGTAGAATTGCATTCATCTCTTCCAATAGAAGAAGTTTGTGCTATCAAAGATTGGGGGTCTCATGGAGAAACCACCTTACAAGTTGAGAGACCCAATTAGGTTGTCACCCATCTTCTCATCTTGTAGGAGATTTTTTGAAGAAGATTGTGGCTCTGATACCACTTGTTGGATCAATGGGCTCTAGAGGGGGGTATATAGAGCTAAAAACGCTTAAACAAGACTTGTTATACCTTCAAGTGACTTCAAGATATGGGATTTGCAAGTATTGAATTTGTAGTGAAACTAGAAATACATAGCAAAGATGGGAGATATTGAACAAACACAAGAAGAAGCTATGTAGAGTGGTTACAATCTCCAAACTAGGAGAAAGTCAATTCACTACCTAGAGAGGTCAAGCTCTAGGATTTTACAACCCATGTATACTTATATCACATTATAAGACATACAAGATGACCTTCCTTTTCTAGGCCAAGGCTACCCGTCCTCCTTTCTAAGGACCAAAAGGAGCCAATAAACCAATTGCGACGTCCGTCTCGCGAAAACAAGATTAACTAATGTGAAAGCGAATTATTAGCAGCGGAATTACTAAAAATCACTAAAAATTAAAATTTTTTGTAAGGAGAACCACAACTGTAAAACTCTTTTCATAAAGAAACAAGGTAAGTTGTTTACAAGATGATTCATCAGTACATATTTGTATCAACTCATCTCGAGAGTCATAACATTGACTGCCCAGTTAAACTGTAGATAAGCAGTATACAAAATCTCGAGGCATCAAGCCAAAAATCTCAGATCTATATCAAACCATCTACTGACTCCTAGGACCTGAGAGTACAGAGACAACACATAGGACTCTCTATATACAGGACTTAACAGACAGTGTCTCCACCTGAGGATCACTGCTATCCCTAAAGTTGTTGTTGTTGCTCACCCACTGAAGGGTTTCTCCTTCCTCGACGTCTACCTAAAAAGTTGAATCCCACGGGGGTGAGACAATTGAAAATTGTCCCAGCGAGAGATATATCTCTCTGCCAGAAACATTATTATTGCTGATAATAGAATACCACCGAGCAATAGAATTATAAATATTCAACAATAGGTAAATCATTGATTGAGATAAGTAGAGCAGTATTCTCTGTGCAATCATTTCAATTGTAACTTGATTAAGTAGCAAGTCATTCATTTAATAAGGAATATGAAGAACATGTATATCCTTTATCTTTCTAAGACATAATAAACAATGTATCAATAATCATTATTTCTCGTAGTTCAACCCTAAGCAAATATGCTACACTGCTGATTACATTTTACAAACAACTTATGCCCTAAGGAGATGAGGTATACCGCTCATACTCCAACCGACCATTGCGAAATCAAAATCGGTACCATACATAGGTGTGACATCCCCAGATTTTCTAAAACTTAATCTAATGTGTGACGTCTAAATTGAAACCCTCACCTCAGTGAGAATCCCAATTTAAACATCCCACACAAGGCTAAGAAGAAGAAAATCAGAGGAAGTCAGAAGGAAACAATCAGTAGCACATGTACATGAACAATAATAAAACCATACACACATGTTCACCATTCAACATATAATTACAACATGAATTGTTACAACATTTGATATTACATATTGAAAAGCAAACTTCTACATATACATGTACTACCTCTAAACTACAGGATCTTAAGACAACAGGTCCACATGTACATCAGCTCGCTACACAACTCGCAACTATCCTGGATCTTCAAGAGCATAACCACAACCTAAACAAAAAGATTACATGCGGTACACGTCAGCACAATATTTCAAGAATATTGTACTGAGTACGCCTACGTGTCTTTTTATTTACCTCTCATCATATCTTGGTAGTAAGATAAAACTAATGTACTTGGCAGTAACAGAAGAATATAAGAAAAGCGTATACTTGCACAAAGATATTCATTAACAAAAGAGAACACATATTTTAATCATATTTCCATCATATATCCCGTACATTTGCCCCTAGGGCTTTGATGCTTTTCAGGCCTTATGATCTACTACCAAAGAGTTTGAGATCATTTTACGTGTGATCTACTACCAAAGAGTTTGAGATCTAACACATGTGATCTACTACCAAAGAGTTTGAGATCACTTCAATGCACTGTACTACCAAAGAGTTTAGTGCTATCATATGATGGACCAGATATCTTATGTTTCATGTGTTCATAGCAATAAGTATGGAAAATTAGGCAACATATCATACAGGAACAACATTTCATCCAATACCATATGACAAGTATTTTACTATTCATATAACACAAGCATATTGTATAATAAGCCAAGTAAGAGGTAATGGCGTACCTTCCAAAGAGACATCCTATTCACAACATATTCTTGATATCAACTATATCCTTGATTAAACCTGATTAAGACAAGACCATATACCATCATCAAGTTCTCATCTTATTATATCTCATCTTAACCCTAATTGTATCCATTAAGGTTTTCATAACTCATTAGGATATTCCCATCATTACTTGCATTCTTGTCTTAGAATTATCATACTGATGTCATATTCTAGGTTATGACTCAATATCTGAACATTATCTTCCATAGCATTTTTGTGCACATTAATTAACCCTAGGTTACATCATTAACCTAGATTAGGGTTTTAAACCATATATTACGGGTCATCTTCATATAACATGAATTCCATGTATCTAACTGATATCTGAGTTACATATTAGCCACACATTACTGATATGAAGGTATTCTGTAATTACCATGATTTATTGAGCATGCATGTATTTATTGCATTTTATTTAGGGTTATTAGCCCTAATTATCCATATTAAGCAAATTACATGATTTCGTACATCACCATGGCCATATCTGACATCACATGCATTATAAACGTTATTATTGATTTACTGACATTTTTCCATAATTTTAGGCCCTCGTTTGATATTTATTATTCATCAAATGAGCATTTCACAACTAACAAGATATCTCTGATATTAGTGTAACAAAAGACTGATATTACAATTTCATATTGTTCTACACATTTTTCTGAGAATTTTGGTATGTTATTTGTATTTTTCTGATAACAGTGTGATTTTCTATGAATTATGCAAGATCTGACGATTATCTGAGATTATTACCTCTTCGGGGAATGGGACAGTGCCACGTGGCTCCGTGGGCAATCTCCCTTGGTTGCGCTGGGTTCACAGAAGAATTGGTCGTTTCTTTGTTGGTCTGACTGGACCACCCGGTTCAGGGTTATCTTCCCCCCCCCCGTTCCTTCTCCTTCGCAATCTCCTCCTTGCTATATGGCGTTCGCGAGAGCCCATTCTCCTGGGCACGATCAGCCGCCATTGGTGTGTTGATTCTCTCTCCGGTGAGCAAGTATTCTTCCGCCCAAGACACTACTGTGGGGAGATCTTTGATGGTGGTCGGCTGCCTATGCTCCTCCTTCTCATCCTCCACGCGCCTGAGCCCCCAGCGGGACTCTGGTCCGATGTGTGATGGCGGCGAGTTCCTATTGTGGTTTGTCCCTGAACTAGGTTGGATCGCCTGCTTTTGTGAGACTCATGGATCAGTGGACCCATCTGCTTCACTCTTCCCCAACAAGTGTATGCAAGATCCGTTCGCCTTTGCCCCAGAACCACAGCTGCAGCTATGAGCTCCAGCGAGCAACCAGACACCGCCGGCCCTAAACCGTCTGCTCCATCTGCCATTGGAGAGCACCACACCCCCGTTCACCTTAAATGTGGAGCAGAGCACTGATCAAAAAACTTGAGGGTCCTGACCTTCCTCCCTAATTTGGGCGCCGTCTTGGCTTCCTTGCCCAACACGGGAGTCTGCGTGCTTTGTTTTGCAGAGCGTTGCCGCAAGGGAAAAGCTCCGGTGAGCAATTGAGCAGGTTCTAGTCTTCCTACCATTAGGCGCCTTCCTCCATGAGCTTCGGCCTATCCTTCTTGACCTCCACGGCTATCCAGGTCTGCCCTGGCGCCTCTACACCTCCATCCCCGTGAGCTCCCCGCCGCTTGCAGCTGTTGTGGAGGTGCAGGAGAGGTGCCTGACCTTTGCTCGTTCCCTCTCATCTATTGGCTTCTACGAGAGGTAGTTCGACTCCTCTCCTTATGCCAAAGATCACTGCATAGACTCCCACATCCTTCCCCACGATCGATGATCGTGGTTGTGTGGGCAAGTGCTGACCTCTTTGCTTAAAGACCTCCAAACGGTTCCACAGTACATGATGATCAGTTGAATGTGCACCGTCAGATCACATCAAAGGCCAAGATCAATATTATTCAGGGATCTGTTTCATCTAAAATAGACCCTACTCGTTACACATTATCAAGGCTGCGTTACTTCTTTAATATATGGCCCTAGTTATACCTCGATTGTAATTGATCAATTCCTCAAATATGCATAAACTTATGGATCTTAATAATTATATAACCTTCAATCAACACTGCAACTTTACCAAAACATTTGGGGTTCTCAAAACAACTGAATATGTATGACTTCACTTGTGTCATTGGACATTTTAGGATTCCAAAAGTCCACTTCATCACATCCTACACGCCTTAAAAGAAATTCGTCCTCGAAATTAGGCTAAAATCCACTTTGTCACATCATATACATCTTAAAAGAACTTTCGTCCTCGAAAGTAAACTATACTCATACTCCAAGGAAAACTAATCCAGTCTTCATCCATATGTGGGGCACCACTCTAGGTGCAAACATATCCAAAACAAAGCTCTAAAGCTATATCTATGTCTTCTAGGGGATTTCAAAAGAATCTAACATTAACTACACCCTTTGATAAGGGTCAAGCATACGTTCAAAAGCTTAGGTTTGGTCAAGCCATATTCGTGCTTTAGGATTTACATCCTTATCTTTACCATGTTCTAAAGGAGTTAACTAAAGTTAACCCATTATATCAAGGCGTCATCCACATTATGTTGTGCTAACTGTCAAACTGTATTTTTTTCATCTTTATTAAACACTGAGATTAACACCTCATGTACATGTTTCATTCATATGAGTTTATTCCATTGTTCATAATAAATTGCAAGAGTTAGTAGTGATTTCATCACAAGATTAACCAACAATATCACATTGTCATCATTATTCATGTATATGGTTAACTATTTATGCATTGATATCTATTAAACCATTTCTAGGTTTCATCATATCATGTCTATATATATCATGTCTCTAGATTAAATCACATCTTTATATTTATTATATCCTGGTTGTGCTAAACAAACTTATGTGAGCGGCTTGTTAAGCATATATCAAAACTTTATCTTGTCTAAATGAGGCTCTCCTAACCCATACCGCGAGGGTAGTTCCATGCTCAGTCTCTCTGAGCTAACTCAACTCTATGAGTATCTCATATGCATATACTTTATCTTTCCTCTCGGATCTAGGGTTATCGGATTACCTCATTGGCACTAGTGATAGCCTTACAAGATCTAGCCACATAAGCACAAACGAAAACATGACATGATGTTCTCATCACATGTCTTCTACTCATGAAACGTCTTACCCAAAACTTTCTTATATACACCACTAGATTCCTATGTGGGAAACCACCAACCCGAGCATGAGGCTTCACAGAAACTGACATAGCTACCTCCTCCGGGGTCTTGGGCTATCTCCCTCACCCAGATGGCAGACACTCATTTTCATGTTCTCATATGCACATATATAACCAGCCTCTCTCTGACTCTAGGGTTTGGTCCTACCAAGGACATCTAGGGTTCAAGATATCTATAGGAATCATGCATAAAGCGACTCAACTCAATCACTCAGGAGTATTCTAGTTTAGGACAAATCACATCACGTATCTCATATTTCTCATATCGTGAAGTCTAGGTTCTCTGACCTTCTCCCTGTGGGTCTCACTCTCTCTGGAGTTAACCCCAAAACTGGTCCTAACACTAGAGGTCCTCCTTTGTAAAAGAGCTTGAGGCTCGTGCTGACTCACAACCTGTCTTAGCTAAACTTATCTTATCTCATAAAAGAAAGCATACTTGCATCATCAAAACTCATCTCAAATCCTCAAAAACAAACATAGATCATCATAACCATCTATATAAGACTTAGACCGTATCATCAAACTTATTTCATCTATTCCATCTATCATATATATTCCAACAAGGATCTAGACATCTAATCTAGAACTACTCTCTCTTCTAGACTGATGTCATTCACTTTCACTTAGGGTACATGACCACCTCCTACTCGTACATGTGTGGGAACACATTTTTGTAATACATATACATAATAAAATATTATATAGTTTTTCTCCAATAAAACAAGCGTCAGAGAAAACTATCACGGTTCGATCCGGTTGGAATCCAAAACCAAATCCTGAAACGAGTGCCCCACACATATTAGAGAGTACAGTGTCATGAAAACTAAGTAAAGGGGTGAGAACATGGTGTAGACTAGTGTAGCTACTCTAGACAACGAGCGCCATATGTCTAGGGTTTCTCTTCCCTTGATGCACGTCATTTCCAAATAGTGCAACGTCCCATACCGCTGCATTACAAGGAAATAACGACATCTAAGGACTTGCTACTCAACAAGCACTAGTCTAGACCTAGTTCTCAGACATCTAGGTGCTAACCTAGAGGCTAGGTCAGATCTAGTCTCTAAAAGACAACTAATCTAACCCTAAAGATTATTAAGGTTCAAGGTTCTTTTGTTTTAAGTTGCATAATGAGCAAATGTCAGGTTTTGCTATTGTTCATGCTCTGATACCACCTGTGACGTCCCCGGATTTTCTAAAACTTAATCTGATGTGTGAAGTCCAAATTGAAACCCTCACCTCAGCGAGAATCCCAATTTAAACATCCCACACAAGGCTAAGAAGAAGAAAATCAGAGGAAGTCAGAAGGAAACAATCAGTAGCACATGTACATGAACAATAATAAAACCATACACAGATGTTCACCATTCAACATATAATTACAACATGAATTGTTACAACATTTGATATTACATATTGAACAACAAACTTCTACATATACATGTACTACCTCTAAACTACAGGATCTTAAGACAACAGGTCCACCTGTACATCAGCTCGCTACACAACTCGCAACTATCCTGGATCTTCAAGAGCATAACCACAACCTAAACAAAAAGATTACATGCGGTACACGTCAGCACAATATTTCAAGAATATTGTACTGAGTACGCCTACGTGTCTTTTTATTTACCTCTCATCATATCTTGGCAGTAAGATAAAACTAATGTACTTGGCGGTAACAGAAGAATATAAGAAAAGCGTATACTTGCACAAAGATATTCATTAACAAAAGAGAACACATATTTTAATCACATTTCCATCATATATCTCGTACATCTGCCCCTAGGGCTTTGATGCTTTTCAGTCCTTATGATCTACTACCAAAGAGTTTGAGATCATTTTACGTGTGATCTACTACCAAAGAGTTTGAGATCTAACACGTGATCTACTACCAAAGAGTTTGAGATCACTTCAATGCACTGTACTACCAAAGAGTTTAGTGCTATCATATGATGGACCAGATATCTTATGTTTCATGTGTTCATAGCAATAAGTATGGAAAATTAGGCAACATATCATACAGGAACAACATTTCATCCAATACCATATGCCAAGTATTTTACTATTCATATAACACAAGCATATTGTATAATAAGCCAAGTAAGAGGTAATGGCGTACCTTCCAAAGAGACATCCTATTCACAACATATTCTTGATATCAACTATATCCTTGATTAAACCTGATTAAGACAAGAGCATATACTATCATCAAGTTCTCATCTTATTATATCTCATCTTAACCCTAATTGTATCCATTAAGGTTTTCATAACTCATTAGGATATCCCCATCATTACTTGCATTCTTGTCTTAGAATTATCATACTGATGTCATATTCTAGGTTATGACTCAATATCTGAACATTATCTTCCATAGCATTTTTGTGCACATTAATTAACCCTAGGTTACATCATTAACCTAGATTAGGGTTTTAAACCATATATTACGGGTCATCTTCATATAACATGAATTCCATGTATCTAACTGATATCTGAGTTACATATTAGCCACACATTACTGATATGAAGGTATTCTATAATTACCATGATTTATTGAGCATGCATGTATTTATTGCATTTTATTTAGGGTTATTAGCCCTAATTATCCATATTAAGAAAATTACATGATTTCGTACATCACCATGGCCATATCTGACATCACATGCATTATAAACGTTATTATTGAGTTACTGACATTTTTCCATAATTTTAGGCCCCCGTTTGATATTTATTATTCATCAAATGAGCATTTCACAACTAACAAGATATCTCTGATATTAGTGTAACAAAAGACTGATATTACAATTTCATATTGTTCTACACATTTTTTTGAGAATTTTGGTATGTTATTTGTATTTTTCTGATAACAGTGTGATTTTCTATGAATTATGCAAGATCTGACGATTATCTGAGATTATTACCTCTTCGGCGAATGGGACAGTGCCACGTGGCTCCGTGGGCAATCTCCCTTGGTTGCGTTGGGTTCACAGAAGAATTGGTCGTTTCTTTGTTGGTCTGACTGGACCGCCCGGTTCAGGGTTATCTCCCCCCCCCGTTCCTTCTCCTTCGCAATCTCCTCCTTGCGATATGGCGTCCGCGAGAGCCCATTCTCCTGGGCACGATCAGCCGCCATTGGTGTGTTGATTCTCTCTCTGGTGAGCAGGTATTCTTCCACCCAAGACACTACTGTGGGGAGATCTTTGACGACGGTCGGCTGCCTATGCTCCTCCTTCTCATCCTCCACGCGCCTGAGCCCCCAGCGGGACTCTGGTCCGATGTGTGATGGAGGCGAGTTCCTACTGTGGTTTGTCCCTGAACTAGGTTGGATCGCCTACTTTTGTGAGACTCATGGATCAGCGGACCCATCCGCTTCACTCTTCCCCAACAAGTGTATGCAAGATCCGTTCGCCTTTGCCCCAGAACCACAGCTGCAGCTATGAGCTCCAGCGAGCAACCAGACACCGCCGGCCCTAAACCGTCTGCTCCATCTGCCATTGGAGAGCACCACACCCCCGTTCACCTTAGATGTGGAGCAGAGCACTGATCAGCAAACTTGAGGGTCCTGACCTTCCTCCCTAATTTGGGCACCGTCTTGGCTTCCTTGCCCAACACGGGAGTCTGCGTGCTTTGTTTTATAGAGCGCTGCCGCAAGGGAAAAGCTCCGGTGAGCAATTGAGCAGATTCTAGTCTTCCTACCATTAGGCGCCTTCCTCCATGAGCTTCGGCCTATCCTTCTTGACCTCCACGGCTATCCAGGTCTGCCCTGGCGCCTCTACACCTCCATCCCCGTGAGCTCCCCGCCGCTTGCAGCTGTTGTGGAGGTGCAGGAGAGGTGCCTGACCTTTGCTTGTTCCCTCTCATCTACTGGCTTCTACGAGAGGTAGTTCGACTCCTCTCCTTATGTCGAAGATTACTGCATAGACTCCCACATCCTTCCCCACGATCGATGATCGTGGTTGTGTGGGCAAGTGCTGACCTCTTTGCTCAAAGACCTCCGAACGGTTCCACAGTACATGATGATCAGTTGAATGTGCGCCGTCAGATCACATCAAAGGCCAAGATCAATATTATTTAGGGATCCGTTTCATCTAAAATAGACCCTACTCGTTACACATTATCAAGGCTGCGTTACTTCTTTAATATATGGCCCTAGTTATACCTCGATTGTAATTGATCAATTCCTCAAATATGCATAAACTTATGGATCTTAATAATTATATAACCTTCAATCAACACTGCAACTTTACCAAAACATTTGGGGTTCTCAAAACAACTGAACATGTATGACTTCACTTGTGTCATTGGACATTTTAGGATTCCAAAAGTCCACTTCATCACAATAGGTCATTAGAAGAGTCGGGTTTCTATAACCTCATCCTCCTCAGTCAGTGTGAGGAACAACATGAAGGACATCTTGTGTCTCTGCCATAAAAATAGCTTTCCAGGGTATTCTGGCAACTTCGCTATTAGAGTTACAGTGGCATCCTGTACTCTCTTCGCAATCGAGGGATTTCTTATTTATCTCACATCGATTCGGCATTAACAACATCATCGGGAGATTAGTGATACATCATCCCGGCATATACATATAATGAAGGATTGAGAGATTAAATGTTTATCTCACATCAATTCCTCCATTAGGACGTAAGGAGATTCACGTCCATAACCCCCACATACTCAAAAGTATGCTCTCCATGAGTTCCCTTAGGAAAACTTTTTTCACCATCATCTAGCTTCTAACGATGATGGATCTATGGTCAGGTCTCTACATGATATCATTTTACTTGATTAATTAAATACATTACAACATTCTTTTAGCATCAGGCATGTTTTCAAACATAAACCATTAAAACAATTGCTATAAAGAAAGAGTATTGTTTGAATCAAGTTCATTTCACAGCTTTATCAACATTGGGATCTCAATCTCCTATCAATTTATCATCATGATCAAAGAATATGGGTTTTCAACCCTTAAATCATCAAATCACTTGTTACCACTTTAACAGGTAACTCAATGCCATTAAGTCATTTAACAGTGTAAACATAATAGTAGCATTGCAGGTATTTCATATGGTTCATACATGCTGTCAATCTCATTTGTTACCTTTCAATAGACAACATTGCATATTATTGCTTACAAGGCTCATCAAATACTTTTTAATGAACAAAACATCATAGCTCTTACCTAGCTATATTCAATATTTCATAAAACCTGTAGATTAGCACAGATGATAATAGGTACATCAATTTCATATCAGCATATTACAAACAAAGATAACTTCACTATTCAAGGGTTGTACCACTATGCCCTTACTAGGGTTAGGGTTTCCCTCTTTTTAATTCAAGTAGGATTAATCATCCCCTTAATTCAATTAGGAATAGTGATTCTTCATTTCATTATCCAATCATAGAGCTTCATGCTATAAAGCATAACCCAGGATTAGGATTTCACACTTTTATTCACCTTAATTGGAATTAAGGTTTACTATTCACATACCTTGATTTAGGGTTTATCATGTCATCATAATGAATTAATATTACATCATCATCATGCATTAGGGATACTTCCATTATTACCCTCAATTTAGGTTTAAGATTCATTAACCATTATATTTAGGGTTTTCATGATCTCACTATGAAGGATCATACCCTAATTAGATATTCATTCATATGGGAAGTCCTTTATTTGATTAAAATTTATAAAATAAATCTTCTCTCTCTTATATTTTATAGGATGATGTTTACTTCAGCCTTGATTAGGTTAAGTAACTCAATCATGAAAGAGAATTGACTCCATGGTTTACATCATTACCATTGTAATCATTATAACTTAATTACTTCATGGATTTCGATCACACTATCCCATTAAGGTACAAGTATCATGAATCACCTTTGATTACATCATATATTAATTAACTAATCACTTGTCCTTTAACCACTTAAAGTACCCATGGGGTTTAGGTTAAACATCCATTAAACGATCTTGGCCACTAAGGCCTCAAACGATCTTGACTAACTTAGACCTTAAACGGTCTTGCATACTAAACCTAAGACCGTTTGGACCTTCATGCGGTCTTGGTCTACCCTTGAGACCATTTGGTAAAGTTGCACACTCAAGACCGTTTGCTAAAGTAAGAGGTGAAGACTGTTTGCCAAGTTTGACTTTTGAAACCGCATGACTTCAACCGGTTTTGAAACTGCATACACTCAACCGATTTGGAAACTGCATGAACCTAAACGGTTTGAAATCATTTGGTCCCAAACGGTCTTAAGACCGTTTGGTCCAAACCACCTCAAAACCGCATGGACCAAGTATGGTTCTAACATCTCAAATTGAATTAGGGTTTCCAATGTTGATCCCCTCAACGATTCAATACATGTAATCAATCATCAATTGGACCTATCACCATCATTCTATTGAGTTAATTAAGTCAACCTTCAACTGATTTGACCCTCAATTGATCATTAATTAGGGCTTGAATCAATTGGATTAGGGTTTGGAATCGATGACCCTTCAACATCAATCAATGTGAGTCTAATTGATTTGAACCCATTGACCCATCATCCAATTTGGTCATGACCTGACCCCAAACGGTGGGGATCATTTGGATGACCTCCAAATGGTCTTGATACCGTTTGCCCAAGTCAACACCAAAAAAACCAAGTCAACTAATTAGGGATTGGATTATTGAGTTGATCACCAAATCAACAATTGATTGCACTTCAACTTAGTACCTTTGGGTCTTCAATTGGTCAACCATACTTGACCCTAGACCTCGAAATGGTCTTGGGTAATCACCAAACGGTCTTGAGACCGTTTGGGTGATCCCCAAATGGTTTTGAAACTGTTTGGATCACTCAACCCAAGCTTCAACTTATTCAATTATCAATTCAACAATTAACCCGATTAGGGTTTAGATGGTTGATGGACCTTTAATTGGTGAACCACTTGGAATTAATTGATAATTATTGATAGGTGATTAGTCTACATTATTCTCAACAGACCTCCAAATGGTCAATGCTTGGTCAACGCCACCAAACGGTCTTGGACCGTTTGCTTCTATGTGGTTTGGATGAAACCGTTTGCAATCAAACGGTTTGAAACTGTTTGCTCCCAAACGGTTTGGGAAACCATTTGAGCACAAAGGCAAACTATTTTCTAAAGTAATTTTCTTTGGATAATAATCAAAGTTAACGTCATCATCTTTTTCCTATGAGCAACCAAGAACTGTTGCTATTCTTCATGGAAGTTATAGCAATTAACCAAAAGAGTACCAAAGAAGAAAACAACCAACAATTATTAGAGAGATGGATGCATTAGCAATGCTTAAGGGTTAGAGTTATAAAACCCGCCTTTAGAACTGATCCAGAGCTCCAAGCTCCGCAGTTTTACTGGTGGATTGAGCTCCAGTAGTTGTCCAAGGTTCTTTCTTCAATCTTTGGATGAACAAGGTGGCTAGAAAAGGAAATCGTGTGAAGAAAACCATGAATCTATCCTTGTTTTATGGTTTCCACCATGAATTTGAGGTAGGAGATGACCCACACTTACCAATAGGTTTGGTCATCCTCCCTCTGCTCCAGAGCTCCTCCTTGGTCAGCCAAAGCAAGATTGAGAAGAAAAGAAACTAAGGAAACGATCCTTTGGTGTTTAGGAAAAAGGATATATATATATATATATATATATATATATATATATTTATGGGTTTTCAAGGAAAATGGAAAAAGAGGATTATTTCCTTTTTATCTCCCAATTATATCCACCAAGTCCTCCTCCACTTCTTAGATATGTGGCCACCTTCTACTATCTTGCAAAACTTCTCCATTATCCAAGGTTTAATGGAAAAGAAACTAAACACCTTAAAGAGATGTATATTAATATCCACCCTTTTAGTGGATATTACTTTTTATTATCTTATTATGAGTGGCTTCCACTCAACCAAGATCTTTTTGTGCCCAAGCAAGGAACTATCTCGTACAACTCTATTGCAAACACATACTCAAACTTTTGGTTGAAGGGCTCCATAATTAATATATTTCCCTTTTGCATTAAATTATATTAAAGAGCCATTTGTGCTTAAATCTTGATTATTTCAATGTCAAGATTCTTTCTCCTCCAAGATAAATCAAATGAGGCACCCTTCTCATTTTTTTTGCTCTACTTGATGCCAAGAAACATGAGAGACCCTCTAGAGGTGATATCTTACATATTGAACCCTAGGTTTTGGGTAATTTGCACATTACACCAAAACTAGGTTTTAATGCATAAGGTTTGCTCTACAAGCTTTATCTTGATGTCCAAGCTTGTGGAATCCATACCACCACATCATATACATTATTATGATGTCTCAACATTAGAGGAACATCTTAACATGTGTAATTTTCAAGTTAACCCCTCTACTTGGGTAATTTGCACTTTAGTCCAAAGTTAACAAAATAATGTTTCAACATTATTCAAAAATGACTGAAATTGAAATATGGTTCCTCAAAAGCCTTAATTACATTTCAAAGGATAACACAAGCATCTAATCACTTAATTAAGAAAAACACCTAGGGTTAGTACATAACCCAGGTCAGGGATGTTACAAATTATCCACCCCTTACAAGGATTTCGTCCCCAAAATCATAAACAAAACATTTTAAGAGAAAAGAGTAGGGTATTTCCTTCTCATCTCTTCCTCTAGTTCCCATGTAGCTTCTTCAACACCACAGTGATTCCAGAGGACTTTTACAAGACTAATGTCTTTCTTCTTTAGCTTCTTGATCCTTCTATCAAGAATCAACATAGGTCCTTCGACATAGGATATATCATCGTTCAATTCTACTTCCATAGGCTGCAAAACTGATTCTGTGTCAGGATAACATTTCCTTAACATGGAAATGTGAAATACTGGGTGTAACTTTTATATCTCAGGTGGTAACTCTAGCTTATAAGCTACCTTCCCAATCCGTACAATGATTGGATAAGGGCCCATAAATCTAGTACTTACTTTCCTTTCCTTCTGAACCTAAGAACTCCCTTCCAGGGTGAGACCTTGAGATACACTCTGTCTCCAACCTGGAATTCTGAAGGTCTACGACGCCTATCATCTTAAGATTTCTGCCTATCTTGTGCAGTCTTCAATTGTCGTTGTATTATTTTAATCTTCTCGGTGGTCTGTTGCACAAGATCAGGACCTAAAAGTTGATATTCACCAGTTTCATACCAACATAGGGGAGATCTACAACGTCTACCATACAAAGCTTCATAAGGTGCCATGTCAATGTTGTGTTGATAGTTGTTGTTGTAGGCAAACTCTATCAAGCTTATATGTAGATCCCAACTTCCTATAAACTGAAGGGCATATGCCCTAAGCAAGTCCTCCAAGGTTTGTATAGTCCTTTCTGATTGTCCATCAGTCTGAGGATGAAAGGTTGTACTAAACCTTAACTGTGTGCCTAAAGCCTTATGAAGTCGCTCCCAAAAACGACTCGTAAATTGGGGACCTCTGTCAGAAACAATGGTAATTAGGACCCCATGCAGTCACACTATCTCATCTACATACAACTGTGCCAGCTTCTCAGCAGAATAGGTTGTTTTAACAGGTATGAAATGTGTTGTCTTTGTCAACCTATCAACTATTACCCAGATGGAATCATGACCTTTGGCTGTTCTGAGTAAACCAACCAAAAAATCCATGGTCACATGATCCCACTTCCACTGAGGTATAGGCAAAGGTTGCATTGTTCCTGCGGGCTTCTGGTGTTCATCTTTAACTTGCTGACACACATGACACCGCATAAAGAACTCAACAACGTCCTTCTTCAAACCAGGCCACCAATACATTTCTTTCAAGTTACGATACATCTTGGTGCTTCCTAGATGCATAGCATACATCGAAGAATGAGCTTCTTCCAGGACTAACTTCCTTAAATTATCCACATCCGGCACTATCATCCTATCATGATAATAGGCTACCTGATCATCTAAATCATGGAAACCATCTCATTTCTCATTACCATATTCTGATCTAATCTGTTGAACTGCAGCATCAACTTGTTGTGCCTCCTTAATCTATTGTCTCAGGGTAGGTTTTATGTGCATCTTAGATAACAACCCTGATAACCACGATACTTTTAACTGTACATTATCCTGCCTTAAAGAGATAAGCAATCTATTGTCTCAGGGTAGGTTTTATGTGCATCTTAGATAACAACCCTGATAACCACGATACTTTTAACTGTACATTATCCTGCCTTAAAGAGATAAGCATATCCCTCTTAGAGCACACCAAAGAATTCAGTTGTGCTCCATCTAAGGCTGGTGTTGCTGATTTTCTACTTAAAGCATCAGCAACCACATTGGCCTTCCCTGGATGGTAATCAATCATACAATCATAGTCCTTGATTAATTCCATCCAGCGGCGTTGTCTCATGTTAAGCTCATGCTGAGAAAAGATATACTTTAGGTTCTTATGGTTTGTGAAAATCTAGAATGTCTCTCCATAGAGATAATGTCTCCAGATCTTCAAAGCATGGACTACAACAGCTAGTTCTAGACCGTGTGTCAGATAATTCTCCTCGTGTTTCTTAAGCTGTCGAGAAGCAAAAGAAATCACTTGTTTATCCTGCATTAACACACATCCTAGTCCATTCTTAGAAGCATCATAGAAAACTATATACCCTTTCCCTTATTCAGGTAACACTAGCACATGTGCACTTGTCAGCCTCTCCTTCAACAATTGGAATGATTGTTGACACTTGTCATTCCAGGCAAAAGGAACATCCTTTCTAGTCAACTTGGTTAAAGGTAAAGCTATAGAACTTTAGTTCTTAATGAACCTCCTGTAATAGTCTGCCAACCCTAAGAAACTGCGAATCTCTATCGATGTCTTCGGCTGCTCCCATAGCAGGATAGATTCTATCTTTTTAGGGTCAACATGAATACCTGAAGCAGATATTACGTGTCCAAGAAAAGAAACTTCTGGTAACCAGAACTCACACTTGCTAAACTTAGCATATAACTCATGCTCTCTTAGCAAAGTTAAAGCTTGACAAAAATGCTGCTCATGCTGTTGAGCATCTCTACTGTAGATCAGTATGTCATCTATAAAGACGACTACACACTGATCGAGAAAAGGTCGAAAGATTCTATTCATGAGTTCCATAAATGCAGCTGGAGCATTAGTTAGTCCAAACGACATAACTGTGAACTCATAGTGACCATACCTTGTCCTGAAGGCAGACTTAGGTATGTCACCCTCCTTAATACGCAACTGATGATATCCCGACCTCAAATCTATCTTTGAGAAGACAGTTGCACCACACAACTGGTCAAAAAGATCATCGATCCTCGGTAAAGGATAATTATTCTTTATTGTTACTTTATTTAATTGTCTATAATCAATGCACAACTGCATTGACCCGTCTTTATTTTTAACAAAGAGGACCGGAGCACCCTAGGGTGAAGTACTCGGTTGGATAAAACCCTTCTCAAGCAACTCTTGCAGTTGTTTCTTGAGTTCTGCCATCTCAGCAGGCACCATCCTATACGATGTTTGAGCTATTGGTTGTGTGCTCGGAATTAGATTAATCTCAAAATCAATCTCTCGGGGCGATGGTACACCTAGAAATTATTCAGGAAATACATCTTCAAATTCCCTGACTATAGGAACTTCAGTAGGATAAGAACTCTCCATGGTGGTATCTACCACATGGGCCAAGAATGCATAACATCCTAGCCTCATTAGCTTCTCAGCAACCATAGCTGACACAAGACAGGTTGGAAGAATCTTTCTATCTCCTTGAAAGATCCATGTGTCACTATCATCTGTGAACACAACTTGCTTGGACTCACAATCCAAGACAACTGTATACCTTTCTAAGGTATCCATCCCAAGGATTACATCGAATCCATGAATCTCGAGTGGTATAAGATCCACTTGAATGCGATGTTCAAAAAAGAAAAGGATGCAGGGAGAACATACCTCCCGCAACACAACAGATCCCATCAAAGGAGTTTCTAATAACAAACTATTTGCTCTATGACTAATTGTCATATTGCAGTCAAGAATCACCCTTCGAGTGATAAAGGAGTGCGTAGCAATCGGATCAATTAAAACATATACGATGTAGGATGTAGACATATCTGAATAAAACAATTCTATTTGACCTGCCACAACCTGAGGGTTGATCACTGCATCAGGTGGATTCATCGCGTAAAACCTTGTCGTTGTCTGTGGTTGATTCAGTGCTCGATGATTGGGTGTCGATGATCCATCTTGGGATGCTTGTCCACGTCCTCTAGCTCCTCCCAGAATCTGTCTCCTTTGAGAACCTTGCTGACTCTGCCTTTGAGGTTGAGTCACACTTGCCTCTCTGGCTCTGCAATCCTTCATCAGATGTCCCACCTTTCCACATACATAACAACTTATGTTCCCTTGCTGTGGTATAGATGGTCCTGTAACTGACATAGATGTTGAGCTGTGAGCTCCTTCTAGTGGTAAGCTTCGTCCTCTACCCCTATTTGACGTCCACTGCGTCTGGGTACTGAATCTAGGTGGTGGTATAGGCACGGAAAACCTTGGTTTCTTGAAACCTTTAGATGAGGATCCTTGGAATCGAGGGTACACCTTCTTGTCCCTGGTCTGTTGCTTTTTCATCACTGACCTCTCTATTCTTCTGACAAACTCCACAAAAGTAGCAAATCTTTCCCTGTTCTCTAGAGCAGACATAGGGATGGTCAACTCAGCGTTTAATCCCTTCTCAAAATGCCGAATCCTTTCTTCATCTGTGGTTGCCATATACTGACAGAACCGTAAAAGCTCCATGAACTTAGCTTCGTACTCGCTAATGTTCATTGGTCCTTGTCTTAACCTCTCAAACTGAGATATTTTCTCATCCAAGAATGTCTTAGGGAAGTATCTGTTGATAAATTCCCGTCGAAAAACTTCCCATTCGATCTCCACACCTGGCCTTTTCCCTTCCTCCATGGTCCACCAGTAACCAGCACTCCCCTTGAGAAGGTACACAGCATGTCTAACCTTCTCAGCTTCTGGGATGTTTAGGATTCTAAAGGCCTTCTCTAGTTCAGTTAGCCACAAGTCAGCATCTGCTGGGTCAGCTGTTCCCACATATTCTGTGGCTCCAACCCAGCGTAGCCGATCAAACGTCTTGCCGGCTCCTTGTCCTTTTAGATGGGTAGGTGCCCTAGGTACAGGTATAGGCATCCTATAAATCATATGTGTCATGGCAGTCATGAACTGCCCAAACATTGCTTGGAAGGCTGGATTCCCCATGTCAGCTGGATTGAACTGGGGTGGCTCAGGTATAGGTTCCTCTCTTTCTTGGTTTCTTGCACCTCCTCTAGGTGCAGTAACACTACTCTCTGCAATGTGTTCCTCGTGTGATCCAGACATCTTTAGTTTTATCTTCTCCTCCTATATGAGTAGAAGACACTATCAGATATACTGGAAGGCACTAGAACAGACTCTACAACCCTAGTCCTATGCCTCTGTAGACTCAGCGAACCTAGAGCTCTGATACCACTAAAATTGTGACGTCTGTCTCGTGAAAACAATATTAACTAATGTGGAAGCAAATTATTAGCAGCGGAATTACTAAAAATCACTAAAAAGTAAAAAAATTTGTAAGGAGAACCACAATTGTAAAACTCTTTTCATAAAGAAACAAGGTAAGTTGTTTATAAGATTATTCATCAGTACATCTCTGTATCAACTCATCTCAAGAGTCATAACATTGACTACCCAGTTAAACTGTACATAAGCAGTATACAAAATATCTGGTGATGAACTCGCGTCAGAACACTTCCCAACAGATCACCTCACCAGGCCGCTTCTCTTCCTCGATGGTCCACCAGTGACCGGTACTACCTTTCAGAAGGTAGACAACATGCTTTACCTTGTCCGCTTCGGGGATGTCAAGGATCCGAAAAGTCTTCTCGAGACTTGTCAGCCACAGATCTGCATCCGCTGGATCAGCCGTCCCAGCATAATCCGAAGCTCCAACTCGGCGAAGCCGCTCGAAGGTCTTCCCAATACCCGATGCTTCTCCATGAGGAACCTGTGCTCGTGGAGGAGGCACTGGTAATCGCTCAACCATGAGATTCATCGTAGCCATTAACTGTCCCATAAGCTGTTGGTAAGGAGGATGTTCAAGTATGGCTGGGTTAGGTTGGGGGACCTCAGGCACCCGATCTGCATGTGCCTGTCCATCTGCTCCATCAACCGATGCAGCATCATTGTACTCAACAGAGTGTTCTTCATGGTTTCTAGACATCTTGACTTTTCTTCCGCTGAGGGTAGAAGATATTATAAGAAATCCTGGACACTCATAAGAACAACTCAACCTAGTCCTAAATCCCTGTAGACTCAGCGAACCTAAAGCTATGATACCAAAACTTGTGGCAACACATCCCATTATCATACAGATAACGAGGTGTTACACGAAAACGTGCGGAAATCACCATAACCACAAATTATGAAAACACAGGTTAATTAAAACCGATTGCAGAAAATAGATAAACTGTGAAACTATTACTTTCCAGTCCTCATCCTGCACAGAAACATGTCATATATATATATATATATATATATATATATATATATATATATATATATATATACACGAGATCTGATACATGTCTACATCTTCCAGAAACAGCTGCTCATCCATCACATGAGTTCACCACCTATTCACATACATAAAGGCCCACATCCGACCAACAGCAGGATATACAAACGTCATCGATCGTTCATCGTAAAACATCGTCAAAACACTTCCAAGGACCTGAGAGTACATGGATGACTCTAGACTCTACTACAAAACATCCAAAATAGCAGCATATCCATCGCTTGCCTTCTACTGCTCCTCAAGCTGCTCGGCCGCAACACCACGACCACGACCACGTCTACCTCGAGCACCTAAAAAGGGGTTAAACCAGTGGGGTGAGACAATTGAACAATTGTCCCAGTGGGAAACATAACTGCCCACCGCAACTATAGAACCTCAGCAAGATATACTATAACATCAGATATCTAATAACAGGTATAACAAGAGCATTCTATATAAAACAGATTATTCTTACCGACAAGCTTACCCGCTATACAAAAGCATATAACCAGATATATCTCAAGGAATATGATTAGCAAGATAAAATGTATCCCTATGTAACATGATTATCAGAACAAGATATAATGTCACATAACCTGCTTATCAAGATAAGACATATTGTCACATAACCTGCAGGATATAACAAAGATATTACACAAACAAGGCCTCAACCAATGTTACATGTTTATCTTAAGCAATAAATACTAAACAGTTGTGTTACGTATTATTATGTCCTGAGGATTTGAACCGTACTGTTCAAATCCAACCTTCGGTTACGAAACCCAAGCCGGTGCCATACAAGGTCAATGGAAGAGCCGGACTCCACGACCTCCCACCTCATTGTCAGTACACGAGTACAACACAAGCAGGACTGCAGTCACATGCTAAAGTGGTCTAAGCCATAGGGTCAGCTCCATAGGCTACCCTCACTCTAGCCCGCCTTGGTACAGGTCTCGGCGCTAGTAAAACTGAGCCACGGGCCTATTCACCGTGCTCTGAGCCATGAACGCATTCATGCTCCTCACATCACATATCCTCAGCCATGGGCCTGTTCACCATGCTCTTCATACGTATCTGAGTCTGTAACCGAAGTTACACTCTTACCTCCTCATTTTCAGGCTAGGAGCAACCTACACATATTCAACAATATGCGCTTCCAGGTTAACCCATAGGAGAACCTATTTCACCATCACCAAGTCCTGACGATGATGGATCTATGGCCAGGGCAAACTACATGATATATTTCACTGTGATTAATTAGTATCTTTTAGATGGATTGCAAGATTCAACCAAGTTGTATAACATGCAAGATATAACAGAAAGTAAACAACATTATATTATTATTTAATCACATCAACCTGATCCATCACAAGGATCCAACATCACATGTTACCACTTGGCCTCTTGCCAACCATCTAGATCCATCTCGAGGATCATCACATACCATGGGATCTCAATCCCTCATCATGTACTGTCAATGCCTCTCAAGGCTCACATCATCATCATGGAACTGAACACATTATACATATCATTTTATTAACCAGAGTAATTACCAAGTGATGTTACTCATCACATGTGTCTCATAGCCCTTTTCAAGGCTAATCATCACCTGCATGGTTAGAGTACACAATAATCGTAGATTCAATCATAAGGAATATGCTACCATCATGAAATGCTATTCAAGATACTTCTACTTATCATTCTTACACTATTTGCTGATCAAGTGTATAAAGTACATCATCAACAAGCCATATCTATACTCATCCTTATCTCAGAACTATATGAATAATCAAGATGTTCAAACATACAGAACAAGTACTATTGTTACCACTACCATTATGTCACTATCATCATTATTATCATTATTATTATTCAACATTATTACTATCGTTCTCTTTATCATTAACAAATAAACATAAGGATCACATCATGCATCTTATTACCATGGCCTTCCTCATTATCATCCCTACTACCATTATCATCATTATGATCAGCATTATTATTGTCATTATCACCATGCAACTACCGTTATCATCATTGTTACTATCATTAGCATTATTATTGTTTGCAAGGCATCATATTCATTGTTGTTATCACTAACAAGACACCACCATCGTTTATTGGTGCATAACTAATCACTTCCACATCACAAAGGACCGTTACTATATGATTACAAGACTCTCACCATAACTCATCACCACCCTCACTAAAACCTATCAAGGCCTGTCGGCCGACACATACCCAACCCTAGGCTGTCGCCCACCATGGCTATCGGCCATCATGGGTGTCGGTCAGCTAGGTTATCGGCCACCATGGCATGCATGGCCTATCGGTCAACATGGCTATCAGCCAACATGCATGGTCTATCATTCAAGACAAGGAAACAAGCCATACATGGCCACGTCGTCCGACACCAACAACCATCAAGCTTGACAAGGCTATATCGGCCAACACCTCAAGATGTATCGCCCAACAACATCCAACGGCCAACTCAACCATATCGGCCAACTCAACCATGTCGGCCAACTCCTCACTAGCTTGACCTATCGCCCAACACAAGAGCACTCACCATGTCGCCCAACACCAAGAACAAAGGGATTGCTTATCACAAGGACCATGTCGTTCAACAAGGGTCACCATCATATCGGCCAACATGACCCTAGCTCACCCTATCGCCCAACACATGGGCAAGGGTATCATCCAACCTCAAGAACACATCATGTCGTCCACCAAAGGCATACATATCGTCCATCAAAGGGGGATACCATATCGTCCAACTCAAAAGGATATCGTCCAACAACAACAAAGAAGGGATATCGCCCAACCGTAGGTTACCATCAACCTCCAACTCAAAGGAGCACAAACCCTAGATCACAAGGTACACTAGAAACCCTAAACCTTAAGGGGATATCGGCCACCAAAGGAAACTCAAGCAAGGTACAATTCTAAGCTACTAATCTATGAACAAGAATAAGAACAAGAGGTAAAGAAGTTAGGGTTAGAAGTTATGCAACCCGCCTTAAGCTCCAAGCTCCAAGGAAGAAGATGCACTTCAAGCTCCAAGGGATGTCGTCCACCAAAGTTGATCCAAGAGAGGGTATCGGCCACCACTGCAACTCCAGGAGAGTGTCTCGGCCGACACAAGCAAGAGAGGGAGGAGTGTCGTGCACTCAAGGTGGAGGAGAGACCAAAAGAGCAAAGGAAGCTAAGGCAAGGGAAAGAGCTACCTATATAGAAAGGAGGGGAGGAGAAACCAAGGTAGATCCATGCTAAGTGTCATCCACCCAAGGGACACTTGTCCTAGGGTTCAAGCCAACACATTAGCACACCAAGAGACACTTGTCAAAGATATACACCAAGTGTCCACCAAACATGGTCAAGGTTGGACCAAGCAACATGGGCGACACAACTAACAGCTCTGCTGGGCGACACACCACCTTGTTGGACGACACAAACCAACCTAGGGCGACACAAGCTGGTCTTGGCCAACACAAGGATCAAGCAAGCCCAAACAAAGCACCTCAAGGCCCAAACAAGCTCAAGCAAGGCCCAAGAAACTCAAACAACAAGCCCAAGCCTTCCTCTCAACCCTAGAGGAAGCAAAGAGGGGAAAACATCTCACAAGATGGCAAACTTGCACACAAAACCCCAGACTTGGGTTATTTGCAAGTAGCCCCTCAAACTCTCAACAAAGCACAACAAAAACCCTAATCACCACTCAAAGGTGATTAGCAAGCATCAAACCACCAAGGTTAAGCAAAACAAACAGGGTAAACCCTAAACGCAGGTCAGGGTCCTTACACAACGGATATAACTTTTGAGTTTTGCAACACTCCAATGGTTAGAAACACATTTTCTGCACTTTCTGTACAATGTGTTCGGTTGAGTTTTCATAAAGGTAACTCAACTGATTGCACTATACAAAAAAGAAAATTTGAAGCATTGGTTGAGTTTATCCTAGATGAAACTCGGTCGATTGCTTAAAATTAGTTTTGTCTGTGCAGGGTGTCGGTCGAGTTATGTGTATTAAAACTTGACCAAACCTGGGCATTCTCAAAATGCATCAAGGGTGTCGGTCGACTTTGTCACAGGGGATCGACCGAATATACACTGTGATGTATTTTAGAAAATGTCATTAGAATGATTAAACCTTCAAATTAATAGCTCATGATTTTTTTTCATCTTAGTTACAAGTCATAGCATCAATACAAATGATTACAAAAACCATCCTAAGGATTTTAGGGTTTTTTCCACAAAAGTGCATTTGGATTGCTTTTGACTTGAACTTGATCAAGCTAGGGCTTGATTGAATTGATCCTTTTCATGCAACTAATACATGAAATAAATATCAAGTAGACATATTAGATACATATAAATGGAATGGTTAAGTCATTATTAAATATGGACAATGTATAACTCTCAGGTCAATAGAAGAGACAATGATGAGAGGTAGACAAAGGGTTTCTAGTGTTTACTATCTCCATCGATAGGTGAGGGGTCAAGAGAACATCAAAAGGAGAAGTAAAAGTCCCTTTGGAAGGCTGAGCATGATACCCTTAAAAGGAAGACCTAGGGAACTCTTTAAAATATGATGTAGAACAACCATTGGGAGATGAGTGTTGGGATGTCGATTTGAGAGTGGAGAGGAGAGTGCTTGTGACTGCTGATAACACCTTTGTATGTGGTGATTCTTTATGCATGGATCATACATACGTTTATAAGTAGGAGCTGTAACTTTTCGAGATGGAGTTTGCCCACATGAGGGGGTGGGATGAATAGATGTCCCCCTGGCTTCTATTAAAAAAAAAGATGAGTGTTGGGATGTTATTCGAAGGCGAAGTTAGAAATCCATCAGAAGGCAGAGTTTGTCCAAGCATCAGAAAGAAAGAGTTGGGCTTCCTTTAGTTGATGGGATAAACTCCCGTAGGAAGAGAAAAGTAGGAGGTCCATCGGTTGTCATGAGCATGTTTTCCATCAAAAGACATGTGTAGAACTACCTTCAGTTGTTGGATGCAGAACAACCACCGGGAGGGGAATGCGACACTTCCTTCAGAAGGCATGCACTAAGCATCCATCCGTTGATGGGATAATAGAATGCTGAGCAGAATTCCCTTTGATTGTTGAATGTAGTACAACCTTCAATCGGTATGCAAAGGAGAACCATCATAATGCTAACAACGGTAGTTGGGTGTGGAAATGTCATCGAAAGGCAGGTGTTGGGCTTCCTTCGCTTGTCAACCTAAGGAAGAACAAAGTGATGTGAACCAAAGATTTGGTAAAATGCAATGCAAATCGATGGTTTGGCAGATGCAATGGAAGTTGATGGTTTGCAAGATGTAATCCCACTCAGGGGGTATTGTAATGTTTCGTAGGGTCTTGCACCCATGAAGCATAAACCAATGGAATCAACCATCAATGGTTGAATAGATCATAATAAAAATGGTTTTTTTATTCAAAAATTTATTGTGTTAGTTAGTCGGTTAGAAAGACCACTGCTTCATACACTCCTACCTTGAAATGAAACCCAAATTTGTCATGAAAATCAAGTATTTAGATCAAAACCTTCTAAATTAATATAAAAGTAAGAAAACCTAAATGCAAGCTAGTTTAAGCTAAAATGATGGAAAGGAATGCAAAAGTAGGCTAAAAATGCAACTAAAACTAGGATGAATATGCATTCATCAAATAACCTCGAACTTAAATGTTACTTGTCCTACAGTCACATAACATCTAAAATAGTCGCCATATGAATATTTTCAACCCATGTGATTGCCTCACCTTCACATAATGTCAATTTCCCTACCACCTGATATGGCCAAGCAGCCCAACTTCCTAAGATCACATAACATGTATATCCATGCCTTCATTTTCAATTTTTCTTTCGAGAAACACTTCGGTCAACACTATTCCCAACACTGGGCACGTCTAAGAGCTTTCATAGAAGTTCAAAGAATCCCACATACCAATAAGTATGTATATGATCTGACACTGGGGTCATGAAAAGATATATCAATATGATGCATTCATTTTGTCTATGGGTAGAAAATTAAGAGAAGGGGTTGCGGAAGGAAGATGTAAATTCTCCTATTGTCAACTTGAGATTGCATTTACTTGTGCAAATAAATATATTCCAACATTTTTTTCGTGCACATAGGCATCTGTTCTTTTTGGCGGTATGCCTGTAATATGTAGAGAGGGGTATGGAATAAGCATATAGAGTAGGGAGGGGGTCTGTCACCCCAAACTTGGAGTTTGACACTTTTTATGACTTTTTATTTTATTTTTTGATGGATGGAAGGTAAGAAAAGGGAAGGAAGTGTAGAAGAGGGGTCAGATCAATATGCAACTTGATTTACAATTCAATGCATTAAATTGTGCCCCTAGTCTCATTATGTTTGAGTAGTGAGATGATAACCAAAAAAGTGATAATTCCATGAATTTGTTTCACTAGTTAGTTAGAACAACGATATGTTTGACCCCTTTCAGTTCCTCAAATACCTTCCATCATTTTAAGGACACGTGATGTTTAGGTTCCTAGGCCACATGGGATTTCTAGCCATTGGTTATTTTAAAAATGGTCCTTGTGAGTTTTTTTAGTAAGAGGAGTTAAATGATGATGACATACATGATAGAAAATAAGAATTTGAATCTAAGCCAAAGCCTTTATTACTCTAGAGAGCAAAAAAAAACATAAGCCTAAATGCAGTGCATGAATGCAATGTTAAGATCATAAGTTACACATATATAGGTGTGGGTAGAGAGTAGAATACATATCACCCATCCTACACCTTGAACTTAGATATATATTTGCTCATCCCTAAGCAAAGACTAAATGCAATATGGAGGGGAACTACTCTATTGGTTGGGCCATGAGTTATGATTTCTCTCCATTCAACAAAAGTCATTCACCTATAAACAAAATTGTTAGATCATATAATTTGGTCATTAGATCACTAACTAACTAAATATAGTTTGAAATAAGATGTAAAGCAACCAGAAATGAAAGTAACACTCAATTGCCTCCTAAGAAGCGCCTTTATTTAACATCGATGGCTCAACTATGAATCTAAATCATGATATGTTGGAGGGAGAAGTATTACCAGTTGGTTGTCCTACATATCAACAATAGTGGAATAACGTTTGATTTGTTGACCATTGAGTGTGAATCTCTAGTATCATTGCTCCAAATTATAATAGATCCACTGAGGAATGTGCTTGACAATGAATGGACCCAACCATTAGTCTTGAGCTTTCCCTAAAATAGATAAAGAAGAGAGTTTTTTAGTAATACTTGATCTTTAATCTATAGAAATTTCCTATTTAAATGTTCATCATGCCACATCTTGTTGTACTCTTTGTAGATGCAGGCATTTTCATAAGCTGTCATCTATAACTTTTCTATCTCTTGCAATTGAAGTAGATAAATATCCTTTGCTATAAGAAGGTCAATGTTAAGTTGGTTGATGACCTATTGAGATTTTTTCAAGCTCTAGTGATAAACAACAAGACTTACCATAGATGAGACAAAAAGGTGTAGTTCCTAGGGGAGTAATGTATGCAGTTCGATATGCCCCGGAGAGCCCCATCCAATTTGTTATCCTAATCTTGCCTTGTCCTTCCAACCTTCTTCTCAAGAATATCTTTGATTTGGTGGTTAGGAACCTTCTCTTGACCACTCGTATGAGGGGAGTAGCCACAAGATGAGAGACGCCATACTTACAAAGGAGTGCTTTAAAATTGCAGTCAAGAAAGTGTGATACCCCATCAGAAATGATAGTGTGGGGGACTCCAAACTGTGGGAAGATGGTGTCCTTGAAAAGCTTTATGACTGGTTTAAGTTTCTATATTTTTTGGTAATGTCTTTAACCCATTTGGAAACATAATCAACAGTGAGCAAGATGTTGAAAAACCCATAAGAGGAGGGGAATGGCCCATGTAGTCCACACCTGAAACATGTCAAAGGTTTCCACTTCTTACCAAAGATTGAGGGGCATATCATCCATTTTAGAAATATTACTAGCTTGTTGGAATTGGTCACCAGACTTGACATATCTATGGGTATTTTTAAATATAGTAGGCCACATGTGCAGTTGTCTCATAGCTCATATGCCCTCCGGTTGGTCTAGAGTGACATTGTTCTAAAATAAGAGGTGCTTCCTCTTCGGAGATGCACTGATGGTGAAGGCCTTCTGAACATAGATGGAATAGGTAAGGCTCATCCCATTAGTAATGGTGAATGTTCGACATGAATTTCTTCTTCTTGTTCATGTGCAGTTTGAATGGAGGACTCCCGCAACTAGGTAATTCACGATGTCACCCCACAACATGGTGAACGTAGATACCTTCAGCAAGTGACATCAAGAAGAGATTCATTAGTGAGGATTATGTCAGAATCTTAGATATGCAATATACTGAGGTGATCAAAAACAACATTCTCAGTTCCCTTCTTGTCCTTGATTTCCACATCGAACTCTTGCAACAATAAAATCCACTTGATCAGTCTTGGTTTTGCGTCCTTCTTTGACATTAATTATTTGATAGTAGCATGATTGGTGTAGACAATCACTTGTGAGCCTATTAGATAGGAGATGAACTTGTCGAAGGCAAAGACAATAGTGAGAAGCCCCCTTTAGTAGTCACAATTTTTTTCCACGCATTGTCTAATGTCTTGATTGCATAGTAGATGGCATGATGTTTCTTGTCGACACACTACCCCAGAACTGCACCTACAGAGTAGTCACTAGAATCACACATGATCTAAAAGGGAAGAGAACAATCTAGGGCATGAAGTTTGGGAGTCAAGATGAGGGCTTCCTTCAGAAAGTTGAAGCTCTTCATGCCTTTAGATCGAAGATGAAGCCCAAGTCCTTCTGGAGAAGGTTCTTCAAAGGCTTGGTGATCTTACTGAAGTCATGAATAAATCTCATGTAGAATCCAACATGTCTTATAAAGGTGTGAACTTTCTTAATGGTGGTTGGAGGAGATGGCTTGGAAATCAATTCAATCTTTTCTTTGTTAACTTACATGCCTCTAGAGCTAACACAATGTCCTAGCACAATGACCTCCACCATGAAGTGACATTTTTCCTAATTAAGCACCAAATGTACTTCTTCACAACATTCTAGGACCATGGAAAGATGATGTAGACATGATTCAAACGATTCTTCATGTTCTTAGAAGTCGTCCATGAAGATTTCCTTATTGTCTCAATAAGGTCGGCAAAGATGGATGACATGCAACACTGAAAAGTAGCAGGTGTGTTGCATAATCTGAGGGGCATCCGACGGGAAGCATACTTGACAAAGGGACACATGAAGGTGGTCTTTTATTGATTGATGTGTTAGAAGGGTATCTAGTAGAATCTAGAGTATCCATTAAGATAGTATAAGAACTCATGGAGTGCAATACTCTCAAGACTTGATCAAGAAATGGGAGAGGGAAGTGATCCTTCTGTGTTGCATTGTTGAGCCTACAATAATATATGCGCACACACCACCTAGTGATACTGCATGTAGGGATAATCTCATTTCCATCTTTTGGAACAACTATAGTGCCTACTTTCTTTGGCACTACTTGCACATGACTCACCCAAGGTGACTCAAAAATGGGATAGATTATTTCAAAAAGAAATATCTTTATCACCTCCTTGCACACAACCACATCTAGAATTAGATTCAACTTGCATTGAGGTTTTATGGAGGGATTGTAGTTGTTGGCCATGTTGTCTTTATGCATGCGGAGGGCTTGGCTCACTCCAGTCAGATAATCCATCTTGTAGCCTAATGCCTTCTACCTCTTCCTCAATTCTTTCAACAACTTGTCATCTTGCTCAGCCATGAGATCTAAATTGACAATGATTGGGCATACTTTCTTCTCACCTAGGAAGGCATATTTTATCCCCTCAAGTAGAGGCTTCATCTATGGTGTGATGGGATCCTTGTGTTCTTCTTCAATTACTGAGATAGACTTGAGTTCTTCAAATATAGCTTTAGGATCTTCCTCAACATTGTCTAGGTGAAAGAGAAATTGCCCCACCTTTTCATCATTCAGCTTGTCGGTGTGGGGGTTGATGAGTGCAGTCTCAAGAAGGTCTTGTGATGCGATGATTTTGAGTCGCATTTATAGACCTTGTTCATATGTGTTTTGTGCTCTAATTACTCATTATTATGGATAATATTGCATAATTCACTCATTTCGGTCTTTGCCATCATTCTATGTCAAATCCCCTTTTGTTTTACCATTTTGAGCATTATTTATCATATTATCATAATTTGTGTGGATTTACTTGGTCTTGTTGTGGAATTTCAGGAAAAATAGGTATCTGCTTCCGTCGATACCATCGACGGAAGTCGATACCATCGACGGAAGTCGATACCATCGACCAAGCCACAGGTTGCCAGTCGAGAGGAGCAGCACAGAGTCGATACCATCGACACTCAAGTCGATGGTATCGAGATCCCTTCAGATTGCTGGCGAGGAATCCGTCGATACCATCGACCCAAGTCGATGCCATCGACACATGGAGAGCTACAGCGTCGCTAAACGACAACAACCGACGCTAAAGAGAGTCAATACCATCGACCCAAGTCGATGGTATCGAGATGACCACAGGTGCTCAGACTAAAAGAAAGGAAAGCTGCCGCTAATCCGCTGGGTCGATACCATCGACCCGCGTCAATGGTATCGACGTCGGCAGATATGCGTTGGATCTATTTTGATCTCGATCGGACGACTATTGTTATTTGATGACCTAATTAGGGACTTATACCTAATGACGGCCGCCCACACGGTGGGGGCTCTCAATTTTTTTGCATTGCACGAGTGCCGAGGGAGGAGAAAAAGGAGAACGGAGGCCAGAAGCTCATCCCGGGTGATTCGGACGCTGCCGAAGACGAATTCCACCACCGACAGGCGGGGAAGCTCGTATTCTACGCCAAGGATCTACCGGTTCTTCTCCGTTCAGGGGTTTTCCCACTTGTTTCACGTTTTTCTTATGAATTCCCCTATTTCTACCATGTATTCGTGTGAGATGAACATGAGAGGCTAAAACCCTCCATCTTTAGGACCGGGAGTAGCCCGGGAATGCATTGTATGACAATTTTATATAGATAATTCATATTTTCTCTCTCAAATCCGTGGTATGGATTCGTTTTCTCCATATATAATTGTTATGCTTGATCACCATAATAATAACTTAATGCCCTTAATCACTTCGACAGAAGGATTAACGGTTGAAAAGAGACGAAACCTACATTAATCAATAAAACCCTTGACAAAGGAGTTGTAAAATTAATGGTGGAAACTGAGAGACCGTTTGTAATGCGCTTAGTTTAGGGGAATGATTACTATGACGGTGGAATCAACCTAAACTTAAGTAGTGAATTACACCACGACAGTGGGTAATTCTGTTTTCAGGCCACTACCCGGATAGAGAGAGAAGAGTGAGGAATTATATAAAACCTAATACAATGTTTACCCGCGGTGAAACCGCAATCCTAAAGATATCCTTTTGAATTGATTAAATTAACCTTTAATCAATTGTTTTCTTTGTTTCATTTCATTTTCTTTTAATTTCGACAACAAACCTTACTTTGTTATTCGGCCTAGCTGATTGCAATTAGTTAGTAGAAGTCTCCAATAATTCACATATCCCTGAGTTCGACTCGGGCCTCACAAAGGCCTATATTACTCGACGCGTATACTTGCGTTTAAGTGCGTAGTAAAATACACGTCAAGTTTTTGGCGCCGTTGCCGGGGATACGGCGAATTATTGGCACTTTGAGTGCTAAGAGAGGCCACTCTAGGCCACATTTTTTTTATTTTGAAATAATTTTAAATTTCCTAAATTTCTCTATATTTGTGTTTACTCGTTCAAAGCATCGTACCGAACCCCGATTTTTTTTATTTCAGGTACTTTGCATGGTGCATACACGTAGCGCAGACTACGCGAATCGCACACCTGAGGTTCCACCTCCGGGACCAGAGGACGAGGACTACTACGAGCAAGATCACCAAAACGACATAGATTCTGAATCTAAGCAAGAGCAAGCAGAAGAAATGGCCGAACCACAGACAATATGGGAGAAGATCAAAGCGTCTTCTTCATCAGCTTCAAAGGGGCCTATCAAGAAACAGGCGGTCAACATACCAACCTACAAGATCGATCCAGCATTGATTAACTTGGTTAAATCAAACGCATTTCACGGGCTGAAGAATGAGGATCCAGTGGCACACATTAGTCAATTTGTTGAAAATTGCGATATGGTGAAGATAGACAGGTTCCCACAGGATGTTCTGTACCTCAAGTTGTTCCCAAGTTCCCTGGCAGGAATAGCGAGAGAGTGGCTACATAACCTCGACGATGAGTTTGTTGAATCATGGGATCATATGGTAGAGGTTTTCTTCGAGAGATTTTTCCCTCTTGAAAAGACCAACGACATGATTAAGAAGATTCACAATTTCACCCAACAGGCGGGTGAAACATATTCTGAGACTTGGGAGCGATTCCATGTCATGTTGAGGAGATGTCCACATCATGGACTGGACAAGGAGACACAGGTGAAGATCTTCTATTTTGCTCTCTCCGAGCATGATAGAAGTAACTTGGACTCAGCCGGTTCAGGATTTTTCTTAAATAACACTGATACGAGATGCTGGGAAATACTGAAGAGCGTGGCACGAAAGCAATCTTGGGGAGAAAGAGAGAGAGGCCCAGTTGAGCAAGCAAGAGTTGCCAGTGAGTCAAAGGCAATGAGAGAGTTAAATGAGAAGATGGATCTTCTCGCAAAGAAGCTATTGTAAAAGGAAGACAATGAGTCAGAGGAGGAGGCTCAAGTCAAATACATGAGGCAACAACAAGGGTACAAGAACAATGACTATTCATGGCGAAAGGACAAAAAGTTATCATGGAAGGATCCGAACAATTTTCTGCAGGATCCGGACGCCAAGCCTGCACCAGCCACAGAGGACAAGAGCACAGAGTTGCTCAATCAGGTCATCAAACAAAACCAGGAGTTAATGAACACATTTGGGCAACAAATCAAGCAACAGGGTGAATTTATGAACCAATTTGGGCAGACTTTGCAGAGCCACGGGGCTCAAATGAGAACCATAGAGACTTCCATGGCGTAGATGGCTGCTGAAATTGCAAGCTTGAAGAAGCCAGCACAGCCGGGTTTTCCGGGGAACACCAATGTTCCCGGGGGAAACCAGCAGGCCAAGGCCATCCTACTGAGGAGCGGTAAGAAAGTGTTGAATCCAAGGGCGGATGACACAAGCACACCGCAGGACAAAGTTGAAGATGCAATCATCAAGGAGCAGCCCACACCTGTCACAGGGCAAGCTGAAGATATAGCTGAGAATGGTAGTGAAGAACAAGCTGCTGAGGAGGAACCGCAGAAATTGACACCCTATGTGCCACCTCATCAAAGGGCACATACCGTTCCGGTCCCCTATCCCAATAGTGCAAAGGCAAGAAAGGTGGATGCACAATTTAAAAAATTTCTAGACAGCTTTAGGAAGTTATCGGTGAATATTCCTTTGTTGGAGGCGATTGAGCAAATCCCGTCTTACGGGAAGTTTCTTAAAGATGTCATCACTAAGAAGAGGAAAATACCCGACACTGAGGTCGTGGTGCTGAAGGAGCAAGTGAGTGCTTTCATTATGGGCACTTTGCCGCTGAAGAGACAGGACCCCGGTTGTTTCAATATTTCTTGCTTTATCGGGAAGTTCAAATTCGGAGAGGCACTATGTGATTCTGGGGCAAGCATTAATTTGATGCCCCTTTCTACATTTAAAAAGTTGGGATTAAAGGAGTCAAGGCCAAGCAACATGACTATCCAATTGACCGATAATTCCGTGGTGAAACCTTATGGGATCTGCGAAGATGTCTTGGTAAAGGTGGACCGATTTGTTTTTCCGGCTGATTTCGTGGTTATGGAAATGCAGGACGAGCATGGAAATGAGTTGCTACTTGGACGCCCATTCCAAGCTACAGCTGATATGATCTTGGAAATGGGGAGAGGTCGCTTGACCTTGGGCATTGCGGATGATCGCTTTGAGATGGTCATGCCCACTAGCAATGCATCTACTAAAGCAAAAGCACACTGTAACATGGTGAAACATGTGGAGCACAATATCTCACTTTGCCTTGGGAAGCCATTCTTGGACATGGCTCATGTGATGAGCAAGATGGATAATGGAACCTTAGCTGTGGACATTATGGAGTAAACTAAAGTTGTTTCTTTATGCAAAGCTGTTGGGTTTCCTAATGATGAGAATGAGGACATTCCACCTTCGTGGGAGGATGACGCGATTATTACTTCAGTTTTTGATGCATATCCAGAATTGCCGTTGGAGGCGTGTTTGTTAAATGTCACATATGATTGGATGCGGAGTACTTCACTCAAGGAGTGCGCCAAAATGCTTCAGATGCTTCCATGTTTCTACACGAGGCACTATGAAGATTTAGGTACACTTCCCCCACCGCTGCAATCATCCCTTAATTGTCCGCCTGAGTTGGAGTTGAAACCACTGCCCCCGCATCTTAAGTACGTCTTTCTAGCTGAGAAAGACAAGTTACCGGTGATTGTATCTGCTTACTTGAGTGCGGATGAGGAGGAGCAACTACTGATAGTGCTCAAGAACCACCATGGAGCTTTTGGGTGGTCTGTTGTAGACATCAAGGGGATCTCCCCTACACTTTGCCAGCATAAGATTCGGCTTGAGGAGGGAGCCAAACCAGTCATACAGCCTCAAAGACGTTTGAATCCGAGCATGATGGAGGTCGTGAAGAAGGAAGTCATAAAACTTCTTGCTGTAGGAATCATATATGCCATATCAGATTCGACGTGGGTGAGTCCCACACAGGTAGTCCCTAAAAAGGGGGGAATTACTGTTACTACCAATCTGTTGAATGAACCTGTCACCACCCGATTGGTAACCGGGTGGCGTGTTTGCATTGACTACCGCCGACTGAATGCCGCCACTCTTAAAGATCATTTTCCTTTGCCATTTATTGATCAAATCTTGGAACGTCTTGCCGGTCAGTCGCATTTTTGTTTTCTGGATGGGTATTCGGGGTATAACTAGATTTCTATTGATCCTTTGGATCAAGAGAAGTCTACGTTCACTTGTCCCTACGGGACTTTTGCTTACCGACGTATGCCGTTTGGATTATGTAATGCGCCGGCGACTTTTCAACGCTGCATGCTCGCCATATTCTCTGACATGGTGGAGCGTTGTCTTGAGGTTTTCATGGACGACTTCTCGGTTTATGGGGCGTCTTTTGATGAGTGTCTATATAACCTGGACAAGGTGCTGCAGCGGTGCGAGGACACACACTTGGTCCTCAATTGGGAGAAATATCACATGATGGTGACGGAAGGAATAGTGCTAGGACACAATGTGTCTAGCAAGGGTCTTGAGGTAGACCCCGTAAAAATCGAGGTGATTTCTAAGCTACCTCCACCAAATTCTGTAAAAGGGGTGAGAAGCTTTTTGGGACACGCCGGGTTTTATCGGCGATTCATCAAGGATTTTTCTAAAATTGCCAAACCTTTATCCGAATTGTTGGAAAAAGATGTGGCTTTTGATTTCAACAATAAGTGTGTTCACGCATTCGAAGTTTTGAAAGAAAGATTGATTTCGGCTCCGATTGTTCAAACGCCGGATTGGACAAAACCATTCGAATTAATGTGTGACGCTTCCGATTATGCAGTGGGAGCCGTTTTGGGGCAAAGGGTAGATAATAAGCCCGTTGTGATTTTCTACGCCTCCAAAACACTTAATGATGCTCAATTGAACTATACAACTACAGAAAAAGAGTTACTTGCCATCGTGTTTGCTTTTGAAAAATTTCGGCAGTACTTAGTAGGTTCTAAAGTAGTTGTGTGGACCGATCACGCTGCGATAAAATATTTGATGGAGAAGAAGGATGCAAAGCCTAGACTAATTAGGTGGATTTTGCTTTTACAAGAATTTGATATTGAAATCAAGGACAAGTCGGGAATTGAAAATGTGGTGGCTGACCACTTGTCTAGGTTAGAAAGGGTAGATGAACAAGGTTTACACATACCCATAACCGAGACGTTCCCCGATGAACAACTTTTGAAAATTGATTCTAAGGAACCATGGTTTGCTAATATTGTTAACTATTTGGCTTGCGGGATCATCCCGGAAGACTGGTCTTATCAAGAGAAAAAGAAATTCTTTCATTCTTTGAGATACTATTTTTGGGATGACCCAATTCTTTTGAAGCAGTGCAGGGATGGTATTCTTCGCAGGTGTGTGCCGGAGGTGGAGTACGAGAGTGTTCTCCACCATTGCCATGCGTCGCCTACGGGAGGACACCATGCTAGTTCACGGACAGCAGCCAAAGTGTTGGAAAGCGGCCTTTATTGGCCAACTTTGTTCCGGGATGCCTACGAGTTTGTAAGGCAATGTGACCCGTGCCAGCGCGCAGGTAACATTTCAAGGAGACAAGAGATGCCCCTGAATGTATTTCAGGAAGTTGAGGTTTTTGACTTATGGGGCATAGACTTCATGGGACCCTTTGTGTCCTCAAATTCAAATTTATATATCTTGCTTGCTGTTGATTACATGTCGAAGTGGGTGGAAGCAATCCCCACAAGGACTAACGATTCAAATGTAGTGTGCAGATTTGTCAAGGAAAACATTTTCTGCAGGTTCGGGATACCCCGAATGATCATAAGTGATGGGGGCACGCACTTCCGAAATCAGAAATTTTTGACACTTTTGAAGAAATATGGGGTAAAGCACAACATCGGCACCCCATATCATCCACAGACGCAAGGACAAGTGGAGGTCTCAAATCGGGAAATCAAGAAGATTCTAGAACGGATAGTGGCATCCACAAGGAAAAATTGGAGTGCCTTACTACCGGACGCACTGTGGGCGTATAGAACGGCATACAAAACACTTATAGGCACCACACCTTTTAGGTTGGCATATGGCCGGGCTTGCCACCTTCCGGTGGAGTTGGAGCACAAGACCCATTGGGCGCTAAGAAGGCTGAACTTGAGTTATGATGAAGCCGGGAGAAAGAGGATGCTCGAGTTGAATGAACTAGACGAGCTACGCATGACGGCATATGAGAATGCCCGCATCTACAAGGAGTGCACGAAGCTGATCCACGATCGCCATATCGAGCTACGCACGTTCAAGAAGGGAGACAGTGTTCTATTGTTTAACTCCCGTCTCAAACTGCATCCTGGGAAGCTGAAATCCCGGTGGAGTGGACCCTTTGTAGTGGAAGAGGTGAGACCGCACGGTGCGATTCTTGTGCGTGATGGAGATGCCACGTTCTTGGTGAACGGGCAGCGCTTAAAGTTGTATTTTGGTGAAAACTACAAGAGAAAAGTGAATGAGGTCAAACTCATTACACTCGTGGATGAATGAGGTGATGGGAAGACGTCTAGCCTAAGACGTTAAATAAGGGCGCTTGTTGGGAGGCAACCCAACCATTGGTACATTAGGATAGTTTAATTATAGTCGTAGATTGCTTTTATTTCGTTTAAATTTAAGTGTAAAGAAGATACCTTGATCCGTTTGTTCAATGTGCAGGCACAGGCAGGGTCGATACCATCGACACACTGGTCGATGGTATCGACATGGGTTCAGGTTGACAGCTGCAAAAATCGCACTGAGTCGATACTATCGACGGCCCCGTCGATGGTATCGACATACCTACAGGCAGGTCGTGATAAAAGTGTCGATGGTATCGACATGCCAGTCGATACCATCGAGATCTCTGGAGAAGTTCAGAAGATTTTTGCTCAGTCAACTCGATACCATCGACAGCCTCGTCGATGGTATCGACATGATCACAGGTTGAATTGAAGAAGCGGCAGTGTCACAATAAAAGCAAGTCGATACCATCGACCCTCGTCGATGGTATCGACATCCATGTCACTGATTCGCGCCAAGGCATCGACGACGATTGCGAGTCCACGTCAGCGATCCGGGTGCTGCGTCGATACTATCGACTTCCGTCGATGGTATCGACAGGTCAGCAATCTGGGTTTCCCGATCCAGCAAACGTCAGCCGTCGATACTCGCGAGGGAGGCGGATAGCATCGAGACGTGTCGATACCATCGACCCGCGTCGATGGTATCGACGGGTCGACAGTAGCGCCAGCCAAGTCTATTTAAGGAGAATTGCAACGTCATTTGACGTCACACCTTCAGAGCAAACGTCCTCCTTTGCACCGAGCACTCCCTCGAGCCCTCCAAGACTGAAGAGCAGCGACAGCGAGCAGGGATCTTCACCGAGCAGAGAATCACTTCTCCATCTTCCCCGAGCTCTCTTCTTCTAATCCCATCTTTCTTGCAACAATGGTGCACGCCGCCGGATCATCGTCCTCGAGCACGAATCCCATGGGGATTGTGGAGTTTGTTCCACCCCCTACTGCTTCCGTATCACGTCCGCGCTTGATTCACCCTTCCATGGAGGCAAGGAAGGTCTACGAGGAGATTATGAAGTGGAAGATTGAGCCGACCCGGTATGTGGACCGGGGCATGCTTCAGGAGCTCGGTTTCGAGGCCAACTTGGCCTATGTGCTGAAGGGTCAAGCACGCCACACCAGCATAAGGCCAGGTGAGCTGGAGCGCCATGCGGATGGGCAGCCATTCTTCGGCGAATGGCCCACCTACAAGGAATTGGTGGCGGAGTTTATGGCGTCCCTCGACGTCTGCGTCGTACCCAACGATGTGGTGGCGTCGGACCGTGAGTGGATCAAGGGGAGGGTGTCCTTCCGGCTGTTCAACATCAACTACAACATCACTCTTCAACAGTTCAACAACATCTTTAACTGGAACCACTCCCAACATGATCACCGACGCCCAGATTCTCGCACCGACTACGATAAGATCTTCGCCGAGCGAGTCACAGTGCCGGCGGGAAAGACAGTGTGCTACCATAATGCTGCGGTAGCGGACTTCGAGCATCCCTTCGTCCGGGTCTTACACCGGATGTTGAGCCTTACGTTCTTTGCTCGGAGTGATTTAGCATTGAGCAAGTTTTAGGAGAGCGATCTTTTCTTCCTCTACATGCTCCTGAAGCGACAAGAATGCAACTGGGGTGCGTTCTTTCTGCAGCGCGTCCTGGCGGTGAAGAGGAGCACAAGGAAGGCTCCGATCCATTTTGGTGGGCTCATCACCAAATTGGCGATGTACATGGGGCTGAATTTACAGTCCATGACTCCGATTTCCACGAGGAGTAAGGTGAACGTGCAACATCTGCACCGTTCAAACCTTATCCTTCTCCGGGATGGGTTGGCGTACACACACTGCCATGTCAACCACGCTTACCAGGAATGCGCACTGCCGGACGCCGTCTTCCACATCGAGGGAGCCCAGCACTTCCGGTGGCCGATCATAGCCGTCGAGTCTGATGAGGAAGAAGGCGATAATGACGACCAAGAAGGCGAGGCTGAGGAGGAAGAGGAGGCTTTCACACCTCTTCGCGCACGAGTAGCACCACGGAAGCGTCCTAGGATGCATCCGGGTGCGTCTTCATCATCACAGCCCCCGCCGCCATCACCACAGCCCTCGCAGCCAGGCGAGGAGGCCTACTCAATGCAGGGAATGTACACGATGCTGCAGGACATACATCAGACACAACAGCAACATCTAGAAATGTATACCGGTATTCAGGATACTACGAACCGGTTACTTGACAACCAAAGGGCGATGTTCGAGAATGAATGTCTCCTCCTCGACAACCAAAAGTAGATACACAATCGGTTGCAAAGGATGGAGATGCAGTAGGAGCCCTTTTACGACCATTACGGGAGTCAGAGCTACTTTGGAGGCTATCCACAGCCTCCGCCGAGGACCCATTACGATCCGAGCTTCCAGGGGGAGTATCCTTCTTGGGATCCTACGGCCCCACAGTACCCGCCTCCACCTCCACAAGATTGATCAGGGTATCTCTGTTCGACTCTTAAGTTTGTTTTTGACTATGAGGCCATAGTCGGATTCAAGCTTAGGGGGGTAGCTGGAACAACTCTATCTTTTCTTTTGTTGGTTTTTAGTTTTTGCTTTGCTATTTGTTCTTGCATTTTTAGTTTTTGTTTAGGATCCACATCTATCTAGTGTAACTGTGGATGTTGTAAAAGTTGTCATCTCGCTGTGTATTCATGGGAAATTTAAGGGAATTTTAAAAATTTTGTGTCTTTTGGATAGCTTGACTTGGTTGTCCTTGGGGAACTTATCCTATGAAAATGATTGATTATGTCAACTTTAAAACAATATGTCACACCTATACTCCCTTTGACTCATGAAAAGTGGATAGCAACGATTGTTTGAGCCTAACCTAACCAAATGGTAATGAGACCTTAATTGGACGTAAGAGAGAGAACCCTTTGAATCACTACACATGTCAGTAAGGAGGGACACATAATACTCTTCTAAGGTTCAGCCATCTAATCTTGTGATCATTCCACTTCATTTTTCCATAATCCACCTAAGAATTGGAAGTAAAGCAAAGTTTTAATTCCTTCTTGTGTGCATAGCATTTAGATAGGAATTGCATTGATATTTTCCATACTTTTGCATAAAAAGAGAAAAATATTGGGATTCATGCACATTACCTTTAGGTGCATGCCATGTAGTCGCACTCATGAATCTCATGACTTTCATGCATAAAGTACACCATGTATCCCAATTTTTCCTCAAAAGTGATCTAAAATGTTCCATACCTTCGAAATATTGCAAAGACTTCCAATCATGAAGAAAACAGCCCAATACATGTATCTCTAAGCAATTATGGATATGTGGGCTAAAAAAAAGAAAAAAAAGAGAATTTAGAAGGAAATGGAATAAGAGGGAGAAAGGAACATGATATCACTTGCATTACAGGAAAATTGAGTACATGATGTGGCTTAAGTAGATTTCCATCTCATTTCGAGGTGGAAGGTTAGTGCATGCATCATTTCACCCAAATTAGGCATTAGGGCATTTTATTGTGCATTTGCATCACGTAGGACATTTTGTTTTATGCATATTGAAACTGTGCAATAATTCCAAGTTCTTCCATGAACCACCCATTCCATCCACCCGTTGCTCGGATTGGTAGGCCACCATGAATTTCTCCTCACTAATGATTATCAGGAGAACTGCTTCCATGTAGATGGTAGTTAGGGCGAGCAACGTAGTGTAGGCGATCACAAGATGCACCAATGCTGAATCGGCGAATTTTATTATGTTAACTGCCTTATGTGATAGTGTTCATCGGTTTTAAAAGGATAATTTCTCTTATTGATGATTATTGTCACCTTTAGGGTAATTACTGTTCTGTGGTTAGAGAAGGCCGGTTTGAGAACGCTCAGTGGGAGTCACATGGGATGTTGGGTTGGTGTATTGATTTTTAGTTGACATCTGCAATTCTATTCTAAAGATCAGTTGCTCGAGGGCGAGCAATGTTTAAGCTTAGGGGAGTTTGATGTGATGATTTTGAGTCGCATTTATAGACCTTGTTCATATGTGTTTTGTGCTCTAATTACTCATTTTTATGGATAATATTGCATAATTCACTCATTTCAGTCTTTGCCATCATTCTATGTCAAATCCCCTTTTGTTTTACCATTTTGAGCATTATTTATCATATTATCATAATTTGTGTGGATTTACTTGGTCTTGTTGTGGAATTTCAGGAAAAACAGGTATCTGCTTCCGTTGATACCATCGACGGAAGTCGATACCATCGACCAAGCCACAGGTTGCCAGCCGAGAGGAGCAGCACAGAGTCGATACCATCGACACTCAAGTCGATGGTATCGAGATCCCTTCAGATTGCTGGCGAGGAATCCGTCGATACCATCGACCCAAGTCGATGCCATCGACACATGGAGAGCTACAGCGTCGCTAAACGACAACAACCGATGCTAAAGAGAGTCGATACCATCGACCCAAGTCGATGGTATCGAGATGACCACATGCGCTCAGACTAAAAGAAAGGAAAGCTGCCGCTAATCCGCTGGGTCGATACCATCGACCCGCGTCGATGGTATCGACGTCGGCAGATATGCGTTGGATCTGTTTTGATCTCGATCGGACGGCTGTTGTTATTTGATGACCTAATTAGGGACTTATACCTAATGACGGCCGCCCACACGGCGGGGGCTCTCAATTTTTTTGCATTGCACGAGTGCCGAGGGAGGAGAAAAAGGAGAACGGAGGCCAGAAGCTCATCCCGGGTGATTCAGATGCTGCTGAAGACGAATTCCACCACCGACAGGCGGGGAAGCTCGTATTCTATGCCAAGGATCTACCGGTTCTTCTCCGTTCAGGGGTTTTCCCACTTGTTTCACGTTTTTCTTATGAATTCCCCTATTTCTACCATGTATTCGTGTGAGATGAACATGAGAGGCTAAAACCCTCCATCTTTAGGACCGGGAGTAGCCCGGGAATGCATTGTATGACAATTTTATATAGATAATTCATATTTTCTCTCTCAAATCCGTGGTATGGATTCATTTTCTCCATATATAATTGTTATGCTTGATCACCATAATAATAACTTAATGCCCTTAATCACTTCGATAGAAGGATTAACGGTTGAAAAGAGACAAAACCTACATTAATCAATAAAACCCTTGACAAAGGAGTTGTAAAATTAATGGTGGAAACTGAGAGACCGTTTGTAATGCGCTTAGTTTAGGGGAATGATTACTACGACGGTGGAATCAACCTAAACTTAAGTAGTGAATTACACCACGACAGTGGGTAATTCTGTTTTCAGGCCACTACCCGGATAGAGAGAGAAGAGTGAGGAATTATATAAAACCTAATACAATGTTGACCCGCGGTGAAACCGCAATCCTAAAGATATCCTTTTGAATTGATTAAATTAACCTTTAATCAATTGTTTTCTTTGTTTCATTTCATTTTCTTTTAATTTCGACAACAAACCTTACTTTGTTATTCGGCCTAGCTGATTGCAATTAGTTAGTAGAAGTCTCCAATAATTCACATATCCCTGAGTTCGACTCGGGCCTCACAAAGGTCTATATTAATCGACGCGTATACTTGCGTTTAAGCGCATAGTAAAATACACGTCATCTTGTCAAGTAGATAATCCTATTGTGGATGTTCCATTTTCTCAATGCAATCAATCAAAAAGCATTGCTCCTAGAAAGAGGGCCCCTTAAGACTCTCAAGAAAGAGGGGCCCTTAAGACTCTCAAAGACCTTGAAGTCAATAGTGTTTGTCTCAAGTCTTAGTGTCAAGATTCTGACTTCAATATCGATTAAGGATGCGCCCATTGCTAGTAGTGGTGCCCAAACATGAGAGGATATCAAAGATCCTCCTTGATGTCAATGATGAAAAATTTGCAAGGGAAATTAAGATTTGGCACCCACTCTCATAGTGATGTGTTCTACAATCCCCATAGAGGTAGTCATAGAAGAATCATCAAGTCAAATCATGATTCTGGTAGGAACTAGGAAGGACGTCATTGTTGATGCCTAGTCATTCACACAAGCTATAAGGCATGATTAAAATGCATACTCTGAGATTGGCTAGACCTTTCAGACACATGGAGTCCCCAACAAAGCAAGAGATGCCAAAAGATCTTGGATCTTTGAGTTTTTTTGGCCATCTTGATCTGGACGATGTTTGTCACTGTCGATGCGAGCTTGGCAATGTCAGCTTCTTCTATGAGGTACTTGTGAGTGAGGAGAGTTTTAGATTATTCCATCCAAGAAGGGATTTTTTCTAGAGTGTGAAGGAAGGGAATATTAACATATGGTTTCTTCATCTCTTTCTTGAACTTCATATATATGGAGTCTAGCCATCTATGAGCTAGACAACTTTGGTAAGGGACACGGGGTTTGTAGGCTAGCACAACTGTAATGAGAGGAGAGGTTGGTGCAGCTTCTGGTGCCCTCTCTAGTTCGTGCAAGGTGCTTTTAACTGGAGGTTCAATTACTGCTTTGCTGGTATAGCTATTAATATAAACATTTAAGAGATTTCTTCAACATTGTCATATTCAAGAATGAGCTTGTTGTTGTCGATGACCAAAGCTAGAGGTTTAGGTAGCACGCATCCAGAATGTGTGGTCACAACCTTTAACTTCTCCCTGGATGCTTGGGGTTGTCTTAGGGTTGATCGGTGAATGAACCCGATGGAAGGAAAATGGAAGTAAAAAATTCAGCAAGTCGGGCCACCATGGATTTATGGTAAGATTTTTGGCTTGATAGTATATTCTCAATGGTATCTAGGTAGCTTTGGTCATTGGATTAAGGTGTAATCTGCTGGCTTCCCTACCCTAGTAGAATTTGACCTTGATGGCTATAGGGTTGTTGTCCTAGATTGTACTTGTTGTGGTATAGTCCAAGATTGTAGTTATTCCGATGATAGTTCTGTTGTTTTTGAAAATTGAGGAGGACACCAAACTTGATTTTGATTGGTTCCTTTCTTGATCTGATTGTGTTCGCTGCTTCATATGGATTTCCATATTGGAACCCTAGATGATTCCTTGGTATGTTGGGGTCACAATAGACTTATCCTGGAATAGAGTTTAAAACATTTACTTCTTCCACGAGGCAGTTGTTATTGAACTGGGGTTGTTGCATGTTCATTCTAGCTTGGTAAAGGTGGTTTCACTCTAGACTCATGTGTCCCTCTACACTGTAGATTTGGTAGACCTCTTGGGATGCTTTGTCTGGAAAAGAGGACGTGCCTCTCTACCCATACCTCTAGAAATAAAACTCAAGGTTGTCTTTCTGGAGAGTGAGGGCCTTTAGGGATTCAAAAATGACCTTCAGTTAAACATTGTATTCTACCATACCAACATTGAGAACACCTTATGTAACATACCAAATCTTGGACCCTACCATAGAACTGTGACCTTTTGGGTATGACCAAACAAGGTTGAGGTTAGAATGATCCTAATAATATAATGCATGAATAATGTAGTATAATATGTCATATAATTCATTTGGTAATAATAAAATGATAAAATAACTAAATTTCATGCATAATATGGCTAATGGGCCTCTAATGGGCTAGATGATATAACCCATGTAGGAAAGCCTCAAATTAAATAATAGACTTCAAATTCGTAATCTACACATCAAAATAAGCCTACATGTCAATTTTCATTTAATTTTGACTACCTTGAAATAATATGGTAAGTTAGGAGAGAGAAATTGCCTAAAAGGTGTAATTAATAAGTAAATATAATTCATGAATCCAAAAGAGGAAAATAATGTTATATTCATAATCTATATAACAAATATAGCCTTTGGGTGAATTTTCATCCAATTTGGAGAAAGTTTGCTTAAAAGGTAAAATCAGGAGAGAGAAAGTGTGTAGAACCTTCAAAATATTAAATAAATACTCAAACAACTCCAAAAGGTAATGTTGATGGAAAATTCGTATCCAATACATTAAATATGACTTGTGGGTCAAGTTTCATCAAATTTGGATAATCCTAAAGCCTTTAATGAAGGAGGAAAGAGAAAATATGATTTGATTTATTTGACACATTAAAAGTTTTCAAAAGGAAAATCTAATTTTATATTCGGATTCTACATGTCAAAATTTGCCTATGTGCAATTTTTTTACCTAATTTGGTTAATGTTTGGACCCTCAATTTTCTTTGGAAAGAAACTTAATCAAACCTTATTTAAATGCAAATATAATGTCTCGATTTCATTGTCACGCCATTTGATTTCCTTTAATTTTCAGGTTTTAACCTGGACCCTTCGATCTGGCATCTAACGGTGCTCAGCTCATCTCCCACCTTTGGTAGGAGTCCAACCTGACACAACCTGTACCAGGACTCCTGAGGCGAACGTTCCTCGGTTTTCTCTCCCACTCTCTTCTTCCTCCCCCTCTGCTTTCTTTTCACTCGGTTTCCTTATCTCAATCTGCACCTAATGGTTATATATACCCTGGGTTTCCCCTAATCGTTAGCCCTACCAAAGTCAACCTTCGTGTTCCCCTGTTTTTGCCCTGCATCGACCTTCTTTTTCTTCTTCCGTGCACTGTAGGTCTTCGGACTGCGAGGTATCGGTTCCCTCACCTCCGCTAGGGTCCCAGATCCATCTTTCTTGCCTTGGTTTGATCTCGTTTGCATCGGGGCATGCCAACCCAACTCCCACCAGTGCCGAAAACCTGCTTGAAGCTTCGCGTGATCGGCAGTGAGGAGAGACTCCCTATGTATTTTTGCAAACGGCGGTCTGGGTCCCAGGAGCCTCGAGGAACCTTCTTTCTCCTTTGATTGTTTCTAGCAAGGTGTAGTTCCTTTTTCCCTCTTTTCAGTGCTTCTTTCTACTTGTACCTTGGCGGCAAGACGATTTGAGGTTCTTTGCACCTCAGTTTCGGTGGTTTGGGACTCTTAGGTCCGGTTTTGCTTTGCGATTGCGATGGTGCTCTTCCCTGACATTTTGGTTGTTTGATTCGTGAGATCCCGTCCTCCAGTTTCGCTGTTGTTCATGGTTCCTTCATCGCAAGCAAGGTTGAAGATGATTGCGTTCGTTTTCCCTAAACTGCCCATTAGTTCCTCTCTTTAGTTTTTCTAGTTAGGGGTATTTTGGTAAGTTGGTAGTGTTATCCTTTGCTTTGGGATGAGTCAAGTGAGCCATTGACCCGCTGACTTGGCTGGCACTCATTGGGCCAAGTCATGCGGGCCCGGCCTGCTTTTGGGGACTTTCTCGCCTATGTGGCAATATCTAGTTATCTGATTGGTCAAAATTCTAAATTTCATTACTAATTACCTGTTGGGCCAAAAATTACAAATAAATACCCATTGGATTCAGAAAAATGCAATCTTTCTAATGGTATTGGTTTTGTCACCTGAATCAGATGCTTTGGAGAGGTGTTTTTAATGGATCTAATTAATAAGATAATAACTTGTATAATTCATAACTAAATATCTATAAGTCAAGAAAATATAATAAAATATGTTTTGAACATGGGAAAATATAACCTAAAATGTGGCATTGTTTTTATAACCTAATTCATTAATAATAAAAAGGCAATTTTTAATGTTTTGAATAATCAATATAAATCTAACCCTAATTCCACATATATGCTAATAGGTGCTTTGGAAGCCTAGGATTGGACCTAGAAGTGACTTTGGATCTGTTTGAATTTGAAGTTGAGGTATGTTGCATCTCCGATTATTCATATTGAGTAATTCTTCTCTCCTATGTATGTTGCATCTCCGATTATTCATATTGAGCAATTCTTCTCTCCTATGTGTGTTTGCATCCCCAATTATTCTTCTTGAGCAATTATTCTATTTTTGTCTACTTTTGGTCCTATGGACACTAGCCTACACATTGTCTTATTCTTTTGAAATCATGCTTCATGTGAAGTACCTTATTTTATTATTGATCTTGTGATCATGTATATTCTCTTGGAATCTTATCTTGTTGCCTTGGTGCAATTTGGACTTTTGATGTTATATGCCCACTATGATGTGGAAGTTTACTTGATGATATATGACCACTTTGAAGTGGATTTGTTTATATGTTATGTGTTGTCCATTATGTGATGGAAACATTGTTTATTCTGACTATACTTTCAACTTGCCTCTATATTTAACATGCTATGTTTATCTCACATGCATGCAAGATATTGATTATGGGCTGTGTGCCCTACTTGTGCTTGTTTCCCACCGTGGTAGTGGATGTCTACATGACACAATCCTTTTTATGTTGTTTATGGTAAGTATCCCTTTTGTTATGATTTGTTTCTCTTGATACCCATTTGGGTGGTACTTATCTCTTGCATTGGAAGCCTTTTATTTTGACATCCCTTATTCTTTATAAATTGCTCAATTTTCTTTTTAGTATGCACATACCAACTTTTGCTGGTGTCTCCTATTGTTTCTCTTTTGCTGGGGTATGCTTCCAACCCTAGGTGGAGGACTTGGATGTATGGCATGTTGACCTGAACTTAATTTGTGATGATGAAGCTTGGAGACAATCTTGAGGTGGTTTAGATTTCTTCTACATGGATCCTTATGATGTAAGTTTGTAACCCTTTGTTTTATAATTGAATATAGTCAAGTTTTATTCTGCTGCTATACTTTGGTCTTTTGTTACCATTATATAAAGATTTGAAAATTTTACACCCACTCCATCATACCTTCTGAGTGTGTTTGGACTGGAGGTTTTATTGTTCAAATTTTTAGTAGAGAAGTGGTTTCACTTCTTTACAACATGGTATCAGAGCCCATGGTAGTCGGAATCTGACTATTTCAATTTTGTCTCCCCTATAGAACCCTTGACTTTGTTAGTTATCTCTAAGTGATATGTTGACCCTAGATTTGATCAATGTTGATCTTCTTATGCAATAAGGTTTGTTTTGAGGATGAGAGTAGGTCATGATAAGGTTCTAATATGGAAATATTGTGACTTGGTTTCACATTGAATTTTGGCCAACTTGTTGGTTTTACTTCGACATGTTTCTCATCTACAAAAATTATTTTCATTATACTACTATATGTACAAAAAACAATCTAGATTTCATCGAAGTTTTCTAAACTAAGTCACAATGAAGTGATACAAGAAGTTTTGGTAGTAAAACCCTAAACCTAGTTTTGACTTTGGAAGTTGTGACTAGAAATAATATAAAGGTGTAGTTGACCTACCCTATGACTTTTTGGGATGTTCATATAGGGTTGATAGGTTAGAGGCACGAGGACCTAAAACTCAACCCTAGATGGTGACTTTAGTTGGATACACGAGAAATATTAATATCTAAAAACTTTCATAATTAAGTGATGTGGGTAGCTCTAAAAAGTTATTTAGTTTGACTTGTTAGGCTGAACCCTTTAAGGGGTGGAGAGTAGTTAATTGTTGATGTTTGATTCAATAGATTTTGAGGACGAAATCCTTTTAAGGGGTGGAATGTTGTAACATACCAGATCTTGGACCCTACCTTAGAACTGTGACCTTTTGGGTATGACCAAACAAGGTTGAAATTAGAATGATCCTAATAATATAATGCATGAATAATGTAATATAATATGTCATATACTTCGTTTGGTAATAATAAAATGATAAAATAACTAAATTTCATGCATAATATGGCTAATGGGCCTCTAATGGGCTAGATAATATAACCCATGTAAGAAAGCCTCAAATTAAATAATAGACTTCAAATTCACAATCTACACATCAAAATAAGCCTACATGTCAATTATATTTAATTTTGACAACCTTGAAATAATATGGAGAGAGAAATTGCCTAAAAGATGTAATTAATAAATAAATATAATTCATGACTCCAAAAGAGGAAAATAATGTTATATTCGTAATCTATATAACAAATATAGCCTTTGGGTGAATTTTCATCCAATTTGGAGAAAGTTTGCTTAAAAGGTAAAATCAGGAGAGAGAAAGTGTGTAGAACCTTCAAAATATTAAATAAATACTCAAACAACTCCAAAAGGTAATGTTGATGGAAAATTCGTATCCAATACATTAAATATGACTTGTGGGTCAAGTTTCATCAAATTTGGATAATCCTAAAGCCATTAATGAAGGAGGAAAGAGAAAATATGATTTGATTTATTTGACACATTAAAAGTTTTCAAAAGGAAAATCTAATTTTATATTCGGATTCTACATGTCAAAATTTGCCTATGTGCAATTTTTTTACCTAATTTGGTTAATGTTTGGACCCTCAATTTTCTTTGGAAAGAAACTTAATCAAACCTTATTTAAATACAAATATAATGTCTCGATTTCCTTGTCACGCCATTTGATTTCCTTTAATTTTTGGGTTTTAACCTGGACCCTTCGATCTGGCATCTAACGGTGCTCGACTCATCTCCCACCTTTGGTAGGAGTCCAGCCTGACACAATCTGTACCAGGACTCCTGAGGCGAACGTTCCCCGGTTCTCTCTCCCGCTCTCTTCTTCCTCCCCCTCCGCTTTCTTTTCACTCGGTTTCCTTATCTCAATCTGCATTCAATGGTTATATATACCCTGGGTTTCCCCTGATCGTTAGCCCTACCAAAGTCAACCTTCGTGTTCCCCTGTTTTTGCCCTGCCTCGACCTTCTTTTTCTTCTTCCGTGCACTGTAGGTCTTCAGACCGTGAGGTATCGGTTCCCTCACCTCCGCTAGGGTCCCAGATCCAGCTTTCTTGCCTTGGTTTGATCCCGTTTGCATCGGGGCATGCCAACCCAACTCCCACCAGTGCCGGAAACGTGCTTGAAGCTTCGGGTGATCGGCAGCGAGGAGCGACTCCCTATGTATTTTTGTGAACGGAGGTCTGGGTCCCAGGAGCCTCGAGGAACCTTCTTTCCCCTTTGATTTCTACTAGCAAGGTGTAGTTTCTTTTTCCCTCTTTTCAGTGCTTCTTTCTACCTGTACCTTGGCGGCAAGATGATTTGAGGTTCTTTGCACATCAATTTTGGTAGGTTTGGGACTCTTGGGTCTGGTTTTGCTTTGCGATTGCGATGGCGCTCTTCCCTGACATTTTAGTTGTTTAATTCGTGGAATCCCATCCTCCAGTTTCACTGTTGTTCGCGGTTCCTTCATCGCAAGCAAGGTTGAAGATGGTTGCGTTTGTTTTCCCTAAACTGCCCATCAGTTCCTCTCTTTAGTTTTTCTGGTTAGGGGTATTTTGGTAAGTTGGTAGTGTTATCCTTTGCTTTGGGACGAGTCAAGTGAGCCATTGACCCACTGACTTGGCTGGCACTCATTGGTCCAAGTCATGAGGGCCCGACCTGCTTTTGTGGACTTTCTCGCCTATGTGGCATTATCCAGTTATCTGATTGGTCAAAATTCTAAATTTCATAACTAATTACCTGTTGGGCCAAAAATTACAAATAAATACCCGTTGGATTCAGAAAAATGCAATCTTTCTAATGGTATTGGTTTTGTCACCTGAATCAGATGTTTTGGAGACGTTTTTTTAATGGATCTAATTAATAAGATAATAACTTGTATAACTCATAACTAAATATCTATAAGTCAAGAAAATATAATAAAATATGTTTTGAACTTGGGAAAATATAACCTAAAATGTGGCATAGTTTTTATAACCTAATTCATTAATAATAAAAAGATGATTTTTAGAGTTTTGAATAATCAATATAAATCTAACCCTAATTTCACATATATGCTAATAGGTGCTTTGGAAGCCTAGAATTGGACCTAGAAGTGACTTTGGATCTGTTTGACTCTGAAGTTGAGGTATGTTGCATCTCCGATTATTCATATTGAGCAATTCTTCTCTCCTATGTATGTTGCATCTCTGATTATTCATGTTGAGCAATTCTTCTCTCCTATGTATGTTTGCATCCCCGATTATTCTTCTTGAGCAATTATCCTATTTTTGTCTTACTTTTGGTCCTATGGACACTAGCCTACACATTGTCTTGTTCTTTTGAAATCATGCTTCATGTGAAGTACCTTATTTTATTATTGATCTTGTGATCATGGATATTCTCTTGGAATCTTATCTTGTTGCCTTGGTGCAATTCAGACTTTTGATGTTATATGCCCACTGTGATGTGGAAGTTTACTTGATGATATATGACCACTTTGAAGTGGATTTGTTTATATGTTATGTGTTTTCCATTGTGTGATGGCAACATTGTTTATTCTGACTATACTTTCAACTTGCCTCTACATTTAACATGATATGTTTATCTCACATGCATGCAGGATATTAATTGTGGGCTGTGTGCCCTACGGGTGCTTGATTCCCACCGTGGTAGTGGATGTCTACATGGCACAATCCTTTTTATGTTGTTTATGGTAAGTATCCATTTTGTTATGATTTTTTTTCTTGATACCCATTTCGGTGGTACTTATCTCTTGCATGGGAAGCCTTTTATTTTGACGTCCCTTATTCTTTATAAATTGCTGAATTTGCTTTTTAGTATGCACACACCAACTTTTGTTGATGTCTCCTATTGTTTCTCTTTTGCTGGGGTATGCTTCCAACCCTAGGTGGAGGACTTGGATGCATGGCATGTTGACATGGACTTAGTTTGTGATGATGAAGCTTGGAGACAATCTTGAGGTGGTTTAGATTTCCTGTACATGGATCCTTATGATGTAAGTTTGTAACCCTTTGTTTTATAATTGAATATAGTCAAGTTTTATTCCACTGCTATACTTTGGTCTTTTGTTACCATTATATAAAGATTTGAAAATTTTACACCCACTCCATCATACCTTTTGAGTGTGTTTGGACTGGAGGTTTTATGGTTCAAATTTTTAGTAGAGAAGTGGTTTCACTTCTTTACACCTTCCTTGTGGGACAATCCCCAATTAGCCTAGTTCTCTACTCCTCCAATGGAAACCTTTTATGCATCGTCTAATCTTTGCCACCTAAAGTCTCCATTTGAAGTGGTATCAAGGAACTTCTTGATGTCCTCATCAACTTTCCTATATAATTGCTCGATAAGATGTGAAGGGGGGAATGCCATGATGAGGGCATTTGTGTAGTAACTCCTTATATCCTTTCCAGGCTTCAAAGACAGTTTTACCTGAGATCTGTTCAAATTCTTTTATTTGCCCTCTGATTTTATAAGTAAGAGATTGCAAAAATAACTTCTCAAGGAACTATATCTAAAGTTCCTCCCAAGTTCTAATGATGTGATCATATAGGGAATGGTACCACACTCTTAGTGAGGGAATAATATAATATTTTAGCTTCACAACCTCATCAGACACACTAGCTTGCTTACTCAGTCCATATAGGTCTATGAACTACTCCAAGTGGTCATGTCTGTTCTCACTGACTTGTCCTACAAAATTGTTGTTTTGCATCATTGTCACTCATTGCATCTTGATTTCAAAGTTTTGAGCTTCAATATCTGGTTGGATGATGGGGTGGCATATATTTGTAGCTTTTGGAATAGAGAAATATCATAGTTTTCTTTTTTGTTCTGCTACCTCGTTTTCTCATAGTTCTTCTTATAGAGTAGTTGTGACTTCTGCCAGAAGTTTATCTCATTGTAATGCAAGTATTGCTTCCACTCTACAACCGATTTCCTCTTCATCCATCTTGGCTTGGCATTCACAAAGGGGCCAATGGTAGGTCCAATCTTAGGGTCAAATTGTAGCTGACAATTTATGCAAGAGGAGTGTTGCATGCACTAGACATGGTTCCTAGATAAGGCAAACAAGCAAGTTCAAATGGTTGAAGACAAGTCAATTTAAAGATCATTTTCAATTATATCAATTGAAAAAGAATTTTCTAATTAATCCAAGCTGGTTAAATTAATAAAAAAACCACCGTCCCCAACAACAATTCCAAAGTTTGATGTGCATGATTTTTTCTGATATGTGGGAACCACCCCCGAACGAGCACCACAATTGTGACCCCCACTGACGGCGTAACCCCCCTGCCTACCCGCACAGTGGGGGGAGCATTTAAATCATGCAGGCATGGTGGTGTGGGCTTGTAATCTAAGTAGAGGTATCAAGGTGGGTGAAATATTGATGGATTGGACACTTATATACTCTAATAAAAGAGTGTTCTGTATAACATGTGCATGATATTGCACATGCAAATTCACTAGGGTTGAAATCCCTAGATTTTACCTTAAGTAACATACAATAATCACCATCTGCAAGTGGACAAATCTTAGTGTAGTATAGTTCATGATTGAACCCAAAGGAAAACATATTTTTGAATCAACTGATTAAGGTAACCATATAAGAACTAGTATTTAACACAAAAGGGCCGATTGGTTGATTATATTAAATTATAGTCACAAAATCTAGATTAACAGATTGACAATCAATGTATGGGGACACTAAGATGGAATGGCTACCTATCATTCACTCTCTCATTGCATCATACTAGACACAAGCACACACATACATATACATACATACATACATATATATATATATATATATATATATATATATATATATATATATATATATATATATATAGAGAGAGAGAGAGAGAGAGAGAGAGAGAGAGAGAGGTTAGGAAGCGTGTACCGGCCATTAAAATAACATATGTAGAGTATGTTGATAAAATCCAACCATATGGATTGATTCAACTCTATATAGATTAGATGTCTTTAAAAAATCATAACCATATCTTATGTAGATCATGAGATATAGCCATACATCATTCAATGGTTTATGCAATTTCTGTAACTTACCATTGATTAGAAAATAGACATTTTCTTTTATTGTATTCTCCATGAATATCAGATTGTGATGATTTTTGGTACACATCTTATCTAAGGGGTATACTATACATCCATAAGGTTGGATTATTCAATACAATTTTACAGTCCCCATAAATGAAGGTGGGTACATGTAAGCTACATGTACTCGAGTACACAATTCTTTTAGCCACACACACACACACACACACACACACACACACACACACACACACACATATATATATATATATATATAAATATAAATATACATACATATACATATACATACATATATGTTCCAACTAGGTAAATTCCCCTTTCAGATTTTAAGATTAAAACCCAAAATAGACTTCACTCTAAGCTTATTGTCATCTTACCTAGAGATCATACATATATTGCCTCAAAAATACCTATCTGAAGTTCTAATCAAGGATTTAACAAGAAACATTGATATCCTAAATATTGGTTTCAAAGTTCGTACATCCAAGATCATGGAAAACATGTAAATTTGCTGACTAGACAAGCATAAAAGCATAAAATGACTAATTCTAAACATATACAAATTTATATAATAATAGATGTAGTAAAGAGAACTAATTTGGGTAGTGGGGCTACTCCCTGCACCCTAGTGAGAGGAATACTTGCTCATGGAAGTAGTAACAAGAACAAAAAAAGGCCATCATCATAGAAAAGAAGGTATTGTAGTTGTGGTGTGCAAAATAGGTTCTTTGGAGTCTGAGATAAAGGTGCCAACAAACAACAAGGACCCCCCTAAACGTTTGTCAAGGATGGATTGGAAACATCGTTCTTTCTTCCTTGTGAACTGGATCTATTGTTGTATAGAGAAACAAAAGGTTGACGATGGCAGAGACCATCAATCAATGGAAGGAGAACAAACCTCTTTCAAGGTTAGAATCTTATAACCTTGGTAGTAGCAGGGATGGAGGGATCTTTGGTTGTCATTCATCAATCAATGGAAATGGTCAAAGGATTTTGGAGGTAGATGGTATAAACAAGAGCATCAACCTATCCACGTCATTGGTAGATCCTCTTTTTGAGGCAAAGGCCTTGTATTTATAGGTGGAGGTTAGGATTCAGAGCCCTCCTAGGCATCTTGGAGTTAAGTCTTATCTGTCATAGAAGTGAAGAGACAATGGTGGGAGGTAGATGAAGGGTTCATGGCATTTAGTATCTCTATCGGTAGGTGAGTGGTCAGGATGCTCAGAAGGTGAAATAAATGTCCCTTTGGAAGGCTGAATAGGAATACCATCAGAAGGAGGATGTAGGGGAACCACTAGTACAAAAATGACATATAATGTCACATTTTACGGCGTCAGTTACACAAAATACACCGATGCCAAGCCACAACGACGTCAGTTCTATACGAAAACTGTCACTGTATGTGAAGTCTTACTGATTAAGAAAAATACATAGGTACCGCTTTTACTTTAACATCAGTTTACTCTTAAGGAAATTGACGTCTAAAGTTATCTGTGAAATATAATTTTCTAGGGAAAAATAGTTTCCTCCAAAATTTTCAGAACAATGTCAAGTTCTGCTAAAACTGATGATAAATGTTTCGTGTCATCCCCGTGGGATTACTTATCTGCTCATTAGTCTTCAGCTCTATAATATAACTGACGACTAATCACCCTTGGCGAGATAATTTTTTTAAGTGGACGGGCCTATGGCTTCATTTTTTTACAAACAAACGACGACTACTTGTTCACTTAGTTGTCAATTTTTTTAAACAACTACTGACTATAAAACCTAATAGCACCCGAACGAAATAGACTCTTCCCCATTCTATATTTCATCGCAATTTTACTAGGTCTCTGGTGATTCTATTGGTCTTCCTCCACTCATCTCCGCCGCCGCCGTTGTCATTGGTCCTCCTCCACTCACTGCTGTTGTTAGTACCTCCACTCTTCCTCGCCGACAGAGCTGCAGCTTCCTCTAATTCCATTGCTGGAGCTACTCGCTGCCAACTGTAGCTGCACCACCACCATCGCTCACTCTGGGAGGACGCCAGACCTTGGGCGCCTGAGCTATCTGCCGACTGCTTCCCCTACTACTACCGCACCTACCTCCCCTACTGCCGGCCTTGGACCTTGAGGATGCCGGACCTAGTGAGCTTGGGTTAGAGCTTCTGCTAGTGAGATTAGGCGCATGCCACTTCCCCTACTGCTAGGTAAGAGCCATGTCACCCATGGCCAACTAATAGGATGTGAATCATAATCTACATTACTCCTTGTTGTTTTGTTTCATAGCTTAATTGTTGGATGTATGTTCATGAATATGGCCCTTAAACATGATTAAGGTTACATATCCCCGAAACAACAACCCAATATTTTAGTTACCTTATTGAAAGTGAATCACTTTTTTTATGGTTAGTTATTTATTTCTCTTGCATTGATTAATGTTATGTAATTAGGATTTCTATATCTTAGTTAGTGTAATTTGCCTTCAAGTTTGTTAACCTTAATTTATAGTTTACCTTAGGTCATCTCTCCCTCCCAAGGTCATGAGTAATTTATTCCTTGATGATGAACATGCATGTACAATAGAGATGTTGAAATCAATGTTATCGAATATGGTACCTAGACTAGGGTATAATTCAAATTACCAGATGTTGTTGTTGTAAATCAACTCAGATCAAGGTGCCTAATCTAGTTCTCTTAATTAATATTAGTGTTTGTTTTCTCTCTTGAGTAACTAATCCAAATGGAAGAATGAATCGAATTAAATGATGTTACATAAAACCTTAAATATGAACAATGAAACTAGGATCGTAGGAATAGGAATGACAACATACATGCATTTTTTTGGCCTAGAAACCCATCCGATATTTACTCATTAGGAGTAAATCTTGGATAGTCCCCGGTCTGGGACTGTTCTTGAACACTTAATCTCACTTAGGATGTAAGTGGATAATGTATATTTGGTTTTCATGATGTTTCATCAACACTTCCTTGTTTGTTCTCTAAGTACATATGTTGGTGGGCATTTGCCCATGTACATCGGGGTACTTGGACAACTGTGGGGAAATGCTGCCAAAATTTCTTAAAAACTGAATACACATTATACACTTACTAGTGAGATTAGGTGTTCAAGAATGGGATAGGTGGTACACATAATCATTACTAAACCCTAAACCCTAATTTTTTAACCCTAAACCCTAATCTTTTAACCCTAAATCCCAATATTTAAATTCTTATCCTAAATCTAAAACAATTAATGCTAATCTATATGTAAATCCTTAACTTAATATGTAAACCTTAAATCCTAATACTTGTTTTCTCTTTGATCATAGAATGGATAGATCATGGATGTCCATTCCAAATCGCTGCACCCCAAAGTTTATTGCTGGTCTTGATTAATTTTTTAGATTTGTGGAGAAACATAGGAAACAACTTGGAGATAGGTTCTATTGTCCATGTAGTCATTGTGGTAACTGTTGGATAAATTGGACATTATGATAAATCCCTTTGTTTCGATGATGACAAACATTTCATTCTTGTTGATCTAACGTGCTACTTGAGTGTTGCAGGAATGAGGTAGATGACAAAGCTCTAGGGAATCCATACGCTTGAATGATTGTAAATGTCATGCAATGTAATCAATTGTAAACTTGTACAAACATATAATGTACAAGTACTTAGATTTCATGTAAATCAAGCGTTAGATCTTCCCTAGCCAATCACCACACTTAGATAGGTCATCCATTTCAAATAAGTTCACATATGCACACTCATACACACACATAGTGCCTTAATTGAAAGATTGAAACAAGGTCAATCTCGGTCGACCACACTCCTCGACCGAGACACTCTCGGTCGACAAACTTCTCGACCGAGATTGACTAAAGTAGCCGTTAGACACAGCTGACAAGGTAGTTGGCAGTTGCAAATGAACGTTGATCCAGAGAGCCTGTCGGTCGACAAAACTTCGACCGAGTAGGTATCTCGGTCGACAAATTGTCGACCGAGATGGTCTCTGACAGCAACTGCAGAATAAAGTAACTAGCCGTTACTAATGCACCTAACCTATACCTAACAGCTAGTTAAGCACTTAGAAGCCCCTAGAAGTTGTCTAGAACATCCTTAAGCATCCATAGGCCATTCCTATAAATAGGACATGCCTTAGGACACCAAAATACACCTAAGCTACACTTGTGCTATACTTGAGCTTGAATACACATTGGCAATACTGTTTTGAGCAATAGAGCAATTCCTACATTTGCTATTCATTCCCATTGCTCCTATTTCGTGTCCTATAGGCTAGCATCTCCTTACCACAACACTTACACTTCTACACTCATTGGTTAGGAGATCGATACGCTTGATATAGGCAAATCAAGCCTTGTGCTTCAAAGGATAAGTTGTAATTTCTATTTTCCTTCTTGTTCCTTTTATCCTTTGTATTCTCCTTGCTACTCCTAGGGTTGGAGGCTGCTGATTGGAGAAGGTTCTTCTCGGAGGAGAAGGTGGACTTCAAGCTACTTCAAGAAGGCTATCGCACGGGAAGCTACTTCAAGAAGGCTATTGCAACGGGAAGCTACTTCAGGAGGAAGGCTGCTTCAAGGTGGTGCAATTACTTCTAGGTGAAGGCTGCTTCAAGGTTGGGCGATTACTTCTAGGTGAAGGCTGCTTGAAGGGTTTAGGGAGAGAATTGTAATTTTATGTAAAGTCCTTGCGAGGTAATAAAATTAAATTCTTTCCAAATCCCGGTTGGGTAAGCAACCGGGTAGTGGACTGACAACTTTAGTATTTGCTAAAGTTGGAACCACTCTAAATCCTTGTCCCCTTGTCAAATATTTTGTGGTTGGTTGTTTGAGTTTCAATAATTGTTAAAATTATATTTAAAACTCTATTCACCTCCCCTCTAGTAGTTTTCAATTGGTATCAGAGCAGGCTTCAAGGAACCCTAACCAGGTCTTGAAGAATGAAGGGTGGAGGTGACTACAACCGCAGGCAAAGGAGCAACTTGGACCAACTTTCAACAAGCTGCAATTGGTGTTTAGGAACAAACCATACAACAATCAGTTGTCCATGGAGAGAAAAGAAGAAAGAGGTCCACAAAAATTGTCTCATTGCTACAACCAATGAAGAAGAAGAAGAAGAGGTAAGCCTTCTTGATTTATCAAAAGAAGAGCTAATTTCTAGTCTTGAAGAAACACACAATAAGTATATTGAGTGCAAGAAGAAATTAAAGAAATCTAGTAAAACAAACGATGAGTTAAATGCTAGACTTCTTGCTCTTACATCCGAAAATGAAGATTTATATGCTAAATTAAATAATCTTGGTTTTGAAAAAGATAGCATTGTTTCTGAAAATCGCACTTTGAAATCATCTTTAAGTAGTAGTGATGTGAAGATTTTTACTCCAGAAACAAATTATGATCTTATATATCAAGAAAAGGTTGGATTACTTGCAAAGTTAAATGATCTTCAAAAACAACCTGTTTTGTGTACACATCTAGATTATGATAATATAGTGAAAGAAAGGAATTCTTTATTATCTAATCTAGATCAAGCAAAACTAGATATTAAGAAAAGAATGGATGAGATTGCTAAGTTGCAACAAGAAGTTAGTAGGTTAAGCAACAATGGAATCCTTGATAGAATATTGGATGATTCCTATCATCAAATTGGGAGAAGAGGACTAGGTTATAAGCCCAAAGGGAAATATCATCAACAACCTAGTTGGAGAAAGACACGAGCACATCAAGCTACATTTGTACCAAAGAACAACCTAGAACAAAACCATAGAAAAAGACTTGAGGTTGATTCTATATGTTGCCATTATTGCTCACGTCTTGGACATTACTCTTTTTCATGCCCATACAAGAAAAAGAATGTTGAGTTAGTATGGGTTCCAAAACCCCCAAACTAAATGGATAAAATTAAGTTGAGATATGACCAAAGACTCTAAGTTGTATATCTCTATGTCTATCTCAACTTAACATAATAGGACACCAAGTTAATCCAAGAAATTAAATTTCCAAATGTACATCTTAAACTACTTGTTTAGTTTGGATTCACAAAATGTATATGATTAGTTGAGATTTAACCTAAATGTTGCTTTGATATTTAAATATCTCAATCAATCTTTAACCTTCATACTTTTGCTTTTAATTATAAACAATATTTGAAAACAGGTTTGAAACAACACAGAACCTTTCTCGGTCGAGACACTGTCGACCGAGGGACCTGTCGGTCGAGAAATGGTCGACCGAGCAGGCTTCTGTTGTTAAGTCTGACATAAATCTTCTGAAATTGTTTTTCAATCAACCTAGTTTGCTATCAAATTGTTATTTATGATTGAATTAACATGCAAATCAAGAATAAAATCTTGGAAGACAATTGTTGTAGCAAGACATATTGATCGTTTACAGTATATAACATTATGAGTAGAAAATCCTTAAACATATTGCAAAAGAGCTGAAAGAAGACTAATCTTGAACAAACCTTATTCACTGTTTGAAAAGTTTCTTCGGCATGATCAGTTATAAAAGTTTGTCTTAAAATTGAAAACTTATATGAGACTATTTTGGTTTACTCTCAATGGTTGGATTTAAAACTGAAAAATCATGATTAGCTTAACCAAGGAAATTACTGTTTTATCATAATTTACATGGTTTTCCTAAGTAATCCTTGGAATATCTATACATGAACCATGTATGTGTTGAAATTTAAATTATTGCACTATGGATATGCTTCTACCTCTCTATAGCATTATGATTATTATATTTCAATAACTATGTTTCTTTAGAACAAATTTTTTTTTTAATGTTTATCCATTTATTTGTTCTAAGAAATAAAAAGTAAGGATTCAAGGAAAAATGCTTCTAAAGTATATTATCTGAAAACAAGAGTAAATAGGATTTGACACTTATAATAGAACTTATACATAAAACATACAAATTGCTGAATGAAATTTGCAGAAACATTCCCGGTCGAGAAATACTTCGACCGAAAATATTTCGGTTGAGAAGAGTTCGACCGAATAAGTTTCTGGAAACCGACTAGCTCAGTCTGCTATAAATTTAATTGGAATTATGAATGAATCTTTAAGACAAATCACACATTGATATTTGCAACATGCCTTCACTTAAATCATATAGGTCCATTCTAAGTATTCCTTGATCTAGTTACATAAAAACCATGAGTTAAATTTCATGCTTCAATTGTTCTATCATTATGTTTCATTGGTTTAAAATAAGCTTTGATTCATATATACAAACCATGAATGATCATTGTGATTCCGATAATTGCAAATGTCATTAGCATAAAAGCATCTTGACATAATAGATAATGATTGTGGACACAGCTTGTGATGATGATGTTGCTATGACAAGCCAAACGGTGCCTCTTAGAACAAAATATTAATGTTTTTATCTATTTGCTTGTTCTAAGAAATCAAAAGCAAAAATCTTGACTTTAATGATATTAATCTTGCTTTCAAAATATATGTTTCTAAAAGAATCTTATGATAAGAAGAAATGGGATTTGATATTTCTGTACCCATAGCAAAGCATATGAAACATCATTTACAATGAATGTAAAACATGCATTCTAGAAAAATCAAGGTCAAAGACTTCACTATGATGCTCATATTAAGTCTTCATAATAGGTATATCTTAATGTGCTTCAAATTGATATTTATAGCTATCTGCAGAAATTATACTTCACATATGAATGTTTATCTTGGAAATCTGCAGAATTTGCCTCTTGGTTAAAATTAAAATTGACCAAGGGGCGCCATGGTCGTAGTCCAGGGCGACCTAAAATAAGCTTTGACAACATGCTTATTTGGACATCATTTTTTATTATACTTAATCTTAGTATACTTTTAATAAAGGTCAAAATCAAAAATTTAAAATCATTTGTGACCTTAGAAAGCTTTAATTTGCTTTAATTATAAGATTAAGGGGGAGCTTATAACAACAAATTGGATTAATTGATTAAGAAGCTTACGAAACCATTGTAAACATCATTTGAAGATTGTCACGACCTTAGTACTTTTACTCTTGATTATGAAGAAATCTATAAATTTCATAAAAATGATATATCTTGTAGATTAAAGGATTCTCATTTAATTTAGGGCTTAACATCCCTTGATAGATGAGAAATCAATATACATTCATCATAATCTTAAAGGGAATTTCATATCATTTCAAGGCTTAACATCTTTGGCAAATGATTGAGAAACAAATTGTGGATAAATTAGACAAAAATGATATTAAATCCATGTGCCTAATAGGATATCTATTTAAGGGGGAGCATAATATAAAATTAAGGGGGAGAAGAAAAAATAAAATATTCAACTTGGATATCTTTTTGAAATGACAAAGGGGGAGAAAGAATACAAAATCAAAAATATAAATGAGTTTCATCTTGATGGCTAGCATTCACTTGCAAAAACAAGAATGGCTACAAAAGGTAAATTTCAGGTATGAAACTCACATGCTTTATATTTCCTTATTTCATATTTAGGAAATGTTTGTCATCTTCAAAAAGGGGGAGATTGTTGGATAAATTGGACATTATGATAAATCCCTTTGTTTCGATGATGACAAACATTTCATTCTTGTTGATCTAACGTGCTACTTGAGTGTTGCAGGAATGAGGTGGATGACAAAGCTCTAGGGAATCCATACGCTTGAATGATTGTAAATGTCATGCAATGTAATCAATTGTAAACTTGTACAAACATATAATGTACAAGTACTTAGATTTCATGTAAATCAAGCGTTAGATCTTCCCTAGCCAATCACCACACTTAGATAGGTCATCCCTTTCAAATAAGTTCACATATGCACACTCATACACACACATAGTGCCTTAATTGAAAGATTGAAACAGGGTCAATCTCGGTCGACCACACTCCTCGACCGAGACACTCTCGGTCGACAAACTTCTCGACCGAGATTGACTTAAGTAGCCGTTAGACACAGCTGACAAGGTAGTTGGCAGTTGCAAATGAACGTTGATCCAGAGAGCCTGTCGGTCGACAAAACTTCGACCGAGTAGGTATCTCGGTCGACAAATTGTCGACCGAGATGGTCTCTGACAACAACTGCAGAATAAAGTAACTAGCCGTTACTAATGCACCTAACCTATACCTAACAGCTAGTTAAGCACTTAGAAGCCCCTAGAAGTTGTCTAGAACGTCCTTAAGCATACATAGGCCATTCCTATAAATAGGACATGCCTTAGGACACCAAAATACACCTAAGCTACACTTGTGCTATACTTGAGCTTGAATACACATTGGCAATACTGTTTTGAGCAATAGAGCAATTCCTACATTTGCTATTCATTCCCATTGCTCCTATTTCGTGTCCTATAGGCTAGCATATCCTTACCACAACACTTACACTTCTACAATCATTGGTTAGGAGATCGATACACTTGATATAGGCAAATCAAGCATTGTGCTTCAAAGGATAAGTTGTAATTTCTATTTTCCTTCTTGTTCCTTTTATCCTTTGTTTTCTCCTTGCTACTCCTAGGGTTGGAGGCTGCTGATTGGAGAAGGTTCTTCTCGGAGGAGAAGGTGGACTTCAAGCTACTTCAAGAAGGCTATCGCACGGGAAGCTACTTCAAGAAGGCTATTGCAACGGGAAGCTACTTCAGGAGGAAGGCTGCTTCAAGGTGGTGCAATTACTTCTAGGTGAAGGCTGCTTCAAGGTTGGGCGATTACTTCTAGGTGAAGGCTGCTTGAAGGGTTTAGGGAGAGAATTGTAATTTTATGTAAAGTCCTTGCGAGGTAATAAAATTAAATTCTTTCCAAATCCCGATTGGGTAAGCAACCGGGTAGTGGACTGACAACTTTAGTATTTGCTAAAGTTGGAACCACTCTAAATCCTTGTCCCCTTGTCCAATATTTTGTGGTTGGTTGTTTGAGTTTCAATAATTGTTAAAATTATATTTAAAACTCTATTCACCCCCCCTCTAGTAGTTTTCAGTAACAACTTGAAAGTCAGCACTGGTGATAAAATCAAAAGTCATGTCATGTGCAACAGATTGTACAAGCTATACAGAATGGTACTGGCATGTAGAGATTTCAAACATGAGATTAGTAGATGTCAATAGCAGTGCTTGTGTTGAACAAGAAATTGCTACCGATGACGTAGATGTGGACGAATCAATTCTGATAGACATCGTTAATGTTATGCTGGATAATTGTGGGGTAGAGTACACTGATCCACCTTCTTTATTTAGGAACATTGTGCATGATGATGAGAGACCGTTATACATAGGTTGTACTAAGTTTACGAAGCTAAGCACTATGTTGAGATTGTACAATCTGAAGGATAACAATTGATGGTGCGACAAAAGCTTCACATCATTGTTGTCTTTGTTGAAAGAAATTATTCCTAAAGGAAACGAGCTTCTGAGCTCAACATACGAGTTAAAGAAAATATTATGCCCAATGGGAATGGAGGCTAAGAAGATACATGCATGCTTGAATGATTGTGTATTATTTCAAAAGGACTATGTGGATTTGAAAGATTGTCCAAAATGTGGGGCGTCAAGGTACAAAATGATGACTTCGGGGAAGTCCAAAACTGGCTCTCCTACCAAGGTGGTGTGGTACCTACCTAAAATACCACAGTTTAAATGCTTGTTTGCCAATTCGATAGGTGCGGAGAATTTAAGGTGGCATGCAGAGGTTAAGAAAAATAATGATGGGATCCTACGACATGTGTCTGATTCTCCACAGTGGAAGAAGATTGATTTATTGTACCCTGAATTTGGTGAAGAAGTCAGGATTCTAAGACTTGGGCTTTGTACCAATGAGATGAATCTGTATGACACATTGAGAAGACAACATAGCACTTGGCATGTTATGATTGTTATATATAATCTTCCTCCCTGGTTGTGTATGAAAATTAAGTATGTTATGTTATCATTGTTGATATCGGGCCCTAAACAACCTGGAAATGATATTGATGTTTATCTTGAACTGCTAATTGACGACTTAAAGAAACTCTGTGGTGAAGATGTGATGAACTATGATGCTTCACGTAGAGAGACATTTTATTTGCATGCTATGTTGTTTTGCACTATTAATGACTTTCCAACATATGTGGATTTGTCTGGATACAATGTAAAAGGATCCAAAGCATGCCCTATATGTGAAGAGAACACTGATTCCATACGACTAAAACATGGCGGAAAAACTATATATCTTGGTCATCAAAGGTTTCTTTTGAAATTCCATCTGTATCGAAGGTTGCGCTAAGCATTCACTGGATGGAATGAGGAACGGAGTGCCCCTAAACCTATACCAGGGGAGGTTGTTTATGAAAGATTAAAAGACTTTGTCAATGAATTTGGTAAGAGATCACAATGTACCATTGACACACAAAGTGACAAATCTTTATTCAAGAAGAAGTCAATATTTTGGGATCTTCCTTATTGGAGTTCTTTGGCAATTAGGCATTGTATCGATGTCATGCATGTTGAGAAAAATGTATGTGATAGCGCCATTGGTACTCTATTGAATATACCGGGTAAGACTAAAGATGGCATAAAATCCAGAATGGACCTACGTGAAATGAGAATAAGGAAAAAATTAACAAAAGAAGTTAGTAGTGAATGGAGAACATATTTCCCTCCTGCTTGTTACACATTGTCTAGAAAGGAGAAGAAGGCTTTTTGCGAGTGCTTGGTTAATGTTAAGGTACCACAGGGTTACTCTTCCAACATTTGTAGATTGGTATCAATGAAAGATCTGAAGTTGATAGGTCTTAAATCTCATGATTGTCACACTCTAATGCAAAAAATATAGCCCATGGAAATTCAATCTATACTATGAAAGCATGTAAGGTTTGCAATCACCAGACTTCATTTTTTCTTCAATAGTATATGCATCAAAGTTATTGATCCTGAGAATCTCAATAAGTTGCAAAGAGAAGTGGTTGTTACCCTATGTCAGCTTGAGATGTACCTTCCTCCTTCATTCTTTGATATCATGATACATCTTGTTGTCTACTTGAATAGGGAAGCGAAAATATTAGGACCGGTTTTCTTGGATTGGATGTCTCCTTTTAAACGATACATGGACATTTTTAAAGGTGATGTTCAAAACTGTTATCAGCATGAAGGGAGTATTATTGAGGGTTATGTGGCAAGAGATGTTATGGATTTTTGTAATGACATTCTGAGTGGTAATGATGCTCCTGTAAATGACAAGAATATTGAGGACTATTTTTGAAAAGGGACTTTAGGAGCACAAATGAAAGTAATCAGCCATGAGCTATTGGAACAAGCTCACTTGTATATTTTACACAACATTGATGAAGTGAGTGTTTATATCATGGAACATACCAATTTCATCAATAAACAATATCCTCGAGCCAACTCAATGTGGCTTTCTAGATAGCATAACCAGACATTTATTAAGTGGTTTGAAGATATAGTCTTACATCAACTATCTCAAACACCAAATAATATTACTGAAAATATCAAATGCCTCACCTTTAAACCAAAAATAAATTTTATGTCTTATGAAGGGTTTGATGATGCAAAACAACCATCACAAGATGAGCATTCTGATGTCATCAAAAGGCAAACTCAGAAGTTCCATTGAAAGGTAGAGTCAGGTTGAACATTGAAAGGCAAGAGTAGGACTTCCTTTGATTGATGGGCCAAAAATTCCATCAGAAGGCAAAAGTGGTTGTCATCATTGTCATGAGTAAGTTTTCCATCAAAAGACATGTGCAGAAGTACCTTCAGTTTTTGGATACAAATAACCAGAAGGGGAATGTAGCACTTCCTTCAGAAGGCATGCGTTGGGAATTCATCAGTTAATGGTCTATCTAAAGGCAGAGTAGAACTCCCTTTGGTGGTTGAGTGCTAGACAACCTTTAGCTGGAATGCATAGGAGAACCATGGTAAGGTGGGCATAGGTAGTTGGTTGCAAAACTTCCATCAAAAGTTGGGCATTGGGCTTCCTTTGATTTTCAATTGAAGGAAGGACTAAGTAATGTAAACGAAAGGTTTGGCATATGCAATGCAAACCGATAGTTTAGTAGATGCAATGCAAGCCAATGCCTTAGCAGATGTAAGCCCACTCAAGGGGGTTATTATCATGTCTTGTAGGGTTTGTGCCATGATGCATTAACCAGTAGAATCAACAACCCCTGGCTGAATGGATCATCAACAATATGGTACATTTAATAAAAACATTATGCCCTCTAGTTGGTTAGCGATACCACCACCTCCTACACTCCTACCATACAATAAAGGTCAATATTGCCATTAAAATTAATTTTTTTAATAAAAACTGTATATATTATTATAAAATAAAGAAAACCTAGGTGCAAGCTAGTTATAAGATAAAATGTTGGAAATGAATGCAAAATGAGGCTAAAAATGCAAGTAACACTAGGATGGATATGCATTCATTTAGAAGGCAGCACAGTCTAATCCTAGTTATGACACTAGCCAAGTTGGTGAAGAAATAGAAGAGGAGAGAGAGAAAAAGTAGAATGGGTGTAGAAGCCAATAAAACCTCAGGTGAAGACCAAGTTGGAAATGGACTGGGGGATACCAACCACTATAGCATGGTATGTGTTGGTGGGAGGATCAGTTGTAGGCCTCTACAACTCATCTTTTAGGATTAGGCTATGGAGAAAGCATACCATTATGTTTTAGGTCAACTTTTTTCGTGATTGTAGATCATCTGAGATGGATAATAGAGGAGACAGTGGTGAAGGTGTGAGGGAGGAGGTCATTGTGGTGACATGTAGTGAAGATAGGAAAGAGGAATATGGTGGGTAGTTTTGGTCTCAGGGTGGTGGTCGTGAACTTGAGGGGGTTTGGATTTAATGAGGTGAAGAAGAAGTGAGGAAGAGAAGTGCGGTGGGAGAGGAGAAGTGATGGAGGAGGGAGAGGGTAATGTAGAGAGGATGAAGGTTGAGAATGAGGAGGGCAAAAGACATGTGTTGAGACCAAGTGAAGTGAGGGGGAGAGAAAGACAGAGTTGTAATAGCCATTTCTCCCTACCCATAAAGTGATCGTGAGGTAGAGGATGAGTCCCCCTTTACTAGATTTGTGAGGAGAGATAGGAGCTATCAGACCGTAGATACTCAAGGTGAAGAGTGCACTTGGCCGTGTGACAATAAAATCCTCATAAGTTAAAAAAAAGATTTTTTCACTGCCTTAGGCAGAGCCCGCATCCTTTTTCCAGCCATAGCCCAGATAGCTGGCAGGTGATAAATCCAGTGCTCCACAACGTGGTTCGAACCCGGCTCCCCCCAGAGGGGGACACCGTGCCTTACCAGCTGCGCTAACGCTGACCGGGTAAATCCTCATAAGTTTAGATATAAAGTGTAACTATATGTAAATTATCTAATTCCTCCTCACATTATATCTCTTTCTTTCATAAATCAAACTGGGGGTATATTTAACATTAGATTGACTTGAAAATTGGTATCTTATCTAATAATGATCTCGGTAATGCTAGTTTGGCATCAATTCAATGTTTTGAAAATGTTTAACATTAGGATTTGTTATTTATCTATTAAACAACCATTTAATGTGTTTACTCATGTCAACTAGTCATTTATGATACTATATTACATATTAATATGATTTCCTTCATATTCAACTCCTAAGAATATATACTAGTGTCATATTAGATTCAATTCTACTACTTAGTATATGTGTTCACTATGTCATGTTATTTGAATGTATTGATTATTTTATCTTTAGAGTCCCATATATAAAGGGCATTTACATGTCAATGATACTAATCAACTCTAAGGATTCCTAATGTACTTTGTATTAAGGGGGATAATTTATGTTCATAATCAAATATGGCCTATAAGAAAGGAGGTCAACCTATAAACATAAATTTGGGTATGTTACATGTTCACATTCAAAATATAGCATTTTGGGAAAAGGCTTCAGATTTTTCCACTTTTCTTAATCACATTGGTATTACCTTTGAATCATATATAGATTTGAACATTACCTTGACAAAATTAGAACAAGATATAGGGTGTATTAATCACAAACCCACTTCTCTTGGTATATATCAACTCACACATATCTCCATTATATGATCCATATTTATTTTTTGTTTCATTAGTGTTTGCATATCCTTGTCATGACTATAACATCTTGGAATGTATACAGTGATGCTAATGTAGCTAGAAGATGACACATATGATGTTCTATTTGAGGAAATAATATCAACCTTATAAAACTATAAGAAAGTAAAACACATATATTCCGTTTTCAACTACATAAGATAGGTGGACACTACACACTGAATGGATACAATTCCTATCACAAGATCTTAGTGGGGGTGTTATCATGAGTTGGAACCCAAACACCTATACATATGTTAGAAACTTCATTGGATGCTACTACATTATCATTTTTTTATTAGCTTGGGAAATATCCTATCATGAACATTCACTGGAGTATATGGAGAACCTAGCCAAAAGAAAGACTCTTACATGAAATAGATAGAAGACATATAATCCATTCACTCACCTTCCCCATGGAATATTTGGGGAGATTTCAACCTCACAAGAAACACATATGAATGACTCTCACCCAACACTACCTCTCTACATTCACATTAGACCCATGGTATTTTCTTTGAATAACTTCATTCAGAATCATCAAATGATATATTTGTTAGCCTCTAACTTTATATACATATGGAATAGAGGAACTATGAGCCAAACATGACTATATCCTATGTAAACAACTCTAGATGCACACTATCCTCTTACATCTATTTTCACAACCAACAAACCCATATCAGACCACTTCCCAGTTATCCTCAACACTAGAAAAAATTTATGGGGACCAAAACCTTTTCACTTCAAAGAATTTTGGACAAATCACCTAGTCTTTACAAAAATCATTAAAGAACATTGTATTTATCATCAACATGATAATACTCATGAATTAGATATGTAGTAAAACCTTAAAAATATCAAATTAAAACTACACACATGAAGCAAATACTATAAGACCCAGACCTAGCCTAAACCCTAATGATTCTTAATATACCTAATTGGATGCTCAGATGCTTAATGAAACTCTTTCTGATGCTTTGATATCAGTTAATTAATCCATGTTTCAAGTTTGGTCCACTTTGTACACTATTTGTGCAAGTTATGTAATTTTGTGCATGTTTTGGACTTTTATGCAATTTACCCATATCTGATGTTTTTCTTTCAATTTGTCTCATGCTTGATGCGCCTCACATATTTTTGTATCATGCTTGAGTTATTTGTACCATGGGGCATCTAGATTCACCTTGATATTGTATGTGTGACATTTATTTAAGGATTGAACTTAGGATTCTCTCTCATAAATAACCTACCACGTGTGATATAGCCCAATATTTTATCTTATGCGCTAGATTGTATGGATCACTTGAACTCCACTAATGATGGACTGCTAGGTTGCATGGAAAAGATGCTCTTGACCATGGACATTTGCAAGTTTGGCTAACACCTTACCTCTTTATCTTTTTATACTCCTCTCCTTGCATGCAAACATATCCCTTACACACTCCCTTCACCAACTTCATCCCCCTTATTGCTGAATCTCGCCCCTCTCTCTTGAGGAAGGAAAGAAGTCCCAAGTTAGAAAGAGCTTGGGGCGATCTACTCACAAATTATTGTGGGATTTACATCAAACCTCCCTTCAACATTTTGTAGCTTCCTTAGCTTGTTCTTGAACAAAGCAAGTAAGATATCCTCTCTTTACTTTGTTTCCCCTTGCTATCCTACCCTCCTCTCTCTTCTTATTGGTCAGGTCCATGGTTTCCATGGTGAGTTTGTGCTAGAATCGTGAAGAGCATTTTTCTTCTTGCTTCCTTGACCTAGGGTTTCTTGTTCTTGGAAGATGGAACTAGCTTGGACGAATGGAGAGCTAAAAGATAGGATTCTTTTCTTCCATTTTCCTCGAGCTACCATGCTGATTGGAGCTTCATATTCATCCTAGAAGCAAGTCATATAACTCCCTAGATGATTCATTGATTACTCATAAACTTTCCATGAATAAATCTTGCTCTATAACTTAGTAATGAGTAGCAAATTTCAAATCTTGGTTAATATATATATATATATATATATATATATATATATATATATATATATATGATTCTTGAGTAGATTATCCTCTTGTTACTCTCCTTAATCTTGTGTATGTTCTCTATTTGTAAGATGGGATTTTAACCTTGCTTGTCCATGAATCAATGGTTTTGTTGTAGTGGAAATCTATGGCTGTTCTTGACCAATTTTGAGTTGATTTCTACCTTCCCTCATGATGTGGTGGTTAGTTCCTTGTGTAGAATGTTGCTTGTGTTTTGTTAGTATTTTGTTGGCCTTGTTAGAAGCCTAAGAACCAATGGTCATAATATTCTTATCTCTAGATGGTTGATGGTTTCCATAATCATAATAATTAATGGTGTTTGAGAAGTTGAAACAATGGTTTACCTCGGTGCCTTGAACCATTTTCTCTCTCTTGTTGTGTGACCTGGTGAGTTGGCCTTTAGGAAGGAACAAATATGGTACTTTAGATGTTGTTTGATGACTTTAGGGAGCTCAAGTAATGATGATTTTATTGCCTTCATTACTGAGTGATTGATGGTTATTTTAAGCCTCATGAATGATGGTTCTTCCTAGGGATTTAAGTTGATTTTCCCCCCTCCTTGTGTTTCAACCCGGTTGTTTGTTTTAGTGCTTTTTTGTTTGATTGTCTTGTGCCAATCGATGGCCCAGACTTATCTTCTATTTTGGATCTTCTTATGCTTGATAAACAATGATATTGGTGCTCTCATCAAGTGTCCAGTTGGTGGTTTTATAAACCCTAACAAGTGATAGTGTTGCTTGATGTTTAAGTTCTATTTTCACCTAGTTGTGATACTCGACAAACTCACTGGTTTAAATCAAATGATGGTCTTACTAGTGGCCCAAACAATGGTTGTCCTAGTGACTTAGTTTTTGACTCCTCTATTGCTAGTTTTATGGTTCTCCTAGTTCCTCAATCAATGGTTTCCCTGCTTTCAAGTCAATGGTTCTCATAGTGTCACAACCGATGGTGGCATTTCTTTCACAACTAATGGTGGACATGAAGTCCATAACTGATGGTGCTCTTGAAGTCAATGAATGATGACCCTTCTAAGTGTTTGATTCTATGGGTTCTCATGATCCAAAAGTGGCGATTAGTGCATTTGATTCAATGATTTTCCTAGATCATAACTCGATGGTTTTTCCTAGACAAATGTCTCAAGGTTTTACATGTAGTGCATCCAATGGTTTTACCTATCTAACATCTGAAGGTCTTGGGTGAGGATTTATACTTGGAAGTTTTGTGTTTCATGCCCTAATCCGATGGTTATGTTTTATGCAACCGAGGATCGATGGTGGAGATTCATATACACCATACCATGGTTTTATTTGCCTTGAACCTGATGGTCTGCTGCGTGGTCTATGATTTGATGGATTGTGATTAGTGCACTCGATATGATGGTGGTAATTAATGCACATAATTCAAAGTCATTTTTTCCTTGAAATCAATAGTTGTACGGATGATTTGATAGCTTTTGCTTGCTGCACCTAACCAAATGGTTTGGATTTGGCGATTTAGAGTCAATTGTTTTAAGCCCATAGTTGTGTAGTCTTACCTTTAAACTCAAATGAATATAGATCTAAGGTTGTTGTAAAGTGCTAATTTGAAATGTTAAGTCCAACTTACGTAGTTAAAACCTAACCCTAGTATAATCAAATATAATGGTGGCTAATCATACCTAGTTTCTTTTCATTATTGGTACCATAAAAGAATGCCCTTAATGCTAAGATAACCTTACTATGTCATCATGTGAACATCTTTTAGTTATTTATTGCAATGTTATGTTGAACATATGTATCACAAATATGGTGATGGTCTGTGGAACCTTTTAAAAGGCATGGAGAGATAATGATGTTTCTGTAAAAGATAATGATGGTCTTAAGGACCTTTTGGCATGGTTAAGCATAATGGAGATGTGATTCTCTTCAGTGTGTGATGAGGGTTGGTAACATGGGATAATATGATAAGGATTTCTATCCTCTGATAGTGTTATGACAAGTAGAGTCTCATGAATGGCAATGAAATAGCACCCTATGATGTTGAAATAAGGAATTATGCCTCATCATTTTATATCTTCTAGAGTTGTTATATATTAGTGCTTGCTAGAAATGAATCAGGTTTTGTTTGTCCACTTGTTTGATTCAACCTTAATTCACTCAGTTGGCAATAACTAATCAAAGTGAGGGCCTAATCATGTATTGCCTTGTGCCAGAGATCCATTCCGGTTCCAGGACTTGTTGGATGGTGAAATGATTATTCCTTTAATGGAAGCTTGAAGTCATATACTATTGAGTATATGCATGTTCATGAGTATCGCTGTGGTCATATCTTGACAGGAGAACGGTTGCAGTCGTATATCGGATATTGTATATATGATATGCTTTGAGGATGGTTGTAGTCATACCTCTATAGGAGAACGACTATAGTCATATCTCGATTTCACTAGTGTCATGACCTATATACCAAGGGTGGACTAGGATATTTTGTAGCTTGACTATATATATCGTTGTGGCAGACTCATACTGACTAAGGGTGGATGACGTCATAGGATTTTGGTCATCCTAGATCTTATATGGAACTGATTTTGACTTAGGAGCGGTCAGTTGGAGTTTGAGTGGTGTACCTCAAACTCACCAGGGATTAATAAAATATGTAAACATCCATATAGCATTCGATTAGGGTTACACACACTTTGCATTAGATGATAACCCTTGATTTCTCCTTTCAAATATATGTGATGTAATACAATAAGAGGAAGTAGCCATGCTTTACTGTTAGACATGATATGCTACTAGACAATCTCACATTGTTAGTTTCGTTATGACCATAGACCTGTTATATTATTAGACATGCTCCAATTAATATGCACATGCTATTGTAAATATTCACAATGCTCGTTAGGCTCATAATTATGGTTATGATCATGGTAATATCTATACCTACAATTTATAATAATGCTAGCTTCTAAGACTCATATTAGAATTGATCTTAATATGGGCTATAGATTTGATAATTTTGTTTTATCGCATTATTTATCTATCTGCTTAAGATGCTTAATCTACTTAACTTGTTTGTTTACATAACTTGTTGTAATCAATAAGCATTGTTGAGAGTTATATTTCTCACTGGGATATGGGTTTCTTCTGTGGGTCACGACAATCTTTTTAGGTGATCATCAGTAGCAGTAATACACTGTAGCAGTAAGGGGAAGCTTATGTGATGGATCACACCAGGAAAGTTGTTTAGATGTTGAGTGTGTCCTAAAGTTGTCCCTATACTCTCAGGTCTGGGGGGAGGCTAGCACATGGTTATAAATGCAAGATCTCATAGATTTCTGATTATGTAAATGTAGATGATATATCTTGTGTATATGTTGTGACTAAGGTCATGGTGTAAAAGACTTTTGATAAGATTTATGAAATAATTTGAGTCATTGGGATTTTATGCAAATGTTGTTGGAAAGTTTAAAAAAAAAACTCCTTTTGGTAATGTGCTTTATTAGTGGTTGATCATGTTTGAGTTTTGAGTAATCTCACTTCATGTGACAAGTTGTTACAATTGGTGGTGTCGACCTATAGTTTCACTGAGTCTACAGGGACATTAGGACTTAGGACTAGGATGATAACTAAGTAATGAAAATGACATGAATATAATGCATGCTTCCTAAAATCAGTACTTGAATGCCCTGGCCATGTATTCATTTACTAAAGGAAAGGAAAGTATGGAACTCTTTGATTGTTATCTTTTTCATTACCCTGATCAAGTAGTCAATTGGAAACAATCCAAAGAGCATAATAATTAAGAAATCGTGGTGAACATGTCTTAATATATCCTAAAGGAAAGATGAAAATCATATTGTAACTCATCAAAATTTGAAAGTTTGATGATTAAAGAAAGAGATATGACACCATGCTGCTCAAATATGAATGAAAATAAGCTAAGAAAGAGTTCCTAAAATTATTATTCTAGAAAATAATAGAGTAAAAGAAAGATGAATATGTGTTAGTGTAATAAACTAAGCTGTAAAATTCATATATGAATAAGAGAAAAAAAAAGTAACATGATAAAATCTTAGACCCTCCCCTATATGTAAGAAGATATAAATGTAATGTTTTCATGACCTATAAAAGAAATTAAAAGGAAATAATCCCAGTTGGATGGATAAGAATGAGATATATTATGAACTAACCCCTAAAAGAGTAAATACGAAACATGATAAATGAAAAGATAGACATATATATGATAAATGACTAACATGAAAGAATAATGAAGTACAATAATCATGTTAATTTCCATGTAATTGGAAAGGAATCCAAGTGAAAAAGTGAATAATACATAAAAGGTTGTAACTTGTTTGCTGATGGTGACGACCCCCCCTTCTGTTAGAAACCCTTGGGATAGTGTCGTTGTGTTGTTAGAGGTATACCTTTCCCCTTGTGATCTTCTTTCTCGAGATGTTGCATTCAAGTGGATCTTATGACACTTGGTATATAAGGATTCAATGTAATCCCAGGGATGGACATCGCGGTTTAGCATGTGGCAGTTTTGGACTATAGTTCTAGGATTGAGATGTTTGTAATAGGGAAACATTTTAAGCTTTTAGGAAGTTAGGGAGATCCTTCCAGCATGTTGGGTGCTGGTTGTAATGGTAGAGGAGCTGATAAGATAAGGATGTGAGGTCTTGTTGACACATGTTGTGGATGCCAATGTTATGAGTCCTAGTATCCATGGTGTATCAGTGGTATCTGAATTGGAGATATTTAGATGAGTTTATGATGTTCCTTTTTCTAGAGAGAGTCAAATCTTGAGGTGCTCCAATGACTCTTTGAGAATAAGAAGATTGATTCTATGATGATATAACTACTGACAACAAGACAAGGTGTACAGATAGGTGAAATCATAGTGTTGGACATCAGATTAAAGTGGCACAGTAGAAGCATGATGGTTTCCACGAGATAGGTAAGTGATGGGACAATATGCTATTACCACCAGACATGAGATCATAAAGTTGTATATAGTAGGAGATGGAGAATACTCTTTGGTTAGCATAAAGCAGGCATGTATTAGCTTGAAGGTATAGTGTTTCAACAACAGTTGGAAGCAGTTCAAGATAGGATGAATCACAAGTTGGTAGCCGTGGTGAACCATTAGAGTTCCAAGTTGGAGTCATTACCCAAAAGTTGCATAAGGTTTACTGTAGTTCCATGTTCCATTATAGTGGAAGCGTCATCCTGATACTGAATGACTGATGCAGACCATGGAGATGAAGTTAATGAGGATGTTGGTGGGATGGATTCTATGATGGCCCTAGATAACATATACAAGTTGAGGAGGAAGGTTATAGTTTTAGTGGATATGTTGTGACATTACCATGAGACGGGAACCTTGTGGGAGATAGAGGATAAGTTGCATAGAAGATAACCATCCTTGTTTTCTTCAGATTTTGGGGGTGAAATCTCTATTAGGGGTTTATGGTTGTAAGACCCCTGGCCTAGCCTAAACCCTAATGATGCTTAATTTACCTAATTAGATGCTTATATGCTTAATCAAACTCTTTATTATGCTTTGATATCAGTTAATTAAGACATGTTTCAAGTTTGGTTCAATTTGGACACTGTCTGTGCAAGTTATGTAATTTTGTGCATGTTTTGGACTTTTATGCAATTTACCCATATATGAGTTTTTTTTTGCAATTTTTCACATGATTGATGCGCCTCACATATTTTTGTATCATTCTTGAGTTAGTTATACCATGGGATGCCTAGATGCACCTTGGTTTTGTATGTGTGGCATTTATCTAAGGATTGAACTTACGATTCACTCTCATAAATAACCTACCACGTTTGATATAGCCCAATATTTTATCTTGTGCATTGGATTGGGTAGCTCTCTTGAACTCCACTAACAATGGGCTATTGGGTTGCATGGAAAATATGCTCTTGACCATGGACACTTGGAAAATTTGTCAAAGACACCTTACCTCTTCCTTCTCTCTCTCCTTTAGCTTTTTATACCCCTCTCCTTGAATGCAAATGGATCCCTTATGCACTCCCTTCACCCACTTCGTCCCCCTTACTACTGGAGCTCATCCCTTTCTCTTGAGTAAGGAAAGAATCCCAAGGTAGATAGGGCTTGGGGTGGTCTATTCACAAATGCTCATGGGATTCAGATCTAACCTCCCTTCAAGGTTTCAAAGTTTCCTTAGCTTGTTCTTGAACCAAGCAAGTAAGGTCTCCTATCTTTACTTCATTTACCCTTGCTAACCTCCCCTCCTCTCCCTTAGTCTTGGTCGGGTCCATGGTTCCCATGGTTGAGTTTGTTCTAGAATCAGGAAAAACACTTTTCTTCTTGCTTCCTTGACCTAGGGTTTCTCGTTCTTGGAAGATGAAACTAGCTTGGACTGATGGATAGCTCAAAGATAAGATTATTTTCTCCCCATTACCTTGAGCTGCCTTGTTCATTGGATCTGCATCTTCATCCTAGAGGTGAGTCATATAACTCCTTTCACGATTCATTGATTACTCATAAACTTGCCATGAGAAAATCTTGCTCTAAAACTTAGTAATGAGTAGCAAATTTTGAATCCTAGGTTAAGTGGTATATATATATATATATATATGATTCTTGAGTAGATAATCCTCTTGTTACTCTCCTTAATATTGTGCATGTTCTCTATTTGGAAGATGAGCTTTAGACCTTGCTTGTCCATGACTCAATGGTGTTGTTGTGGTGGAAATTGATGGTTCTTCTTAACCTATTTTGAGCCGATTTCTACCTTGCCTCATGATCCAATGGTTAGTTCCTTGTGTAGAATGTTTTGGATCAATGGGTTCAAGAGGGGGTGAATAGATGCTAAAAAAACTTAAACAAAAGTGGTTAGACCTTCAAGTTACTTCAAGATAAGGAATTTGCAAGTTTTGAATTTGTAGTGCAACTAAGCATACATAGCAAGGATGAGAGAGATTGAACAAACACAAGAACAAGCTATGTAGATTGGTTCCAGTCCCAAAACTAGGAGAAAGTCATTCGTCTACCTAGATAGGTCAAGCTCTAGGATTTTACAACCTATGTATACTTATATTCCATTATAAGACATACAAGATGACCTTCCTTTTTTGGGCCAAGGGTACCCGATGTAAGACCCCTGATCTAGATTAGTACTTGATTGTGTTTGCTTTGCTTAATAAGATGCTTTAACCTTAATCTAATCTCTTCATATGCCTTAATAACATGTGACATGATTATGTTTTTAGTTTGGTTGATGTTTGAGCTAGTTATGCTTGTTGTGGACCAAGTTGCAATTTACCCATGTTGAGGGTTAATCTTGCAATTAGTCACATGTAGGTTGCGCCTCTTGTGCTTTGGCATCATAAGAGAGATAATGATGCTTTGGGTCACCTTGTTGGACCTTAGTTGGTGAGATGGCATCATGAGATGATATTAGGGTTTGCATGCGCTTTACATGGATGCTTGAGTTTGATGGATGTTTTGACCTTGTATGTTGGTTTTTGAAGTGCTGTGACCACAACACTCCCTTGTTTGATGATTGTTGCGACCTTATTTCCCTATATTTGGTTTTTTTTGCTAGGTTTTGATGAATGGAAAGGTGTTGCAACCTATTTTATTAAGAGACATATTGTAGCGGTATGTACATGGTGTTTCCCTTGGTTTTGTTTCGACCTAGGGGTGTAGTGGACCTAAGTGGTCGCTATACTACCTTGTTTTTATCACCCTTTTTGCATGCATGTATAGAGTGCTTGTATGGTCAATCCTTTGTGGGACATGTGTCTATTTGGTGTTCTTATATCTTGACACCTCATGATCCTTACCTCTCTCCTACCCTTGAGTATATAAACCCTCTCTTTCACAATCAAGTATCTCTTTTAGCTCACTTCTTCCTACTTTATCCCTTGTATTTAGCCTTGATCTTGGTGGAGTAAGAGAAGGTGCTGATCTTGGAGTTTTGGTGGCTGATCATCTTTGCTTGTGGTGATCTTGAGCTTGATCATCTTCTTTGTGGTGATCCTTGGTGATCTTTCTTCCTAGTAAGTGATTTCTTACCCTTGATCTCATTTTCCTTTGAACCTCTTGGTTGTGGACTATGATTCTTCCATGGTGGATATCGTGAGGAACTTCCCTCCATGGAGTTCAAGACTATGGTTTGACCATGGTAATATGTTGGTTTGTTACACTAACGAGTTTCAATCTTAAGAAAGATCATTTACTCAACTAACTAATTCTCGCAAGTATATAGAAGTAGTTGTAGTCGAGATCGAACACAAGGAGCTTGATAACTAATTAAACACAATAGTGCTAAGGTTCAACAATCTAGACCATTTTAAAGGTGTGATTTGATTGATTAAGATAAAATTTTAGATTTAAGCAAAATAGTAAATGGATTACTTAAAGAGGTTAAATTTCAAATTATGGAAGTATCTTGGACTTAGGATTTCACCAACATATCATAGCATAAAATAGGAGCATGAAATTTAAACATACTAAGCACTTGTTTTAAAGGAGAGTTGTATGTTGCACTTCACCTCCCGGTGCAAGTACAATGATCTTAACTCAATTCAACATTCTCATGTATGCATTTCATTTTGGTTCACAAACCTACTCCTCAACTCCATAATTTCCACTCTCGTGGTAAAGAAGAAGTTTCCAAGAGAGTACCTCCTTACTCTCCTACCTATCTTCTCAGATCAAGCAAAAGAGCATAAAACATGCACATAAAGTGGCCAACCATACATGCAAGAAGAAAGAAACCGGTACTCACAAGGTGGAAAAACAAGAAACATAGTATATAGTATGAAATTACCATGTTCCATACATGCTATGACATGGGATCTACCCTCTCATGACCAAGAAAAGGAATCTACTCGTCCATAATGATGTACAGTAGAAAATATGCAGAATTTTCAGAGTTCAACATGATTTAGAGAAGGAAAAGCTAAGAAAACCAAAGGTGTGACCCAAGAAGAGTAGAATTCTAGCTTGGGGAAGAAATTCCACTTCGACAACTTCTCCAAACCGGACAAGCTTCCCTCCCAAGAAGATTTGTGGAGTGAAGAAGCTCTGCTACACCTCCAGAGAAGAAAATGGAGAAGGAAAGAAGAAGAATGGGGGTTCTTTGGCAAGAAACCACCTTCTTCCACCCCAAAATTTCCCTCCTTTCTCTAGCCTTTCTCTTGGATGAAAGATTTTCAAATTATGACAAAAGATAACTGCTCCATATGGTGGTCTTGTCTTTAAAAATGAGGAGTCATATTTCAAAATTGCTGAAACTGACAGGCACACGACGTGTCTTCCTTTGGACATGTCGTGTCCTATCCCCAACAGTTGTTCTGAGTGTAAAGCACATGACATGTTTGAATTAATACACGATGTGTTTGTTACCAGAAGGGCAAGGATCGGTTCTAAAATCCCAAGTACACATCGTGTCTATGACGGACATGCCATGTACTTTTCCTCAGCATCTGCAGTATATGGTCAACTGGAAATGCACACGCCATGTCTTAAATAAGACACGCCGTGAGCATTGCTGTTTCAGCAGAATTAGAAATCTGAATGTCTGCAAGGCTCAGAGAAGTCCTGATGATGATGAATTTGAGTTGGGATATCTCTAATTTGGTCCTTTTGAAGCATAGCTACAATACACATCATGTGATAAGCAAAATAACAAAAAGGTGGCAAGAGTAATATGAATAGAGGCTAAATAAGAACAAAATGAACTAAATTTGTGTGTGAGATCATATGAAAAGTTGATGTGGAAAGCACACAACATAATACCTAAGTGAGATGAAGTTTCCCCTCTTTCTTCTTTCTTCTTCGGCCTAGGGTTTTTGCTTCTTTCTTCTTGAGCTTCTCTTTGACCTTGGTGTGTTATTATTTTCTTGAGGTGACCTTATTGCCATGGAGTTGATCCTAAGTGGAGCTTCTTTCTCTCTTGGAGCTTGTGGCTTAATTTGGAGCTTGATCTTCATCTTAAGGCGGGTTATATAACTTTCCCCTCTACTATTATTGCACTATATTCTTGCTTGCATGCCCTTGCTCTATATCTAATATATGATCAAAAGTTATTGGATAATGCTATCTTGATATAGGGTTTAAGATTTTGAAGTATTCTTACATGGATTACTCTCTCTCCTAAACCCAAATTCTTACACCCAAAACCCTTGTGATGGTGGGTTAGTTGCTTCTTACATGCATGTTCGATTGATGGTTTTATCATCATTCTTATGATTCGGTTATCGTGTGTTAGATTGAGGTTTTTGACTCTAATAAACATGTGTTGGACATTTGTATTCATCCCTCATAGTATGGATTCATTGTTCATCTTAGTGATGGTCATTTTTAGGGTTTGATGTTCATCCTTGCATGGCGTTTTTCCCCTTGATGATGTTTAGTTCCTTGATGTTTATTATCTATTTTGATTGAATTGTTTCTCTATTTGGGAGTTGATTATGTGTTTTTTGGAGTGGTTGACCCTGAGGTCGCTACACTCACCTTGTTGTTTGTGGTCTCTACATATTTTTGATGTGTTGCAGGCACAACAAACCTTAACCTTTAGTGGGTGGTCACTACATATGTTTGAGCTTGGTCTGATCGCTACAATGGTCTCTACATGTGGTCTTCTTGTAGTCGCAACACATGTTTTTGTTTGATTGGTCACTACATATACCTAGTCTGGTCGCAACAAGGTGTTAACCTCCTATGGTCGTTACCTATGGGGTTGACACTATGGTCTCAACAATGTATTAACCTAGTAGGTCGCTACACATGTGTAAGTGATGGTCTCTACATCTTGGCTCTTGAATGGTCAATACATAGTGTTGTTTGAATGATTGATTGATCATAATTATGATGCTTAACCCTAATGTGCTCCAAGAATATGGGAAATGATGTACCTAGGGGTTGAAGTTGAATAATGTTATGGCAACTATGATCGGCTATATGAGAAACCCTAGCCCTAATTTCAGGTGTATGGTGTACTTGTTGAGCATGCTTGGATGAACAACATGAGTTGATGTTTACTCTCTCCTATTTGTGTAACCCTAACATTACAAGTGGAATAAATAGAATAGCTAGTTATTGCTATGGTATCTAAGATACGACACAAGGTGATGATTATGAGACTTTATGAGGCATGATGAGATAATGATGACATGCATGAACTATGTATTTGGGTCTTATGACCTAGCAGAGGCTCAATGCCTAGTGTGAGGTGATATCCTCTAGTGATGAGATGAGGGATTGTTATCCCCTAGTGATGCGATAATGTTGATGGCCTTGTATGGCAGTAGTATCAAGTGATGATGTGACAAGTCTATATCCCATATGTTTTATATCTCCTGAAGTTGTACCTTTAACCCTATTTTTGTAGAATTTGTTTAGGGTTTGTACATTGTAATGTGATTGATGCATTAAAAGATACTCAATTGGCATAACTAATCAAGTGAAACCCTAATCATGTAGTTCCTTGTGCCATACATCCATTCTAGAGTCAGAACTATGCTGGATGGTGAAATGGGTATTCCCAAAGGAAACCTGGAGCGCATATTGTTGAGCATGCAAGGTGCAAGTGACGACGTGTCCTTCACATCTTGATCCGAAGTGTTTTGAGAATGACTACGGTTGGGACTTGGTGATGGTGAAAATGTGAATGTGATATGATGTGATAGAGGACAACTGCAGTTGTACATTAGTGATTTGGGTTATATACCCTGGTTTCTAGCGTTGTGACTTGTACCAAGGCAGACTAGGTGTTTACATGATTATAGCTTTGACTATGAGTTGTTGTTTATGTTTACGGGACTACAATTTTGACTATAATTTGCTCTTTTATAGTTTTACTAATATGTCACTATGGTGCAAACTCGAACTAATCGAGGAGTGTGGGAAGATCATGGAGTCCGTCTCTTCCATAGATCTTGTATGGTGCTGATTTTGACTTAGCAGTGATCAGTTGGATTTGGGTGGTACGACTCAAATCTTCAGGGAAAATAAAAGACATCATACATCCATGTAGTACATTTGCTTAGGGTCAAATACAATTCACATTGGATGACCCCTTGCCTTGTTTTATGTGCTATTAAGTTGATAATAATTATACATGTTCTTCATATTCCTTCTAAAAGTATAAGATGTTCTATTGCTCTGTTGTAGATGCCTAAATTGCTTAAATAGTGTTAACTACTTTGCTCATATCATCTAGCTGAATCTGCTCATCCTAATAATAATATTATCTTCCTACTTTAATACATTTGTGCTTATAATAGTTGTTTGTGGAGAGTTATATCTCTCATTGGGACGTTGATCTCACCCTGTGGGTTTCCACATATTTTAGGTGGTCATGCATGCAGGTAGAGATCGTGCAGTTGAGGCTGAGCAACAAGAGGAGCAGTATCTGGTTGGATATGCTGCTAGTGTTTTGTAGTAGAGTCCTATGTGTCGTCCATGTACTCTCAGGGCCTTGGGGGTGTTTTGTAGATGTTGTACATTGATAACGAGTTTTGGCAGTATGCCTTGGTTGTATAGATATGGCTTGTATATGTGAACATGTGATTACATGTAATAGGTTTGTGGCATGTTAGCCACTGAATAGTTATGTGTAATATCTTTTGGCATGCTATATGATACAAATGGCATAGTTTGTGGATTCAGATGTAATATGTTTATGCTTTTGTAGTTATATGGAATCAGTTTTAATTTACCCTATTTGATGGTATCTAGATGTTTATTATTAGTTCCACGCTTTGCTTTGAGTATCTCATTTGTGTGGCATCAGGTTGTCACACCCGCCTCCTTTTTAAGGACCAAAAGGAATGAATAAACCAACCAAGGACTTACTTATCCTTTGAGCTAGTGTCTTATACCTCTACAAGGTCTTACCCACTCTTGTAAGAAGATGAACACCTTCACCAAGGAGACCCCCTTCTTACACTTAGTATTTTGCCTTGAAGATTTACCCACTCTATTCCCGGATCTTCAGCCTTGACCTTCTCTTCACCATGGAGAAGCTTTTGCACCTTCTCCTTCACCTTGGAGAAGCTTTGCACCTACCTTCACTTGGAGAAGCTTTTACCAACTTGATATTGAAGAAAGGGGTTGGGGAAAGGGAAGCTTTGAAATATTTACTAGTCTACAATGGAGTAGATATCTCACACATATCCTATCTCACTCATATGGATGTTTTAATTTGCAAAATAAGAGAGAGAAAGGGGCTCAAGTGGATTGGATGCACTCAACTATAGATAGGATCTTAAATAGCATGAAGGAGCAACCTTGGAATGAACTCCAAGAGGTCCTATTTATAGTTTGGGGGTCCACTAGAGGCTAGGATCACTAAGGAACATTTTCTATCCGTTTGGGGTCTTACAACAGATATAATTTCGAGTTTTAAAACACTCCAACAGTTAGAATAACTTTCCATACAGTGCATTCATTTGAGTTTTAATAAAGGTAACTCGACTAATTGTACTATATGACAAAGCAAATTTGAAGCATCAGTCGAGTTTATCCTGGATGAAACTCATCTGATCGCTTAAAATTAGTTTTACCAGTGCAGGGTGTCGGTCGAGTTTTGTGTATTGAAACTCGACCGAACCTGGACATTCTCAAAATACATCAAGGGTGTCGGTTGAGTTTGTCATAGGGGAAACTTGACCGAATATACACTCTGTGATGTATTTTAGAAAAATGTCATTAGAGTGATTAAACGTTCAAATTAAGCACTCCTAGTTTTTTTTATCTTAGTTATAAGTCATAACATCAATACAAATGGTTACAAAAACCATCCTAAGGGTTTTAGGATGTTTTCTACAAATGTGCATTTGTATTGCTTTTGACTTGAACTTGATCAAGCTAGGTCTTGATTTAATTGATCTATTTCATGTACCTAATACCTGAAATCAATCCTAAGTAGACATATTAGATACATACAAATGGAATGGTAAGTCTGAAAATATCTAGAGGGGGTGTATATAGCTTTATGATAATTTTAACCAAATCAAACTACTTTACTAAAAATGCAGCAGAAATATAACACAAAGGAGGCAACCACAAGAGACACATAATTATAGTGGTTTTGTTAAATGATGTCACTCCACTACCTAGTTGTTTCCAACAATGATTTCTAAATCATGTATTTTATTCCTTTTATACATTGATACACAATACACAAAATTTACTGGTATTTTTTGTGGAACAAGACTAACCATCATTTTTAGCTCAAGGAGAACTCCCACCTTCTTTGATGGGCCGTGGAAGGTCACGCTCTTCACCCCTTCTTTGACAGCCTAGGAAGAGCACCAAATAGAGAAGACTCCTTTTTATCACATGATCTTAGACAACCTTCACTCTAAGAAGTAACCCAAGAACAATACATTAAAGTAAAAAGAGGTTGGAGAAATGGAAAATACAATTCAGGTCACAAGATGTACAGTCAAGCTCTATGGACAAGTGACAGTGATCCACTCCAAAAAGGTTTAGGCAAATTAGTATTGGGTGGAGAGGATATTATAACCGAGCTAAGGGATTAGGCTAGAATGATAGAAACTTGAAGTATAGAACCTAAGCTCTCTGAGAAAGATGGCAAGTAGAAGCATGCTCAAGTATGTATCAAATATTGTTGCAATGTAATGCGCAAAGTTGTGTGCAATGTTGATGTCTAGGTGTCATAGGACCACTCCTATTTATAGAAAATGTTTACAAGAGACTAGTAAAACTTTGGGAGTGCCTAGAGTGTTTTGGGTGGTCTATTAGTTGTTGGGACAAAATTAATTAAGTTGCAACAACTAGTTTGATCGCTAGTTAATTATCACTCCAGGACATTTCTCGGTCCACAATATTGTCGATCGGTAGAGTCATGGTCGACAAACTACTCTAGCGGGAAGAGTCTTGGTCCACAATACTATCGATCAGAAGAGTCTCGGTCCACAATATTGTCGACCAGAGAAAGTTCTAGGCTCCATCGGCTAGGAGTTGGTCAAAATCCTTGCAATGACTTTTTGTCAGTCGAACTTCTCTTTGATTGACTTTCTCTAATTGACAATATTGCCGACTGAGATTGACTCAGAACTTTAGATATGCAAGACTATTTCTTGGTTTTCTGAGTCTTCAACTGAGTGTGTCTCGGTCCAAAAAATTATCAACCGAGAAGGACTCTGTGCAAAGGTTTGCAATGTATGTGAGGTCCTATTAATGACTCATATGAAACCTATAAACCCTAAAGTCTTCATATGAGTGTAGGATAGGGTTTTGGGTAAGTTCTGAAGGATCATCACTTGTCCTTGCATCATGTCCATCAAGTTGTACATGTGTACAAACAAATACATAAATACATGGTACAACTTTATTTGCAAGTATCCAATCATATATATTTGCAAGGCATCTGTACTTGGATCTTGACTTAGTTCCTTGATCACCTAAAATAGTTAATACACATGTTAGTAATACAATTTGGGAAATATTTGTATCATCGAGATATGAGTGTGGAATATCCAAAAATCCAACAATCTCCCTCTTTTTGATGATGACAAATACTTGCAGAAGATAAATTGAAAGTAGAAAATTTATAACCCCATACCTTTAAATTGCTTTGTTGATGGTTGATAGCCAATTTATCTCCAATTTATCTCATGGGTTTTTCTTCCCCATTTGTCAAAGTAAAAAAGGGTTAATACTTTCCAAAGCTCCCCCTCAAGGAGACACTCCCCCCTCAACAAGATAGTCATTTTGGAGAGGGAAAAACTTATATTTGATGTATTAATTGAAAGAGAATACCAATAGATTGGAAATCCAAAAAGATAGACATTAAGGCATAGTCAAAAAGCCATATGAGGAGCGAACATCAAAAGGTTGTCTAATTTCCAATGAAAGGAATGTTAAGTCCTTCATGACAAAAAGATCCCTTAAAACATAAATTTCAAAAAGATACTCTAAATCAATGGTAAGGAATGTTAAGTCCACCATTATATAGAGATGCCATGAAAATCAGAAGTCAAAACTAAAATCAACTTCTTAATCATTTTCAAGGGAAGTTAAGCCCAAAAATGATTACATCATCCATTAAGAACAAATATGAGATCAACAAAGAATCTCTAGACTAAAATTAAGGGATGTTAAGCCCATGTTGGAATAGAGGAGCCATTAAGTGACATAATAATAGCTCTAAAAGAATCTATAAACCAAATGTCAAAGGGTGTTAATCCTACATTGATATAGAGAATCAATTCAGAGTAGTAAAAGATATGCAAGTAATATCAAAGGACTTTGAGCTCCCCTAAACCTCATACCGAACAAATAGAGCTCAAATATAATTAAAAAATATTCATTAAATAGATAGCCATTTAAGATCCCAAACTTCATCATAATTCATTCATATCAGATGTAGAAACCAAGAAATCAAGTAAAGATTTGAATTCAAATAAACTATGCTAAGCGCAAATGAAATTATTTTTTCCTTGAATTATTTGCCCCCCTTTTTCATATCACAAGGTAGAAAGTATAAAGATAAGATGACTCCCCCTTAGTGGGATACTTCCATTAAATATGACGCCCATGTTTTAGACATATTAAAAATTTAACCATGAAGGCACATATTAAGATCAAAACAATAATTTGAAAATAAGGCTCATGATCTTTCTACTTTTTATCTAGAGGAAAGTTACAGTACATAAATCATTTTTATGTTCTTCTTCCTTTTAAAATGACATGAGGATGCATAATGTTTGAATTTTTCATAAGAAAGTCATGTTTCACTTTAAAAGAAATTTGTACTTAACTTAGAAATAGGATGCCAACTTGAGAATGTAAGATATTTATTTATTTGAAAATTCTTGTAAAGATAAGTTCAATTTTTCATTTTAGTAAGAGATTTGTTTATAATAAAATCAAGCATTGTCTAGAAAGATCTTCTTCAAGCTTATGATCAAAATTTTCTTGAAGAATAATGTAATGATTGACATGACCATAGAAAGGTGTAAATAAGGCATATATTCTTTTAACGTAAAGACTTAATTCTAAAAAGAAGCATTTTGTTCTTTACGCTCAAGAAGTCAAGCATACCAGATATTTTGTTCTTATTTCTCAATTTTATCCAAGGTAACTATAGCAAGTTATATGATCATTTTTGTATAGATTATAAAGAGATACCTTATCATGATCATTTTCTTGAATTTCTTCTTCATTATGTGCACTCACATGTACTCCTTCTACTTTACTAATACTTATTTCCACGATGATGCTTTTTTTGGAAATTGGTAAATATATTGCAAAAAGAAAGGGTAGCTAAGCTACGCTATACATCATACAAAAGGTGAGTGTATATGGGGTGTGTATACTACAAAAAACCCCAGTACAACCTAGCTGTGGGATTTAATCCCCTACTCAGGGTATTGTTGGCCATGACAGCGTTAGTGATATCTAATTTAACAAAATGGAAAATGTCCTTGGTAGAAACACGGTCGTGCACCACCATATTGCGGGCTTTCCAAATATTGAAATAGATGTTCGTGCAACATAGACCCGCGAACCTCTCCTACTCTTTGTTCTTGGCTTTCCTCCTCACCAATTCGAGCGTATCCATTAAGTTGTCGGAGATAAGCTGCCCGATCCGTTCTTTAACCACACCAGCACCTAGACGTAATGAGCTTTCGGGAAAGTATGGAAAAGATGATGGTTGGACTCCTCCTCATCACAAATCAAACATTTTGGGTTAACCTGCAAGCCTCAATTAGCGAGTCTATCCCTAGTGAGGTGTTTCCCAAGAATTGCCTTATAGCAGGCGAGACTCCATTTGGGAATATGGCCTTTCCCCCACAACATATTGAACCAGGGGACCTGATCACTCATGTCCGTTTGGATCCATGGTTTAAGTTGGCTCACCAACGCAAAGAAACCGTTGCCATTCACACAGTACCGATGCCCAACAACATTCCACGCCTTAACAACAGCAACCCGAACCTATGAGGAATGAGGCTGAACTGCATGCGTGCTACTGTATGGCAATCTCATCCAGATCGCCCAAATCCCATCTTTGTCAGTTAGGAATATGTGTAGCCTACGTAGGTTCCCTTCCACAGTAATGTCTTCGACTTTCTTCAAGTTTATTCCTCCTGCTTTGAAAGATTTAGTCATAGTGTCCCAGGCAATGCCCCTTGCCTTACCACTCCAAACAAAGTTGGTGATGACCCTGGTGATGCTATCACAGGTTGGATTGGGGAGTACACACATATCACTCCAAAATCTAACCATGGCCTGGATAACCGACCTTGTCAACATCATTCTCCCCGGCATAGACATGTGGATGCTCGTCCAGCTAGCAACCTTTTGTCTAACCCTATCAAGGCAGTAGGAAAAGTCGCCCACATAGCCTCTACTCCCTGCAATAGGTACACTAAGATATCTAGTAGGTAGCCGCCCCATCTCCAGACCCATAGAAGATTTGAGCCTTCCCCTTCGGGGGTCACAAGATTTGGATAGGTAGATCTGGGACTTGATATCGCTAATATACAGCCCCGTGGATCACCCAAACTTTAGAAGGATTTTCTTGTACTCATTCAATCTCTTGGCATGCCCTGTAGGGATCACCATAACATCATTGGTGAAGATGAGATGTGATCTCACCTTCGTTCCTCTAATCTTGAAGGGCCGAATGAGGTTTTCTCCTTCAGCTTTCTTGATCATAGTAGTAAGTCCTTCCATTACGAGGGTGAAGATGAGAGGGGAGAAAGGATCTCCCTATCTTAGCCCATTGGAGGCTCTAAACATTCCCACCAGACCCCCATTAAGGAGGACAGAAAAGGACGTGGTGGTAACACACTGTTTGATCAAGTCCACCCATCTCCTATTAAAACCCATAGCACCCATAATCTTCCATAGAGTATCCCATCGGACATGGTCATAAGCTTTTGTGAGATCAGTTTTTATGCACGCTTTTGCATTCGAATGCTTGTTTTTGAAGCCCGTGATGAACTCAGCCGCTAGAAGCGTGCAATCAGCTATTGCGGTCTTTGATGAAAGCGCATTGTTCTTCAGAAATTATCTTAGGTAGCCACGTCTTCAATCTACACGCCTGGATCTTCGCCCAAATCTTGTAGATCGTGGTACAACACGCGATAGGCCGATAGTCATTGATCGAGGTTGGACCCTCGACCTTCGGTATTAATTTTATGAAAGTGTGGTTGGATGCACAGACCATACCACCCCCATGCTGCAACCACTTCATGGCTTCCACCATATTGCCTTTAATGTGCTCCCACATTGCTTGGTAGAACTTACTGTTCATACCGTCAGGTCCAGGCACTTTTTCCAGATTAATGGAAAAAACTGCCCGCTTAACCTCCTCTTCTGTCACCTCCTTGCACAAATCATCATTTAGTTCAGAAGTCACCCTTGCACTCGGAAAGATGGCCTCTTCAATGTTTTCATGGTGGCCATTGTGATTGTACAACTTTTCAAAGAAATTAATGGTGTGTCAGGCCATATCATCTCTACTGTCTACAACTTCACCATCCTCATTTATTAGTTGATGTACAATTTCTCTCATTTCCTTCTTGCGAACAACTGAGTGGTACATTTTTGTATTCAAATCACCATATTTAATCCATTGCAACCTACTCCTCTGCCAGAACTGGACTTCCTCATCCTTGAGCAACCTGTTCAGTTTGGTTTCCACCAGCAACCACTCCTTGGCCTTAACCTCATCATCCGGAGATCCTCTAGCCTCCATAGAAGCTTTCTCATACTCACTTCTCGCAACTATTGTCATGTTCTCAAGGTTACTGACTTCTTTGGACCAGATCTTCAGACCCCTCTTGGCGTTATGTGTATTCTTGACCACCACGAACAATGGATTCCCTTCAACCTATATATCCCAAGCTTCTCTAGCCACCTTCTCAAACCCATCCCAATCGCACCACCATTTATAGAACCAGAACAGTTTGATGATGGCTGGAGTGTTAACCAAGTCCATTCGCATCCAATTGTGGTCGCTGAGTGGATCATCTCCATACATGATATAGGAGTTTGGCCACACCTTCATCCATGCCTCATTGACAAGTCCTCTATCCAAGATGCTGGCTATACGCCTCTGGCCCTCCTACTTATTCAACTAGGAAGTACCCCCTCTCACCGACGAGAGCTCAACCAGGCCAACATAATCCATAGTGCTATTGAACGCCTCCAACACTCGATCATGAACTAACAACCTACCATGTTTCTCCTGCGATCTTCAGATATTATTGAAATCCTCCCACGCGAGCTAGGGGACCTCGTCTTGAGCTGTGGCTCTGACATTCTCCCACAACCTATTCCTTTCGCTCTCCAGGTTATCACTGTAGATGCTCGACGCAATGAACGCCATGCCTCCATGATTGCATCAACTGATCGTGATCACCTGGTTAGTCACACAGATCGGCTCCACATCCCAAACATTTGAATTCCACCCCACAACAATACGAGCACCATCCCTAAGCTCAAGATTAGAGAGGGATGCCCATCCACCCGGGAACAAGGTGCTAATGCATTAAAAAATAGCATGCCTAATTCTCGTCTCAAAATAGAACACTAAGGTAACCTGTTGATTGGCCACCACCTTTCGTAGTCTCCTTTGCTTTTCGGCTAAGGAGGCTCCTCGCACATTCCATGCGAGGATGGACATGATTAATCATTTTTGGAGCTGCTCCCCTCACCGGAGCCGCTCCTATTTTTCTTTTTCTTGTTCGTGCTGCGGGTTGCCCTTGGGCTCCTGCTCCTCACTGTGGTGTCGATCACGTCGTCTTCCTCTTCCAGGTTCTCAAGGGTAGCAAACGTGTTTGCCGTGCTTGCACCCCCTAAGCCTCTTGGTCCTCCTGCTTCTACTGTCGGGTTGGGCGTATGAGTGCCCTGGGCCACCATAGCTGTTGATTCAACATCCCTGTCCTCCACAACCATTACAGCTGAGTCAGGCCTTGTGTTGAGCACAACCGCCACATCCACTGGCTGGGGATCCACCCCGCTTGTACGATGACACTTTTGCCACTGTCTCTAATGTGATTGATTTTCCTTTCTCTATTGAAGTCATACACCAACATCACTCAATACTACAAAATTGAGAGGTTTTTGGTACTCAAGTAGAGTCCATGACAATTAGCATACATATCATGAATGGAACTGATATTATCAAGTCAAAAATACTTTTATAGATATCAAAGTTAATGCATTTTCTTGTACAACTTATATATTCAAGTTAAATTTCTGTCAGACTTGTTTTCGGTTGATAATTTTTATCGACCGAGGATCTTTTCAGTCGAAGTTTTGTCAATCGATAACAAGTTCTAAAGAAACCAAAATATCTATTTAGCAAGATATGAAAATGAATAACTATTTAAATATCTTAAAATATTATGCAAATGAGTTTTATAAGAAAAAGATATGCACATTTAACTTCAAATTAAGTTGAGATAATGCATAAATGTATTCAAAGTTGGGGATTTTGGAACCCATACCATGTAAAAGTCTCCTTTCTTTTGATATTCACATGAAAAGGAATAATCTCCAAGATGTTGACAATAATGACATGAGATAAAAGATATTTCATTTCTCTTTTCAACATTTTGAGAATTTACAAGTTTAGTCTTAGGTACATATGTAGTTCTAGTCTTGGAATCATATGTCTTTTTGGTTCTGAGCATATGTGAGGATTGATTATTTAGAACATATCCTAAACCTCTTATTCCTATTTGTTTAGAAGTATTAAATAAGATGTTGCCAATACTTTTGTTCCCTTACTATAATCTATAAACTTGTTTTTGAAACTCAACATTTTCAAAAAGCTTTTTAGTTATATCCAAATTTACTTGAGAAAGATTTGAAAGTAAAGTATCTATTTATTTTACCAAAACATCATAATATGAGTGTGTGCATAAGATAGGTTGAATTTGATAATCATTCAGTTTAGTAAGCATATCAACCTTTTCTCGAGAGAGAAAATTATTGTTGTTTTCAAGAACAAGTAATTTAGCCTTATAGTCAATAGATTCTTTTAGTGCATTATTTGAAAGTTTTAAAGCATCATTTTTAGGACTAAGATTATTTAGAGTATTGTGGAGTTTATCAATAATTTTAGAAAGTTTTTCTTTTGTCTTTTACAATCAATATATTTATCATGAAGTTCTTCCAGACTATTAACTAATTCTTCTTTAAATAAATCTAAAATACTTACCTCATTAGTTTCTTCTTCATCTATTATCACCATGGGACATTCTACCTTCTCCTCTTTACTACTTTTACCATCATCAATTGATTGTTCCCATGAAGCTTTGTAGGACTTCTTACCTTTCTTGATCTTTAGACATTCAAAAGTCAAGTGGCCTCTCTTTCCACATTTAACACACCAATTACAATCAACATCGAGTTGTCCCATTATGTTGTCCCCCATCTTCAAGACTGGTTAAGGCTCCTTGAAATCCTACTTTGATACCAAATGAAAAGATCTAGAGTGGGGGTGAATAGAGATTTATGATAATTTTAACCAAATAAAATTACTTTACTCAAAGTGCAGTGGAAATATAAAGCAAAGGAGGCAATTATGAGAGATACCGATTTAGAGTGGTTCCATTAAATGATGTCAATTCACTACCTAGTTGTTTCCAACCAACATTTCTAAATCATGTATTTTATTCTATTTATATACCGATACATAATACAAAATTTACTGGTGTCTTTTGTGGCACAAGATAATCCTCCTTTTCAGCTCAAGGAGAACTTCCACCTTCTTTGACAGGCCACGGAAGGTCACACTCTTTACCTCTTCTTTTATGGCCAAGGAAGAGCACCAACTAGAGAAGACTCCTTCTTCTCACATGATCTTGGATATCCTTCACTCTAAAAAGTATCCTATGCACAATACACCAAAGTAGGAAGAAGTTAGAGAAATGGAAAATTTGATTCATCTCACAAGATGTAAAATCAAGCTCTATAGACAAGTGATGGTGATCCACTCCAAAAAGGTTTAGGAAAAGTACTATTAGGTGGAGAGGATATTATGACTAATCTAAGGGCTTAGGATAGAATGATAGAAACTTGAAGTATAGAACCTAATCTCTTTGAGAAAGATGGCAATTCAAAGTATCCTCAAGTATGTATCAAATGTTGTTGCAATGTAACATGCAAAGTTGTGTAAAAATTTGAAGTCTAGGTGTCCTAGGACCACTCCTATTTATAGAAAATAATTACAAGAGGCTAAGAGATCTTTGGGAGCGTCTAGAGTGTTCTGGGTGGTCAACTAGCCGTTGGGATAAAATTAATTAAGTTGCAATGACTAGTTTGATCGCTAATTAATTATCATTCCAGAACATTTCTTAGTCAACAATATTATCAACTAGAAGAGTCTCAGTTTAAAAACTAGTCAATTAGGAAGAGTCTGTTGGTATGTATGCCCTGAGAGCCAATCATGGGATGATTGGTGGGATACATTAAGATTGATTTGATAAACATCAAAGGCAAGATTCCAATTCTTTCTGGTTCAGTCATATGAGATAGTGATAGAACATATTGAATGTCTAGAGAATGACAATACTCAATGACGTATGCCTTCAGGTTCATGACCTGAACGATGAGATCATACATATGCTAAGAGTTTGTACATTCTTGTTATGTCCCTAGTTGGATGTCATTGTGGAAGGTAGATAGACAACAATGACACACAAGACTAGATTGTGGTGTTGGTTGATGACATAATCTCATTAGTCATGATATAGAGATATCAAACCAAACACATAGGTACTTGTTAGAGAACAAGGTACCAGACAGACCCACCGTGAGTTTGACACATGGAACCATGACATGGTAGTCACAGTCAGTACTCACAGTGATGGTGGTGAGTGTGATTCTTTGACCTGAAATCACTACACTCAACACATGTCGTTGGGCACACTTTGACATCATCAAATGCAGTCCTGAAACATGGGTTGTTATAAAGGTGATGATTGGGTGGCTTTGACACATGGGGCTTTTGAGGGGTGAGTGATAGATATGGGATTTGTCCCTCCTGAGGGAGTTTGATATCCAAGGCCACTTGATGAGTAGGATTGAGATAGGTGTGAGCACGCATGTGTGAATCAATATGTGATATTGATGTCATACATATCTTGTTCAATCTACTCTGAGATCAAGAAAGTGAATGAACGTTGACAGGATGACTGTTCCATGCCTCGAGTTCATTCAGGATATCAGTGACAAAGGAATTATACATTCACTGTAACACCATTCACGGATTGTAGGATTGAAAGTTGTTCTCCAACTTTCTACTTTCACTTGGGTAGAAATGATGTGTGACTAGGCAACGCTCTTTGCTTGTGAAGTCATAAGTGTTATGGACTTTCACTGCCAACGTGAAATGGACCTGCAGGGTCACACACATAGGATTTAACCTGGAAGAGGAGTTTTGTCCACAAGCAATGTTTAGATTGATTACTAAAGGAGTTTAGTACTTCAATTAAACACTCAATCAGTCGATAGCTCAATATCATATGGTTCAAGGTGTTGGTCGCATTGATTGGAGTATCGGATTGATTGAAATCGTAATTGACTGATTCTGCACAACCTACACTCCCAACCGATCGGCTCAAGTGTTGAACCGGTTGGCTGAGGTTGCTGAACTGGTCGGCTCAAGTGTTGAACCGATCGGATCATGTACAGAGTGAAACGAGCGGTTCAAGTGTTGAACCGATCGGTTCAACTGTTGCAACCGAGCAAGTTGGGAAAGTCAGGTCGGTGAGAATTTTCCTTGCGTTTCACTTGCCCAATTTGATTGGAACAAGGATTGGTATTCGATACCAATTAGAAACGAAAGAAGGAAAGTCAATCGGGAACCGACCAGGACCATGAACCGACCGGTTCAGAAGTGAACCGATCGACTCATGGGTCCCAACCGATCGGTTGGTGTTCCAACCGACCGGTTCAGGTCCCCAACTGACCGGTTCACTTGTGAACCGATCGGTTCAGGTTGCGAGTTGGTTGTTTTGTGGAAAATCTCAAACCCTTCTACTCCTGCTTTTAGTCCCGCATTGCTCGGGATGGAGAACCCTATCTCATGACCCTCCTATATATAGGGGTATTGGGGGCTTCTCAAAGTACAACTCAGTGCAACCAGTTGCTCTGCAAAGTTGTCGTTCTCTCTGGTTTTAGTAACCGAGAGAGAGCCCGAGCAAGTGCTTCGCACAAAGGGAGGTGCAGCAAGAGAAGGACAACTGCAGTTGCAATTGGAGGCAGGAGAGTGTGTTGGCGACTAGTACGTCAACAGGAGGGTGCGACTCCTTCCACTTCCTTGTGGGACTAGGAGTGTGGAGTTCCAGGTGGTCCGTGTGGACTACTACAGAGGCGGGAGGACACTGCCGCTTAGGAGGACAACTATCATCCGACAGTCCGGTAGGAGGAGGAGTCGTCAGTCCCGGTGCGATCAGGAGCTGCACAGACGCCATCCAAGACCGGAGGTGAAGACCGTGCATTGCACGAGGTATTATCGCCGAGCAAGCCTTGGGACAAGGTATGATTCCACAAACCATCCTTTCCTATTATATAGACGTTGACGCGTTTCCTCGATATGGGTTTGGGGGAGAAAATTTTTGTTTCCGCTGCCTTCTCTGTCTCCCCTAAAACCCAACAGTGGTATCAGAGCCACATCAACTGTTCTATATTTTAGGAATATCGATATGATCGATTTTGGTTTGTCGCCTTTATTTATTGCATACGATGCGAATAATATTGGCTTTATGCATGTCCAATCCTAAATCCACAAATCCCAAATTACATATATGATATGTATCATTAATGCACTCGATACGCGTCGCGCTTAAACGAGTTTTGTGGTGGATGTGTGTAGCATGATAATGGCCTATAAATCCCTATCTGTATGTGGTTGTTTGTGGTTGCTTGCATCTCGGTCTACGCACCGATCTTCCCTCTCTTATTCCTGATGTAACTCAAAATAATTTGAGATTCTTTTCTACCTTTGCTCCCCCCGAATGTAACTCGGGGTTTCTTCTTTTAAGCAATGTAATAATAGGATAGATTTTATTTCCTGTTATGTCGAAGACCGATGGACATCAAGACAACAACTGAAATGATCGGTTCAAGGCGTGAACCGATCGTTTGACGTTCCAGACGGTCGGTTCAAGGAGTGAACCGATCGGTTGATGACTGATCGAGGAGCGAGACGACCGGGTGGTGGACATGACGAGATGCACGATGTCCAGGCGAACCGATCGGTTGGAGGAGCCAACCGATTAGCTGGTGGCACCCAGACGACCGGCTGGAGAGTACAAATCATTCATGTGATGAGTTGATCAACTCAGATGGCAAGGCACAAATGTTCATCTTGTACAAGTTGCATGTGATGTTTACCTAGATGACTATGATTCCTCTTGGCTCGAGGAATCACATTAGGATGGCCATAATCATCACTTTTATCGTTTGTGCATGTTTTCTGTGGGATATAGCATGTATATGATACGTACTATGTATTGTGGTGATTGGATATGTATATGTATATAAAAACCAAATCCCTCATTAAATATTAAGTTTTAGATGCCTTCCAAATGCGACACACGTGAAAAGCTTGATCGACCAAGTGTGGGAACGCCCTAGCATGGTGCACCATCTATCTCGTGGAAGCGTGAAGGATGAATGTGTGGGTCTGCCCTAGCAGGGTGCATATTCATCATGTTTGCTTTGGGTCGGACTTAACAAGGTGATCTAGATGGGATCTAGTGCCTTGAGGCATGGAGATGATCATGGCAAGGAGTTGCATATGACATCTTATCAAGAGTTGCATATGATGCAATTGGAAAGAGTTTCCTACCTGAGAGATCTATGTTGTGGGTGACAGCCCTAGCTGGTCCATGACTTAGAGGATTTCAGGATCTTGCCCACTAGAAGGTTGTACGCTGTAATCTTCCGAATTGATGGTGAGGGCTATCAATTTGAATTAAAATAGTGGGAGCGATAATTAATTAAAGGCCTAATTTTATCGTCAACTTTTCAAATCAATCAAACAAGACAAAAGGAGTTTTGGACTAAAAATTGCATATATTTCCTTTTGTTAAAATAAATGGTTAATCAACAAATCACTTTATTTGCGATCGAGACCAACAAATTAAATGGGAATAATTCCACGATTGGTTAGGATAATGAGAAGTGTTCTCAATCAAAGAGCGAAAGCTCTAAGTCCTAGTCATACCAAGACCAGATGAACTCAATCCCACCACATCAATGACTGAAAGTATGCTTATGGAAGCATATCGAGGAAGACATTGATGAGGAGTGCTTGATGTTGTGTTCTCTGAACTATGAGTTGCAGAGACAACATGAGACATATGATGTCTCCAAGATATTGTCCTAGTATGTCATGACAGAAGGAGATCCAGTAAGGTATTCACACACTCAATGTGATTGGGTATGTGGAAAGACCTGACTAAGAAGGATTCCATCTGAGCCAAGAGTTGGCTATTGGTATGATACTACAAATGTTGCGAGAATCATACAATTCATGATAAGCTACAACATGAACAACTTTGACAAGCGTTGACAGAGTTGTTGGACATGTTGGGGATAGTAGAGGCAAAGATGAAGAAAGACAAACCATAATCTTTGATGTGATCAAAGAAAAGGTAATTCTTAAGGGCAAGGATAAGGGCAAAGCAAAGAAGTGTTATGATGCTAGCCAGCAATCCAATCCATCTTCAGCCTCAAGGCACATGGGAAAGGGTATATGAGGGATTGACCTCTATATCTGGAAGAACAAAAGAAGATGCAGGAGGGGATGGAAATCTCCACCTAAGGTATCATGAAATAAACAACTTCTTTATCTGAGGTATATGATACCAAGATATGGATATGTCATATATGATATGCAATATCCCCAAAGAAGTGATAGCCTTTGTGAAAGGACCAAGATACCCATCATTGGAGCAAGTGTTGCTGCCATAGATAGGAATATCTTTCAGTTTATTTCAGCCTAAAGGGCACGAAATAGAGTTGAGAACTGCTATTTCATATATTGCCAATAGATAGAAACACTTTATTTTTGCATATTGTATGACAATGATGGAAATTAATAAGGTTGATGTTTCAATCTTAAAGATATGATCTTTGTGGCAATGCCTTGTTTATCTTGTAATACATGGTATGTATAAGATAAAATGATACCTAAAGTTATTGATAACTCAAACAATCTAATTAGCATCAATCATGAGGGATTCATTTCTAGTTTCCATATGATGGATAAATCTAGACTTTTTTGGTTAGAGAACCAGTAAGAGACATGAATATCTTGGACATGATTAATCAATCTTCACTAAAGGTAGTGGGAGAATGATTATCCTATTAGGTATAATACATGTGATGTATTTACATACCTATTGGGAAAAATGCTAATACTTCAAATGGTGTTTAGAGAAATACCAATATGAATATCTTGAAGTGTTCAAGATTATCATAGATGAAGTACAAATTTGATAAAGTGTTAATTCTTGATGAGATCAATGAATGAAACACTTGAACCAAATGTTTGAGATCCTTACGAGTGATTATGATAATGTATCATAGTGAACTCATGATTAAGGCATGGTGATGTCTAAATCAAGAAGGAATCATACTCTAAGGAGTTAGAGAATGATTATCGAATAACTGAATTCTTCTTAATAAAAGAATACCCCACACTAATAAAGGAAATTAAGAATCACAAGGGTTGTGAGTTCTTATATCCTTAACAAATACACCTCAATTATCTATGTGATGAGTTGTTCATGTGATGAGTCAACTATCTAGATAAATATGAGGAACCGAATTTTGAGTTATGGTTTATGACCATTACATCCTAAATGACATCCATGTCAACTATAAGGTATGACCTTGATGGTAGCACTCATTGGATCAAATCCATAAGTGCAAATGAGTCTTAAGTGTTAAGACACATGGATAACATTTTGAGAAGGATGATGCTTGTTGATTACAACTTAATGACTGATACATTTGGCATATGGATACTAAAACCACACTCCTATGAGGAATAAAACAAGGATGTGTACGTGACACAACCTATAAGGTTTATGAATCCACTAATGAAAATGAAGTCTATAAGTTACAATGGACTAATCAATGTGATTGATTGAGTACAAGCAACTCAGAATTGGATCTTTACTTTGATGATATAGTCAAAGGGTTTGACTGATATGTCAAAGATAAAGGGATCTGTGATTTAGTGGGAGCGTGTTCACATTCCACATTTTGATGTGAAATGGAAATGTTCTAAAATGGAAATCCAAAAGTGGAAATTATCTTTAAGGAAGATAGAGATGTTTCCTATGTGATAGGAATAAGAGATCTATAGAGATAGTTCTCAAAAACCTCTTGACCTGTAAGGAGAAAGCATACATTGGCAATCTGTACTGAAGGGTTCAGTATGCACAGATTCAGTGGGAGAAAACTTGTCCATGTTACATGGAGTTAGTATCCCAAGGCCAAGTGTCCAATTCTTATGAAGAATGGGAACACTAAGAATAGATATGGATCTATCATGTATGTAATCATCCCATTATCTTGCATGTATGTACATGGCAAGAATAAAATGCATTCATCATCCTGTATGTATGACATGAAAATTTGATGTGCTCATCCTGATAACTCATATGTGGGACATGACGAGTGGATGTCTATCTACTTCCAGTAAGGGTTACTGGAATACCATAAGAACTTGATAAGTACTTGAGAAGTACTAGTTCTATGGAGATAAGGAAGAGTTCGATGAAAAGAGTTACATTGATGCGAACTTCCGAAAGGACAGAAAATTAATCGCAAAATATATATAGGATATATAAAAGTGAAGGTTTGTTGATGATTGGAAGTGTTCCAATAAAACCATTTAAAAGGAAATGCCGAGTATCTATGCGTTAGAGAACAACAGTGGATACTATATGGATCTGGAAGTTCATGAGATGAACTTATATTCCACTCATTGATGACAAGTCTGGAATCCTTGATCATGCAATGTGGCTAAAGGTTAGCAAAGGAATACTAGATCGCATATTACGACAACTCCGTCTCATACGTGTGACGTACAACGAAGAGATGTGAGACATGCAGTTAATACCGACTTTGGCAAGGTGTTGTCATAACTCACTATATTGGCACAAGAGCACAGTAACATGTGGGACATGTTTGAAGATCACTATGAATATGATTCAAGGGTGGTTGGCTCGCAGTGCAAGTGGAAGTCTGTTGGTATGTATGCCCTGAGAGCCAATCATGGGATGATTGGTGGGATACATTAAGATTGATTTGATAAACATCAAAGGCAAGCTTCCAATTCTTTCTGGTTCAGTCATATGAGATAGTGATAGAACAGATTGAATGTCTAGAGAATGACAGTACTCAATGACGTATGCCTTCAAGTTCATGACCTGAACGATGAGATCATACAGATGCTAAGAGTTTGTACATTCTTGTTATGTCCCTAGTTGGATGTCATTGTGGAAGGTAGATAGACAACAATGACACACAAGACTAGATTGTGGTGTTGGTTGATGACAGAATCTCATTAGTCATGATATAGAGATGTCAAACCAAACACATAGGTACTTTTTAGAGAACAAGGTACCAGACAGACCCACCGTGAGTTTGACACATGGAACCATGACATGGTAGTCACAGTCAGTACTCACAGTGATGGTGGTGAGTGTGATTCTTTGACCTAAAATCACTACACTCAACACATGTCGTTGGGCACACTTTGACATCATCAAACACAGTCCTGAAACATGGGTTGTTATAAAGGTGATGATTGGGTGGCTTTGACACATGGGGCTTTTGAGGGGTGAGTGATAGATATGGGATTTGTCCCTCCTGAGGGAGTTTGATATCCAAGGCCACTTGATGAGTAGGATTGAGATAGGCGTGCGCACGCATGTGTGAATCAATATGTGATATTGATGTCATACATATCTCGTTCAATCTACTCTGAGATCAAGAAAGTGAATGAACGTTGATATGATGACTGTTCCATGCCTGAGTTCATTCGGGATATTAGTGACAAAGGAATTATACATTCACTGTAACACCATTCACGGATTGTAGGATTGAAAGTTGTTCTCCAACTTTCTACTTTCACTTGGGTAGAAATGATGTGTGACTAGGCACCGCTCTTTTCTTGTGAAGTCATAAGTGTTATGGACTTTCACTGCCAACGTGAAATGGACCTGCAGGGTCACACACATAGGATTTAACCTAGAAGAGGAGTTTTGTTCACAAGAAATGTTTAGATTGATTACTAAAGGAGTTTAGTAGTTCAATTAAACACTCAATCAGTCGATAGCTCAATATCATATGGTTCAAGGTGTTGGACACATTGATTGGAGTATCAGATTGATTGAAATCACAATTGACTCTTTCTACACAACCTGCACTCCCAACCGATCGGCTCAAGTGTTGAACCGGTCGGCTGAGGTTGCTGAACCGGTCGGCTCAAGTGTTGAACCGATCGGCTCATGTACAGAGTGAAACGAGCGGTTCAAGTGTTGAATCGATCAGTTCAACTGGTGCAACTGAGCAAGTTGGGAAAGTCAGGTCGGTGAGAATTTTCCTTGCGTTTCACTTGCCCAATTTGATTGGAACAAGGATTGGTATTCGATACCAATTAGAAATGAAAGAAGGAAAGTCAATCAGGAACCGACCAGGACCACGAACAGACCAGTTCAGAAGTGAACCGATCGGCTCATGGGTCCCAACCGATCGGTTGGTGTTCCAACCGACCAGTTCAGGTCCCCAACCGACCGGTTCACTTGTGAACCGATCGGTTCAGGTTGTGAGTTGGTTGTTTTGTGGAAAATCTCGAACCCTTCTACTCCTTCTTTTAGTCCCGCATTTCCCGAGATGGAGAACCCTGTCCCATGACCCTCCTATATATATAGGGGTATTGGGGGCTTCTCAAAGTACAACTCAGTGCAACCAGTTGCTCTGCAAAGTTATCGTTCTCTCTGGTTTTGGTAACTGAGAGAGAGCCCGAGCAAGTGCTTCCCGCAAAGGGAGGTGCAGTAAGGGAAGGACAACTGCAGTTGCAATTGGAGGCAGGAGAGTGTGTTGGCGACTAGTATGTCAACAGGAGGGTGCGACTCCTTCCACTTCCTTGTGGGACTAGGAGTGTGGAGTTCCAAGTGGTCCGTGTGGACTACTACAGAGGCGGGAGGACACTTCCTCTTAGGAGGACAACTGTCATCTAACAGTCCGGTAGGAGGAGGAGTCGTCATTCCCGATGCGACCAGGAGCTGCACAGACGCCGTCCAAGACCGGAGGTGAAGACCGCACATTGCGCGAGGTATTGTCACCGAGCAAGCCTCGGGACAAGGTATGATTCCACAAACCATCCTTTCCTATTATATAGACGTTGACGCGTTTCCTCGGTATGGGTTTGGGGGAGAAAATTTTTGTTTCCGCTGCCTTCTCTGTCTCCCCTAAAACCCAACAGAGTCTTGGTCCACAATATTTTCAACCCAAAGAATCTCATTCCACAATATTGTCGATCGGAGAAAGTTTTGGGTTCCTACAACTATGAATTGGTCAATATCCTCATAAAGGCTCTTTTTTTATCAGACTTTTCTTCAATCGAATTTCTCCAGTCAAAAATATTGTCGACTGAGATTGACTCAAAACTTTAGATATGCAAGACTATTTCTCGATTTTCTAAGTCTTTAAACGAGTGTGTCTCGGTCCACAAAATTGTCGATCGAGAAGGACTCTGTGCAAAGATTTGCAATGTACGTGAGGTCCTGTTGATGACTCATATGAAACCTATCAACCCTAAAGTCTTCATGTGAGTGTAGGATTGGGTTTTGGGAAAGTTTTGGAGGACCATCACTTGTCTTTACATCATGTCCATCAAGTTTTACATGTGTACAAATAAATACATAAATACATGGTACAAATTTATTTGCAAGTATCTGATCATATATATTTGTAAGGTTTCTATAGTTGGATCATGTCTTGGTTCCTTGATCACCTGAAATATTTAATAAACAATAATAAAATTTTGGAAATATTTTTATCATCAAATATGGGTGTGGCATATCCAAAAAGGCCAACAAAGTCATTATCAAAATACATACAATGTATAACTCTTACATGAACAATCTCCCTCTTTTTGTCAGTGACAAACCATTCCTCAAAATATTAAAAAAAGATATGAAAACTAAACATTTACCTTGTGAATCATAAGGGGATACATGAATGAACAATGTTAATTGCTCCCCCTCAATTCATGATTACTTTTACCTGTATGGTTAGTCTTTCCAAAAACAACCATAACAAATATATATACTATATGGTCCTCTTAGCATGTCACATGATATTTTAGAAAATTGACTAGAAAAGGATCACATAAGAAATATTCAATATGGCTGAGCTCATTTCTCCCATGTGGTACCTACAATACATGAGCTCTCATTTTCTTCTCCCCCTTTGTCATTTAAAAAAGGTAGGGGGTAGAAGAGCTACAAAATATAGGTCTTCACCAGAGGCACAAAATACAAAAGCAACCACTAAAGCAAGCATAAAAAAGAGAAAAAACATAGTGAAACAAGCAATCTAGAGTCATAATAAAAAATATGGGAGCAAATTCATCAACTCATAAGATGTAACCAAACAAAGAGTTAATATACATAAGATTAGTATTACAACACTAGTTATGTCCTCTCGATATAAAAACTACAAGCCCTAAAAAAACAACGATGTAAGAAAATAATATGCCTTAGAAACAATGGCCAAATGTTTAGTACATGATAGTCTACAAAAGAGATATGTATAAGAACCTTAATAGACTATATAACTAAAGATCTAGGCTATCTATATCAACGAGGTTGTCAACAACATCATCATCCTTGGGCTCTGGTTGGTAATCCTCGTCTCCATTGGATGATGCATTAGTGACAACATGAGTAGGCTCACCATCATCACCTTTAAAAGATCCATCATCACCATCATACTCACCATATCTAACATCTTCCTCAACATCCTGGTTAGACATCTCCTCATCAACAGGAGGTCCAAAAGCATGAGTACCAGGCCACTTGGCACTCTGTGCAGCCCAAGACATGCCACATGCATGTAAAGCATTTCCTTGCTCAAAACTGGGAGTAGCAACTCCATCATAACCAACAAGCAGAGTGGCAACATGGCCAACAGGAAGAGCCAGAAGTAGAAGAGAACTAAAGGCAAGGCCATGTCCACTATCAGAGGTAGCAAGGGGTACAATAGAAGCAGCAGGTGATGGGTCAGGACAGAACTAGTTATATGCATAAGAAGCATTGTTAGCACATGGGTATGCCTGGTAGGGTAGGTAGGGATGGATGTAGGATAGGTTTATGTTTGACATGATTTGAGTGAGGTCCTAGCGGATCTGGTCCTGAACCTGAAGGTTATATGCCTGTTGATGTATCATATATCCAATGAGGGATTCATTGGATACAGAAAATGAGGTGGGTTGGGGTGGTGGCGGTGGAGAGGTCTAGGTAGAGCTAGAGGCACTTGGTGTGGTGGAGAAGGTAGGAAGAAAGGTTTTCTTTATGGTAGTCTCACTAATGCAAACTCCTTTTTGACTTTGTTTGTAGCCAAGGTCATGAAAGAGATATTTTTCAGCATGGTGAGTAAACATATCACAGATTAGGTTAGGATAAGGGAGATGGGTACCGGTGGGTTATTCCTCGAGTCAAAGTAGGTCATATGATGAAGAATATAATGAGCCCACTTTACTCTGATATCATTCAATAGATAATACATGTTCACTATATTATTCTCTACAATCTCCATTTGATTCCGCTTGGGATGGATATTGCAATTGAATACTAAAGTGATCAGACATGTCTTGATATCGAGGGAAGAGGAGGGTAAGGTGGACTTTTTCCACTATGAGACATCAAGCTTCTTCAAAAACTTATGGATATCATTAAGGGTAAGTGTGGGTTCAAAGCTATTGTAGAAACCTTTAGGGTCCAACAAGTCATGGTATGAGGGATAGGAAGCCACCCAAGATGTGATAAAGTTAGTACCGGAGAATAGGTATTCAACGATCCTCAAAGATTGTTATCTTGGTACCAACTATTAGTAAAGTCAAGATGACTTGGGTATTAGGTGGTGGCACATCGGTATTGTAGTTCCACTTAAGATTGGCATAATATTCATGGACAACCTTCATGCTAGACATGGCATTTGCAAAACACAGATTCTCTACACATAAAGCACTAAGATGATGTGCTTTGGACACCATAGAAACCTCTTTGATCACCTTACTGATTGAAAAACAAGGTTCAAACAAAGCACAGAAAGGAAAGGGAGTCTTAGGAAGGAGTTTGTCGTACTTATTAACAACTTGAGTTGAGATGAAGGAGTTGCCATGAAAGGAGACATGGCAAGGAGCAGAGGAGGAAGATGAAGCTCCAGTTGGGGCAGATTGTTTCCTACTATTTGAGGCCATCTAGGTCGGATTGAGATGTAATGACCACCAAACGAGAAGGAAAACACAAGAAGAAGGTCGCCAAACCACCTAGGTCATAGTCGGGAGAGGCAAGGAGGGATTATTGAAGGCTAGGAAGGGTGTAGGAGAGGTTGGGTTAGCCTATGGTTGGAGGACTATACATTGGAGGTCGGATATCAGTCAACTTTCTCTAGTTGAGAGGGAGAAAATTTGGCCAATTGCCCATTTTAATTTGCATCTAGTCACTTGATCAATCAATTTTTATGTGTATGAAACTTGACCAATACTGAGTTTTAGTTCAATCCTCTGCCAGGGATCGGTCAAGTTTCTCCAGGTCAAACTTGACTGATTGGTCAGCCTATCCAAAACATAGAAAATTTAATTCAAAGCCTCTAGAGTGATTTATCTAAATTTATTTTTCTAGCCTATTATGTATTTTAAACATATTAAGGAAACATTCCACTCATCATTGGCTACTATTTTGGGATAAAACATGCATTTGGAAAAAATAGTCAAAAATAAGCAAAAGAAGGCATGAAAACATGGAAATTATAGCACTTTCAAGTAAAACATGACCAATTATAAGCAATAAACATATGTGTTTGATAACATATAGCTAGATTGCATGTCTATATCATCAAGAGAAGTTATGAGAAATTTTGATCTAATAAATGTAAATTTCTCTCTAGCTAGAGGTTTAGTGAAAATGTCTGCAAGATGATTGTCTGTGTCCACATATGTGATATAGATATCCTTCTTGGCACTGTGATCAAGAAAAAAGTGATGACGAACCTCTATCTATTTATCTCTACTATGCAATATAGGACTATAAGAGAAATTAACTGCACTAGTATTATCACAATTGAAAGGAGAAGCATCAAAATGTATGTTTAAGTCTTGGACCATTTACTTCATCCATAATACTTGGGCACAACAACTCCTAGATGCAATGTATTCGGCCTTGGTAGTTTATAGAGCCATTGTGCTTTATTTCATAGAGAGCCAAGAAACAAAGCATGGTTCTAGGAAGAAGCAAGTTCCACTTATGCACTTTCTATCAATCAAACACCCTACGTAATCAGCATCACTATAGGAAGTACGAGTAAAGTCCCTTGACTTAGGATACCATAGACCAAAATTTTAAGTTTTGTCTAGATACCTCAAAATCCTCTTAACTGCTATGATGTGTTATTTTCTAGGACTTGATTGAAATCGAGCAGACAAGCCAACACTAGACATTATGTCAGGTCTAGAGGCAGTTAAATTTAATAAACTTTCAATCATACCTCTATAGAGCTTCTCATCCACTTTCTCACCTTCTTCATCTTTATCAAGCTTGGTGATGTTTGACATGGGGGTGTCCATCGGCTTGGTGTTCTCCATGCCAAAGCACTTCAGGAGTTCACTTGTGTATTTGCCTTGGTTGATGAAGTTACCTTCCTTAGTTTGCTTGATTTGGAAGTCGAGGAAGAAAATAAGCTCCCCCATCATGCTCATCTTAAACTCATTCTGCATAAGAGAATTAAACTCCTTGCAAAGATCAAGATTAGTTCTGCCAAAAATAATAGCATCTATGTAAATTTGAATGATAAAAAAATTGATAAGTGTGTTTAGAAATAGTGTAGAATTGACTTTTCCCGTTATATAGCCATTGTCTAGAAAAAAGTTCTTTAATTTCTCATACCATGCTCTAGGGGCTAGTTTGAGTCCATAGAGAGCTTTTTGCAACAAATAAACATGGTTAGGCAATTTATCATGTTCAAAGTTGGGAGGTTGAGCCACAAAGACTACTCTTCTATTGTACCATTCAAAATGCAGTTTTAGCATCCGTTTTATAAAGAAAGAAATTCTTATAGCTAGAAAAGGCAAGTAAAATTCTAATAGATTCAAGTCTAGTAATATGAGCATAGGGTCATAAAAAACAATACCTTCCTATTGATTGTAGCCTTGAGAAGCTAACCTTGATATGTTTCTTACCACTTTATCACTTTCATCTAGCTTGTTGCGGTAGACCCACTTGGTGCTAATGATCTCCTTATCATTTAGTATTGGCATTAAGGTCTACACTTTGTTCTTGTCGAACTGTTCTAACTCTTCTTGCATGTCTAGGATCCATTCATCATCTTTATGATCTTCTTGCACATTCTTGGGCTCAAGTTGTGAGATGAAGGCATTATCGGCTTGTTCTTTGTAGTATGTATGCCTCGTCTTCACCCTTTCTAAAGGATTACCTATGATCAGCTCTTTAGGATGATGTTTTGCAAAGCGGGGAGCTGAATCCTTCTTTTCTTATTCTTTCTCTTCTTCATCAACTATCACCTCTTTTCCTTTATCAACAATGTTGAACTCTTTCAAGTGAGGGATCACCTCATCTATAATATAATCATTCACAATATTCTTGGAAATAGAGGGGTTAGTTTCCAAATTTAACATTGATAGATTCTTCAACTTTAGACAATTTAATGTTAAACACTTTATAAGCATTTCTAGTAGTACTATAGCTAAGAAAGAAAGCCTTGTAAGATTTCGCATCAAAATGGTCGAGGGAATCCTTGGTGTTAAAAAATGAGGACAACTCATATAGGGTTTTCTTTATAGATTGATGAGTAAAAACCCAGTTTTGCACAAAACATGAAATGTTAACGACTTTGGCCCAAAACTTCTTTGGAGTGTCATACCTCAGAAGTATAGTCCTAGTCATTTTCTATAGAAACAACCTATTCTTTCTTCTACAGCCCCATTTTGTTGAGGTGTTTGAGGTAAAGAAAAGTTATGTGCATCCCGGATTCCTCACAAAAACGTTCAAACAAGTCATTTTCAAATTCTCCCCCATGGTCATTGTGGATAAAGACGATCCGGCAAGAAGCTTCATTTTCAACTAGTTTACAAAAAGTCGAGAAAACTTCGAGAGTATCACTTTTTGAAACAAGAAATAAGGTCCAAGTAAAGCAAGAAAAGTCACCAACAATCACAAGGCAATACTTTCTAGCATCAGGCGACTGAGTTCTCATTGGTCCAAATAGATCAATATGAAGAAGTTCAATAGTTCTCTTGGTACTAAGGAATCCTTTGAATTTAAAGCAGGATTTGGTTTGCTTTTCTTCGGTATAAGGTTGGCATTCCTCATCCTTCTCAAAATCTAGTTTTTTAAGTCCTTTGACCAATTCCTTTTTGCTCAACTTCTTCAATTAATGCATATTTACGTGACCAAGCCTACAATGCCACAAAGATATATCATTGAAATTGACTACAATACATCTACCAACAATATGATTAATAGAGTCAAGAATAATAACATAGAGATTACCATTTCTAGTTCCCTTATACATAACATTGTAGGAGAGGGAATCTAGAAGCAAGCATTCTAGTGAGGTAAAAAAAACAAGATAGCCATTATCACATAATTGACTAACACTAATTAAATTGTGATGTAGGCCATCTACAAGAAGAACATTCTCAATGCATAGTTAATCACCTACATCACCCTCACCTATCACTTTACCTTTGTTGTTGTCACCAAATGTCACTGATCCTCCTTTCTTCTTTGTGAATTGAAGTGACCAATTTCACCTATCGTGTGCTTTGATCAACCATTATCAATAATCTATTTTCCCTTTACCTACAAGAAAGGAAGATGTCAGTTCCCAATTCAAACCTTGGGATCCGGTGTTAGCTTGGGGACCCATTTCATCTTTCGGTTGGTCCCCTTCTCTCTATGAGGACAATAAGTAGATTAATGGTCATCACTCTTGCAATACACACAAACCATAGGGTTGTTAGATCCAGATGACTCTCCATGGAAAATAGGAGGTTCCTTGATCTTTTTCCTACCCTTATCCTTGCTCTTTCTCTTTGTAGCCCCCGCCTACATATCCCAAACCACTAGTACAACTTGTTTGGTAGAGTAATCTAGAACTTCATTGAGGGACTTTTACCTTTAAGGAATTTTTACAAGGAAGCTCTAAGTGTGTGATTATCATCACTAAGAGTAATGACAATGGAAGGTAAGTGAGAAAGATCATATTGTGCATGAAGTAAGTCAACCTCCAAACAGAGAGCTTTAGTATGATAAGAATCTCTTTCAAGAGTAATGCTAGCTACCTCATTACTAGGCAATAAAGGTCTAGAAGAAAGATCATTAATTTGAGCAAGAAATCTAGCATTTTTGGTTCTAAGCATGATAATCTCATCAAGATAGATTCTATTGTCATATTTAATAACATCACAAGCATGTTTAAGATCATCATTTTTAGTTCTAAGTAAAGCAAGCTCAACAAGGTGGGCCTGGTTTTCCTCCTTAAGACTATTGATGTTCTTAAGGTAGATACCATTCTCTACTTCAACTCCATTGTATTGGAGATCAATATCAAGAAAATTCCCTAGCAAAGAATCAATACTATCAAGATGCATTTTCTCATTTCAATCAAGGATATCAATTTTAACATACAAGTCATCGATTGTTTTCCCTAGCATTTTCTTATTAGATTTTCATTTGGAAAGAGAAGAATAGGACACATTAAGCATATCAATGAGGGTTTCTTTAGATAACTCATGCAAGATTACCTCACTTACCTCACTTACCTCACTAATGTCTTTACTAGTAGAGGCCATAAGTGCAAGGTGTCATTCTCTGAATCACTAGAAGAAGACTCCTCCCATGCGACATGGGTTGCATCCTTGCTTCCTCTTTCCTTCTTGTCCTTTTTCTTGTACTTTCCATCCTTCTTGTAGTCCTCCTTTTTCTTAGAGATTCTCTTGTGGTAGGACTTGTTGTCCTTTGGGGCACTCATTCTTATAGTGTCCCTTTTTCCCACATTCATAGCATCTTGGAGTAGAGGAGGAGGAGGAGGAGGATGAATTTCCTTTAAAGTGCTTCCCCTAGGAGTAGTTAGCTTCATGGCCACTAGGGGCTTCATCTTCACTTGAGGAATGAGGAGAGGACTGCCAAGCAAGTTATTGTTGGAGAATCATTGCCTCCACTTGAGCTTTGAATGCATTGTCTTTGATCTTCTTTGATTCATTCTCTTCTTGCTTATCATCTTTCTCTTGTTTTTCAAGTCTTGGATCATGAGCTTGCAGGTTGCCAATGATCTCTTCGGTGGCTATGTCACCAAGGCTTCTAACTTCTTCAATGGAGGTCACCTTGGATTCCCATCTCTTGGGGGGAGACCTTAAAATCTTAGAGTTAATGGTCCCTCTATCCATGGTGTGGCAAAAAGAATCAAGTCCATTGATGATGGTGTTGAGACCTGTGTACATCTCCACCACTCCCTCCTTCTGGCCCATCTTGAAGTTTTCAAGGAGACCCTTGAGCATGTAGATCTTGGAATCCTTAACTTGCTTTGTGCCTTCATAGGTGATGCACAACTTGTTCCATATCTCATGGGTTGTGTCTACAAATACCCTGAGCTAGCTTAGTGCTTGAATGTGCTTGCTTTGCTTAATAAGATGCTTAAACCTTAACCTAATATCTTGAGATGCCTTAATAACATGTGACAATCTGATATGTTTAGTTTGGTCATGTGTTGTTGATGTTTGATCTATGTGCTTGTTTTGGAACAAGTTGCAATTTGCCCATGTTGAGGGTTAGTCTTGTAATCTTTCACTTTGAGGTTGTGGTTCTTGTGCCTTAGCATCATTAGAGAGAAGATGATTCTAAGGGGCGCCTTGTTTGGGCCTTGGTTGATGAGCTTACATCTTGAGGTGACATTAGGGTTTTCTTGAGTTGCTTAGTTGTTTATGTTGACTATGTAATGTTCTTTTAGTGTAGGGAGCAATGGGCTTTGTGCCTTATGAGTGCTTCGACCAACCATGGGCTTTGTGCCTTGAGAGTGATTCGACTGATACACCTTCTTTGGGTGAGTTTGTTTCGACCTAGATGCTTTGGTCTTGGTTTTGGTCGCTAGGTTTTGTCCTTGATGGTGTGTAGCAACCAATACACATGTTTTGGTTTGCATTGTGACCGATTCAAGTGCTTCATTTTGACCTAGTTGAGGGTGTGAACCAAGTGGTCGCTATGCCACTTTGGTTTTAACATTTCTCTTGAATGTATGCATGCATGGCCGATCCTTTAAAGGACAAGTGTCCTTTAAGTGGCCTAACATCTTGTCACCTCATATCCTTCATCTCCCTCCTACCCATGTGTATATAAGCTCTATCCTTTACATGCAACCTATCCTTTTAGCTCCCTTTTCTTCCTCTCTCCTCCTTGCGTTTGGCCTTGGAGTTTGGTTGAAATAGAGAAGGTTGATCTTGGAGCTTTGGTGGCAAATCATCCTCACATGTTGTGCTTTTGAGCTTGGTCATCTCCATTGTTGTGATCCTTGGTGATCCCCTTTCTTGGTAAGTGGTTCTTTACCTTTGAACATGTTTTCCTTTAGAACCCTACCTTCCTTCTTATCCTTTCTTAGACGTGAGAACATGGATCTACCATGCTGGTCATCTTGAGAGAAACTCCTCTTCACAAGGGTCAGTGACTATGGTTTGACCATGGTGGTACCCAAGTGATATGTAGCCATCTTCACTTTCTCCTTTCTTTCCTTTTGTTCAGACTAGGGGTCTTCACCCTCTTTATTGAGCTCTTCTTTGAGCATGGTGTTCTCTTTTGAGGTGATCTTTTAGCCACAAAGTTTCTCTTGGTTGTAATTTTCTTCTCTTTCTAAGAGATCGTGATATTGGAGCTTGATCTTCTTCATAATGCAGGTTATATAACTTTCCCCTATTCTATTATTGCACCATATTCTTGCTTTCATGTTGTGGTTCTAATCTCTAAAACATGAATTAGATATGATAGATGATGCTCTTATGATTTAGGGCTTATGGTTTTCTAGTATTCTTACTCAGATTACTCTCTCCCTCCTAAACCCTAATTTCATGCACCTAATTTCTAAGTGATGAAGGAGTAGTTGATTCTTACATGCACTTGATTCTTAGTCAATCTCTATGATCTATTTTCGGCCATTTTGTGATGTTGGAGCTTCGATCATGATTTTAAAAGTTGGGTTCTTGGTTTTCCTTTTATTAACATGGTTTTTTATAAGTACCTTGGTAATGTTCTTTTAGGGTTTTGGTGATCAACTTCACCTGGGGTTTTTGCTCCTTAATGCTGCTTTCTTTCTTCGATGATTATCTTCTATTTTAAATGCAATTTAGTTCTATTTTGGAGGTGGTTATGTGTTCCTTAGAGTAGCTTGACCTTTAGGCCGCTACATTCCACTTGGATACTTGTGGTCACTACATATGAATGGGTTGAATGGATGGTTGCTACATGTGATTATTGTCGGTCTGGTCGCTACAAGTGTTGTTGCCTTGATGTGTTTTGATTTGGTCTAAGATATTTTAGTCATGTGTTATAGTCGCAACACATGCTCTATTTAGTTGGGTTAAAACCCTAATCCTAGACCTTGTTGCAGTCTATACACTTGGTCTTTGTTGTGGTCGCAAGGGTGAGCCATTCTTAGTCATCTATGGTCTCTACACCTACCTTGTTGCGGTCCCAACACCTTTCTTTAGTGGTTTGGTCGACACATACATGTGGATGTGGTTGCTAAAGTATGTATCTTATGGAGGTCGCTACACTTTATTGAATTTGGTCGCTACACTATGTTCTTGGTCACTACATGTTGATGTTTGGGTGATGATTGATCATGGTTATTATACCAAACTCTAATTGGGTGAGATGATGGTACTTATCTTATTGATGTGTTAGCATGTAATAATATTTCTCTCTCCTACTTGCGTAACCCTAACCCTACAGGTGGAATGCATACCATATCTAACAAATGTTGTTGTGTGATTGATGTGACATAGGGTGATAATCATGAGTCCTGATGAGGCATCTGAGATAATAATGATGATGTACAGGAACAATGTGATTTGGGTCTTATGACTTGGCAGAGGCTTTATGCCTAATTTGAGGTGATATCCTCTACCGATGAGATGAGGGATTGCTATCTTGTAATGATATCATAATGTTGATGGCCTTGCATGGAAGTGGCATCAAGTGGTGATGTGTCAAGTTTATACTTTATACAATTTATTCCTTCTGAAGTTGTAACATACCCTTATCTTTGTAGAGTTTCTTTTAGGGTTTATACGTTGTAACTTGATTGATGCTAAAAGACACTTAATGGCTTAAATAATCAAGTGATACCCTAATAATGTATTTTTCCTATGCCATATATCCATCTTCAATGTCAGTACTTGCTGGATTGTGAAACATGTTCTCCCTTAGTGGAAGCTCAGAGTCGATTACTGTTGAGTATATGCATTTCACAGAATTGGCTATGGTCATACCCTGGAAGGAGAGCAATCGAGTCTGTATCTCAGTGATATGATTCAATATGCATATATTATATGTTTTGGGGATGGCTACGATCATACTTCGATAGGAGTGTATCTACGGTTGTAACTCAGTTTTCACTAGTGATGTGCCTATATACCAAGGAAGACTAGGTTGTTTTGTAGTTGGACTTTATATGTCACTATGGTAGACTTAGATTAACTGAGGGTGTGGGAGATCATAGGAGTCCAGATCCTCCTAGATCTTATATGACACTAATTTCAACTTCACAATGGTCAATTGGAGTATGAGTGGTATACCTCATCTCCTCAGGGCATAATAAAAAATGTAACTCAGCCACGTAGTATATTTTCATAGGGTTAAACATGACTCACATTGGACGACCCTTTATATTATCTTTTGTACTAATTTTTGAATTATAATGCGATAAGAAAAATAAACAATTTTACATGTTCTTCATATTCCTTCTTAAAGTATAAGATGTTATACTACTCAGTTGTAAATGCATGAATTTCTTAAACAATGATAATTGTTTTACTTATATCATTTAGCTGAATCTGCTCATCTTGAACATAATTATTTTTACCTACTTAATCTATCTATTCTTATAATAGATGTTGTCAGAGAGTTCTCACTATGTGGGTTTCCACATCTTTTAGGTGGTCGTGTACGATGAGGTAGAGATCATGCAGTCGAGGCTGAGCAACAAGAGTAGTAGTTGTTAAAAGTTGGACACGGTGCTAGTGTTTGGTAGTAGAGTCCTATGTGTCATTCCTATAATATCAGGTCCTTGGGGGTGTTTTTTAGACTTTGTATATCAAAACAAGGTTTTGATAGCAGGCCATGGTTGTACAAATATGGCTTGTATATGTGAACATGTTGTTACATGTAACAAGTTTTGGCATGATGACCACTGAACAGTGATGTGTATATCTTTATTAAATGTTATGTGATATAGGTGGCAATGCTTATGGACTTAGAGGTGATATGTATCAGCTTGATATGGTATGATGTGATCGATTTCAATTTATGATGTTTTCTAGTAATTTGGATGATTACTTTTAATTCTACGCTTTGTTTTGAGTAATCTTTCATTGTGTGATGATGGGCGTCACAGTTTAGGTTGGTATCGGAGCTTAGGTTCATTGAGTCTACAAGGAGATATGACTAGGGTTTGTGTTTGTTCTAGTGTCATCTGACATATTTAATGGTAACTTATGCTTATGCAAAAGAAGAAGAAGAAGAAGAAGAGAAGAAAAGATATGTCTGGAGAATACAAAGAACATGCTGAGAGCAGTGTCGCTACACCAGGAAGTGGTGCCAGGAGGTAGGTAAGGATTGATGGAGTGCCTGAAGAGACTTAGTTTGACTCAGCAACAGTGTCCAACCCCAATTTTTAGTTCATGTTTGGACCGTTCATGGACACGATGATGCATATGGCGGATAGGATGCCCGTACCGCAAGAGAGAGTGGCAATCCCCAATGTGGAATTCTAGGGTTCTGGTAAGACCTTTGAGAGGTTAAGGCATGTAGGGGATTGGAATATGTCGGTACGGAAGATCCGGCAGACGTTGACATGTGGTTGAATGAGTTGGAGAAGGCCTTCAAGATCCTCAATATCCCTGAAAAGGATATGGTGAAGCATGCAATGTACCTATTGATGGGGAGTGCTGGACATTGGGGGGCCATTGAAGAAGAGAAGAAGCCTAGGTTTTCAACACCTCAATAACAACAAAGGTCGATGGTTCAGTCTTAGTGGTCACCAAGTAAGGGCAGAGGTCATACCTTTTTGTCAACATGAGCTCACAGTGTGACCTCAGTGTCAGTGACGGGGCACTATAGGCCATAGTATGAGACCAGAACTTGCCACAAGTGTGGACATCTAAGGTGGGCATGTCCTATGAGGGATGATAAAGTGACACAACAACCAAGGTGGAGTCAACAAGGGTCACAACAATGTCAGTTTAGCAGTGGCGGAGGCCAAGGACGTGGTCAGGTGTCGCAAGTTGGTTCGTTTGGGCTAGCTAATAGAGGACGATGATGGAAACAAGAAACAACTCAATTTTATGCCATGAGTTAGCCGGAAGGATTCATCAACCCGCGTGTTGTGACATGTCAGATGGAGTTGTTTCATTCTGATATGTCTGCATATTGCTTTATATCTATTTTGGTTGACCCGGGTGCGATACACTCTTTTATCACTAGAGAAGTGATTGCTGGCTATTTTTTGCCTGTTACTCATAGACGTGATAGTCTTCATTTAGAAACCCCTTTGGTTGGTTCCGCTGTGTTGCGGGAGGTGTGTCCTTCCTGCTTTCTTTCTTTCTCGGGATGCAACATACAAATGGATCTTATACCACTTGATATGCATGGATTCGATGTAATCCTTAGAATGGATGCCTTGGAGAAGTTTTGAGTGGTCTTGGATTTTAGTTTCAAAGTGGTGACATTTGTCGATGGTGATGTTTCGTGGATATTCCAACGAGATAGGAAGATTCTCCCGACGTGTCTGGTTTCAGCGATGACATCAGAGAGGCTAATGAGATAGGGTTGTGAAGCATTTTGGGTACATGTGATAGATACCAAGGCGAGGAGTCCTAGTATTCAGGAATTGCCAATTGTTTGTGAATTTGAGGATGTGTTTCCCAATGAGTTCCTAGGTGTTCCCCCTCCTAGAAAGATTTATTTTGAGGTCAATTTGGTTCCTGGTACATAGTCAATAGCACAGACACCGTACAGAAGGATGTTAGCTGAGATGCAAGAGATGAAGAAATAGTTGCAAGAACTGCTTGAGAAAGGCTTTATTAGATCGAACATGTCTCCTTGGGGTGCTATGATGTTGTTTGTAAAGGAGAAATATGGATCCATGAGGTTGTGTATTGATTATCGATAGCTAAACAAGGTGACAATCAAGAACAAGTATCCTTTGCCGCAAATAGATGATATGTTTGATCAGTTGAGGGGTGCTATAGCCTTTTCAAAGATAGATATGAGGTTGGGTTATCACCAATTGAGGATCAAGGAGAATGACATACCCAAGTCAGATTTTAGGAATCAATATGGTCATTACGAGTTTGTGGTTATGTCGTTCGGGCTAACCATTACACCAACAACATTCATGGACTTGACGAATAGGGTGTTCAAGCCTTATCTTGACCAGTTTGTAGTGGTGTTCATAGACAACATCCTAATCTACTCCCATGATATCCATCATCATGAACAACATCTATGACAAGCATTAACCTTGTTGAGACAACATAAGCTTTACACAAAGTTCAACAAGTGTGAATTTTGGTTGAAGGAGGTGTCTTTCCTTGGACACCTCATATCTGCCAAAGGTGTGCATGTGAATCCCAAGAAGGTTCAGTCTGTGTTAGAATGGGAGCAACTAAAGACACCAGTAGAAGTTCATAGTTTCCTTGGGTTAACATGCTACTACATGAGGTGCATCAAGAATTTTAGCGCAGTGGCATTTCCCCTAACAAAGTTGATGGGGAAAGATATGCCTTTTGTATGGGATGACAAGTGTCAGCTTTCTTTCCAGCTGTTGAAGGAGAATATGACTAGTGCACCAGTGTTAGTGTTGCATGAGAAAGGGAAAGGATATATAGTCTTCTATGATGAAATCGAAGAATGGTTTGGGTTGTGTGTTGATGTAAGACAAGAACAATATTTCTTTTACTTTGCAACAACTTAAGAAATACGAGGAGATCTACCCAACACATGATTTGGAGATTGTAGTGGTGGTCCATGCTCTAAAGATTTGTAGGCATTACCTTTATGGTGAGAAGTGATAGATCTTCACTGGCCATAGGAACCTTAAGTACATATTTTCACAAAAGAAGCTGAACATGCGACAGAGACACTGGATGGAGTTGATCAAAGACTATGACTGCACCATAGACTACCATCTAGGGAGGGCAAATGTAGTGGTATATGCTTTGAGCGGGAAATATTATTCACCATCATCAATGGATAAGGCATAGTTATGCTCTTTGGTGTGCCACAAGAGAGACTTGTTGGTCTCCCTGTGTCAGATAAATGTGAAGCTATAAGTGTCCTTATTAGTGGGACTGTTGGCACAATTATAGTTGAAACCTACGTTAAGGAAGCAGATCAGAGATGCACAATGTGATGATATTGTGATATAGAAGATCCAATTATAGTTTGGCAATGAGAATTATGATGGCTTCCATGAGTAAGAGGATGGGACAATATGTTACCACAGTACGGTAGTGGTACTTAATGTGGATGATCTAAGGAGATTGGTTCTTGAAGAGGCTCACTCATCCATGTAACACCAATATGTATCACAATATGAAAGGCCTATATTGGTGGCATGGTTTGAAGTGAGATGTAGCTGAGTTTGTGGATGTGTGCAATGTGTTAGCATGTTAAGGCAGAGCATCAAAAAACTACATGAACCTTACAATCGTTACCTATACCATAGTGGAAATGGGATCATATCATGATGGACTTTGTGGTTGGACTTCCTAGGACAACCAAAGGTTATGATTCAATATGAGTGATTGTTGATAGGTTGACCAAGTCAACACATTTCCTTCCTGTGAAGACAACATATATAGATGAGAAGCTTGCTCAGATATATGTTGATGAGATAGTACACTTGCATGGTATCCCATCTACCATTGTGTCAGATAGGGGTCCTTAGTTTACGAGTCGCTTTTGGGAACATCTGCATACATCCATAGGTAGCAGTTAAAGTTCAATATGACATTTCACCCACAATTAGATGGACAGTCTGAGAGGACAATAAAAACTTTTCAAATTTTATTGAGAGCTTGTGTCTTGTAGTTCTTGGGCAGTTGGGATATACATCTCAGTTTAATAGAGTTTGCATATAGTAACAACTAGCAGAGGAGTATTGATATGGAACCATACAAGGCTTTGTATGGGAGATGTTACATATCTCCATTGTGTTGGTATGAGACTGATGAATATCAACTTTTGGGTCTTGAGCTTGTGTAATATACCACAGAAAAAATTAAGATGATTTAGTAACAGTTGAAGGCAGCCCAGGATAGACAGAAGTCGTATGCTGATAACCGTCATAGGCCATTGGAGTTCCAAGTAGGAGACAAGGTGTACCTCAAGGTATCTTCTTGTAAATGTGTGTTGAGGTTTTGGAAGAAGGGTAAGTTGGCTCCTAGGTATATGTGACCTTACCCTATGGTAGCACGTGTTGAGAAGGTGGCTTACTTGTTGGAGTTTCCACCTGAGTTGTTGGTTTTGTAGACAGTGGATGTTGAGCTAGATGAGGACATGTCGTATGTGGAAGGTCCTATGTTGATACTAGATAGAAGGATTAAGAAGTTGAAGAAGAAGGATATCATTTTGGTTAAAGTTTTGTGGCATCACCATGGTGTGGAGGAAGCCACATGGGAGCTTGAAGAAGAGATGCATAGGAAGTGTCTGTCTCTTTTCACATAGGATTTCGGGGGCAAAATCCTTATCAGGGGTTTATGGTTGTAAGGCTCCTAACATAGCTTAGTGCTTGAATGTTCTTGATTTTCTTAATAAGATGCTTAAACCTTAACCTAATCTCTTAAGATGCCTTATAACATGTGATAATCTGATGTTTTCACCTTGGTCATGTGTTGTTGATGTTTGAGCTATGTGCTTGTTTTGGACCAAGTTGGAATTTGCCCATGTTGAGGGTTAGTCTTGTAATATGTCACTTTGAGGTTGTGGTTCTTGTTCCATAGCATCATTAGAGAGAAGATGATGCTATGGGGCGCCTAGTTTGGGCCTTGGTTGATGAGCTTACATCTTGAGGTGACATTAGGGTTTGCTTGAGTTGCTTATTTGTTGATGTCGACTATGTGATGTTCTTTGAGTGTAGTGATCGATGGGCTTTGTTCCTTGAGAGTGCTTTGACTGATACACCTTCTTTGGGGGAGTTTGTTTCTACCTAGATGCTTTGGTCTTGGTTTTAGTCAGTAGGTTTTGGCCTTGGTGGTGTGTTGCGGCCAATACACATGTTTTGGTTTGTGCTGCGACCAATTCAAGTGTTTTTTTCCAACTTAGTTGAGCTTGTGAACCAAATGGTCACTACTCCACTTTGGTTTTAATGTTTCTCTTACATGTATGCATGCATGGATGATCCTTGGAAGGACAATTTTCCTTAGTGCCCTAACATCTTGACACCTCATATCCTTCACCTCCCTCGTACCCATGTGTATATAAGCTCTCTCCTTCACATGTAAGCAATCATTTTAGCTCTCTTTTCTTCCTCTATTCTCCTTTTGTTCAACCTTGGAGCTTGATGGAGCTAGAGAAGGCTGATCTTGGAACTTTGGTGGCCGACCATCCTTGCATGTGGTGCTTTCAAGCTTGATCTTCTCCTTTATGGTGATCCTTGGTGATCTCCTTTCTTGATCAGTGGTTCCTTTGACTTTGATCACATTTTCCTTTGGAACCCTACCTTCCTTCTTCTCTTTTCTTGGCCATGAGACTATGGATCTACCATGGTGGTCATCTTGAGAGAAACTCCTCTTCATAAGGTTCAGATAGTATGGTTTGACCATGGCGGTACCCAAGTGAGATGTAGCTTTCTTCTCTTTCTTTATTCTTTCCTTTTATTCGGCCTAGGGTTTTTCACCCTCTGTCTTGATCTCTTCTTTGACCATGGTGCTCTTCTCTTTTGAGGTGATCTTCTGGATGTAGAGTTGCTCTTTGTTGGAGATCATGATCTTGGAGCTTGATCTTCTTCATAAGGTGTGCTATGTAACTTTCCCCTCTTCTATTATTAAACCATATTCTCTATGATCTATTTTTGGACATTTTGTGATTTTCGAGTTTTGATCCCAATTTCAAGAGTTTGGCACTTCATTTTCCTTTTATTAACATGGTTTTTCAAGAGTACCTTGGTAATAATCTTTTAGGGTTTTGGTGATCATCTTCGCATGGGGTTTTCCTCCTCAATGATGCTTAGTTTCTTTGATTATTATCTTCTATTTTGAACATGGTTTAGTTCTATTTTGGAGGTAGTTATGTGTTCCTTGGAGTAGCTTGAGCTTTGGGTTGCTACACTCCACTTAGGTAATTGTGGTCTCTATACATGAATGGGTTGTTGCAGGTGCAACAAACCTGAACCCTAATGGATGGTCGCTACACATGTTTCTTGTTGGGATGGTCACTACAAGTGTTGTTGCCTTGATGTGTTTTTCTTTGGTCTAAGATCTTTTAGTCATGTGTAGTGATGTGTTGCGGTCACAACACATGCTCTAGTTAGTTGGGTTGAAACCCTAATCCTAGACCTTGTTGCGGTTGCTACACTTGGTATTTGTTGTAGTCACAAGGGTGAGCCAAACCTTGTCATCTATGGTCGCCACACCTAACTTGTTGCGGTCGTATCACCTTGCTTTAGTGGTTTGGTTGACACATACATGTGGATATCATCGCTATAGTATGTATCTTATGGAGGTCGCTACACTTTTTTGAGTTTGGTAACTACACTATGTTTTGGTCGTTACATGTTGATGTTCAGATGATGGTTGATCATAATTATTATACCTAACCCTAATTAGGCATGAGACTATGTTACTTATCTTGTTGATGTGTTAGCATGTAATGCTATTTCTCTCTCCCACTTGTGTAACCCTAACCCTGTAGGTGGAATGCATAACATAGGTAGTGAATGCTATGGTGTGATTGATGTGATACAAGGTGATAATCATGAGCCTTGATGAGGCATGTGAGATAATAATGATGATGCACATGAACAATGTGATTTGGGTCTTGTGATCTGGCAGAGGCTTTATGCCTAATGTGAGGTGATATCCTCTAGTGACGAGATGAGGGATTGATATCCTCTAATGATGTGATAATGTTGATGGACTTGTATGGCAGTGACATCAAATGGTGATGTGACAAGTTTATACTTAATACATTTTATTCATTCTGAAGTTGTAACATACCCTTATCTTTGTAGAATTTCTTTTAAGGTTTGTACATTGTAACTTGATTGATGCTAAAAGACACTCAAATGGCTTAACTAATCAAGTGAAACCCTAATCATGTAGTTTCCCTGTGACATAGATCCATCTTCAACGTCTGTACTTTCTGGATGGTGAAACATGTTCTCCCTTAGTGGAAGCTTAGAGTCGTATATTGTTGAGTATATGCATTTCACAGGATTGGCTACGGTCATACCCTGACAGGAGAATGGTCAAGGACGTATCTCAGTTAAATGATTCAGTATGCATATATGATATATTTTGAGGATGGTTGTGGTCATACTTTGGTAGGGGTGCGACTACAGTCGTAACTCAGTTTTCAGAAGTGTTGTCTCTATATACTAAGGTAGACTAGGTTGTTTTGCAGTTGGACATTATGTGTCACCACGACAGACTCAGACTGACAGAGTGTATGGGAGATCATAACAGTCTGACTCCTCCTAGATCTTGTATGGCATTGATTTTAACTTCGCAGTGGGAAGTTAGAGTATGAGTGGTATACCTCATCTCCTCAGGGCATAATAAAAGACGTAACTCATCCATGTAGTATATTGCATAGGGTTAAATACAAATTACATTGGATGACCCTTTGCCTTATATTTTGTACTAATTTCTTAAATTATAATGTGGTAAGTGAAATCAACTGATACACATGTTCTTCATATTCCTTATTAAAGTATAAGATGTTCCACTGCTCAATTGTGAATGCCTGAATTTTTGAAACAATGATAACTGCTTTACTCATATCATTTAGATGAATCTGCTCATCTTGAACATAATGCTTTTTACCTACTTTAGTTTATATGTGCTTATAATAGACATTGGTGGAGACTTATATCTCTCACTGGGATGTTGGTATCACTCTATGGGTTTCCACATCTTTTAGATGGTCGTGCACAATGAGGTAGAGATCGTACGGTTGAGGCTGAGCAACAAGAGAAGCAATAGATGTTAAAGGTTAGACATGCTGCTAGTGTTTGGTAGTAGAGTCCTACGTGTCATCCCTGTACTCTCAGGTCCTTGGGGGTGTTTTGTAGACTTTGTATATCGAAACGAGGTTTTGGAAGTAGGCCATGGCTATAAAGATTTGGCTTGTATATGTAAATAGGTTGTTACATGTAACATGTTGGGGCATGGTGGCCACTGAACAATGATGTGTATATCTTTATGACATGTTATGTGATACATGTGGCAATGTTTATGGACTTTGAGGTGATATGTATTATCTTGAAATGCTATGATGTGATCGGTTTTGATTTGCCCCTTTTTTGGTAATTTGGATGATTAGTTTTAATTTTGCGCTTTGTTTGAAGTAATCTCGCTTTGTGTGATGATGGGCGTCACTGTGTCCTAAGAGGAGATCTAGTTGAACTTGGAGGGAATGAGGCCAGCATAGATGATTCTTATAGCCTTTGCATTGAGCCGTGCTTTCTTGAGTGTAGCTTGATCCCAAGTATCTACATCCCCCACTGACTCCTTATAGGGAATGATGATGACTTTCCACATGTTGTATCTCATCCTTTGAAGGTAGAACTACATCTGTCTCTTCCAATAGAAGAAGTTTTTATCATTGAAGACTGGGGGTTGGGGGTCTCACAGAGAAATCACCTTCCAAGTTGAGAGACCCAAGTAAGTTGTCATATCATAGGAGATTTTTTTGGAGAAGATCGTGGCTCTGATACCACTTGTTGGATCAATGGGCTCTAGGGGGGGTGAATAGAGCTAAAAACACTTAAACAAAGTTTGTTAAGCCTTCAAGTTATTTCAAGATATGGGATTTGCAAGTATTGAATTTGTAGTGCAACTAAGAATACATTGCAAGGATGAGATATATTGAACAAACACAAAAACAAGCTATGTAGAGTGGTACCAATCTCCAAACTAGGAGAAAGTCAGTCCACTACCTAGAGAGGTCAAGCTCTATGATTTTGCAACCCATATATACTTATATTCCATTATAAGACATACAATATGAATGGAATTGTTAAGTCAATATAAAAATATGGACAATGTATAACTTTTAGGTCAACATTTTCCCCCATTTTGATAATGACAAACCATTCATTAACACATTGAAAAAGGACATGAAATTAAATCTTTACCTTGTAAATTGCAAGGGGATACATGAATGAACAATGTTAATTTCTCCCCCTCAATTCATGCTTACTTTTACCTGTATGGTTATTCTTTACACAAACAATCATAACACATATATACTATATGGTCCTCTTAGCAAGTCACATGGCATTTCAGATAATTGACTAGAAAAGGATCACATAAGCAATAAATTCAATATGGCTGAGCTCATTTCTCCTCTGTGGTACCTACAATAGATGAGTTCTCATTTTCTTCCCCCCCTTTTCATTTCAAAAGAGTTGGGGGTATAAGAGCTATAAAACACAGGTTGTCGCCACAAGCACAAACTACATAAGCAACCACTAAAGCAAGCACCAAATAGAGAAAAAATAGAAAGAAACAAGCAATCTAAAGTCATAACAAAAAAATATGGGAGCACATCCATCAACTCATAATATGTAACCAAACAAAGAGTTAAGATACATAATATTAATATTACAACACTAGATATGCCCTCTTAATATGAAAACTACAAGCCAACAAAAAATGATATAAGAAAATAGTATTCCTCATATAAAGTGCCCAAATGTTTAGTACATGATAGTCTAAAAAAGAGATATGTATAAGCACCCTAATAAACTACATAACTAAAGATCTAGACTATCTATATCAAATGGGTCATTGTCAGCATCACCATCCTTGGGCTCTAGCTGGTAATCCTGGTCTCCATCAGATGGTGCAATAGTGGAAGCAGGAGTAGGCTACCATCATCGCCATCAGAAGAGCCATCATCAACATCCTCACCATCTCTAGCATCTTCCCCAACATCCTGTTTAGGAATCTCCTTATTAGAAAGAGGTCTAAAAGCATGAGTACTAGGCCACTTAGCATTCTGCATAGCCCAAGACATGCCACATGCATGTAAAGCATTTGCTTGCTTGAAACTGTAGCAACTCCACCATAACCATCAAGTAGAGTGGCATTAGGGCCAACAAGAAGAGCCAGAAGTGGAAGAGCACCAAAGGCAGTGGCATGTCCACTATCAGAGGCAACATCGGGTACAATGGAAGAGCATGAGGTGGGTCAGGGTAGAGTTGACTTTATGCATAAGAAGCATAGTTAGCACCTAGGTATGCCTGGTGGGGTGGGTAGGAATGGCTGCAGGACATGTTCATGTGTGACATGATTTAGATGAGGTCCTGGTGGATGTGGTTCTGAACCTGAAGGTTGTACGTCTATTGGTGTATCATATATCCCTTGAGGTCTTCATTGGATATAGAAAATGAGGCGTAGTTAGGTTGAGAGGGTGGTGGTGGAGGGGCCTGGGTGGAGGTAGAGGCACCTAGCATGGTGGAGGAGGTTGGAAGAAAGGTTTTCTTGATGGTAGTCTCACTGATGCAAACTCCTTTCTGATTTAGTTTGTAGATGAGGTCATGAAAGAGAGGTTTTTCAGCATGGTGAGAAAACACATCAAAGATCAAGTTAGGATAAGGGAGATGGGTATATGTGGTGTGCTTTCCTAACTCAAAGTAGGTCATATGATGAAGAATTAACAAGCCCACTTCACTATGATATCATTCAACAAACAATACATGACCACTACAGTATTCTCTGCAATCTCTATCTGATTCTGCTTGGAATAGATATTGCAATTGAATACTAAAGTGATCAGATGTGTCTTGATATTGAGGGAAGAGGAGGGTAAGGTGGAATTCTTCTGGTATAGGACATCAAACTTATTCAAAAACTTATGGATATTAGGAAGGGTAAGTGTGGGTTCAAAGCTTTTGTAGAAACCTTCAGGGCCCAGTAGGTCATGGTATGAGGTATATGAAGCCACCCGAGATACAATAAAGTTAGTACCAAAATATTCTTATATCTGGATGGTTGATGGTTTCATAATCATAATAATTAATGGTGTTTGCGAGGTTGAAACAATGGTTTACCTTGGTGCCTAAACCATTTTCTCTCTCTTATTGTGTAACACAATGAGTTGGCCTTCAGGAAGGAACAAAGATGGTACTTTAGCTTATGTTTTATGACTTTAGGGAGCTCAAGGAATGATGATTTTATTTCCTTTATCACTAAATGATCGATGGTTATTTTAATCCTCGTGAATGATGGTTGCTCCCAGGGATTGAAGTTGATTTCCCCCCTTCTTGCATTTCGACCTGATAGTGGTTTTGGTGTTGTTTTGTTTGACCTTCTTGTACCAATCAATGGATTGGACTTAGCTTCTATTTTGGATCTTCTTATGCTTTAGAAATGATGATATTGGTGCTCTCACCAAGTGCTCCAATTGGTGGTTTTATAAACCCTAACAAGTAATGGTGTTGCTTGATGTTTAAGTGTTGTTTTCACCCAGTTATGATACTCGATGACAACAATGGTTTAAATTAAACGATGTTCTTACTAATGACCCAAATGAGGGTTATCCTAGTGACTTATGTTTTGAATCCTCTAGTGCTAGTTTGATGGATCCCCTAGTTCCTTAGTCGATGGTTTCCCTATTTTCAAGTCAATGGTTCTCATAGTGTCATAACCGATGGTGGCATTGCTTTCACAACTAATGGTGGACCTTAAGTCCACAACTGATGGTTTTGTTGAATTCAACAAATGATGATCCTTCTAGGTGTTTGATTCTATGGGTTCTCATGATCCAAAAAGTGGTGATTAATGCACTTGATTCGACGATCTTCCTAGATCATAACTCGATGGTTTTTCTTGACAAATGTCTCAAGGCTTTACATGTTTTACATCCAATGGTTTTACCTATCTAACATCCAAAGGTCTTGGGTGAGGATTTATACTTGGAAGGTTTGGGTTTGATGCGCTAATATGATGGTTATGTATTATGCAACCAAGATTCAATGGTGGTGATTCATATACACAATACAATGATTTTAATTGTCATCAACCCAATGGTCTAAAGTGTGGCCTATGATTTGATGGGTTGTGCTTAGTGCACTTGATCTGATGGTGGTGATTAATGCACATAATTCAAAGGTCATGTTTGCCTTTAAATCTATAGTTTTATTTATGATTTGATGAATTGTGATTGTTGCACCTAACCCAATGGTTTGGGTTTGATGATTTAGAGTCAATTGTTACAAGCCCATGATTTTCTAGTCTTACCTTTACCCTATAATGAATATAGATATAAGGTTGATATAAAGTGATAATTTGAAATGTTAAGTTCTACTTGCGTTACTAAAATCTAACCCTAGTACAATCAAATATAATGGTGGTTAATCATACCTAGTTTCTTTTCATGATTGGTACCATAAAAGAATGTCCTTAATGCTAAGATAATTTTACTATGTTATCCTGTGAACCTCTTTTAGTTCTTTATTGCAATGTTATGTTGAACATATGCATCACAAATATGATGATGGTCTGTGGAACCTTTCAAAAGGCATGGGGAGATAATGATGTTTCTGCAAAAGATAATGATGGTCTTAAGGAACTTTTGGAATGGTTAAGCCTAATGGAGTTGTGATTCTCTTCATAATGTGACGAGGGCTCTTCATAATGTGATGAGGGTTGGTGACCTGGGATAATATGATAAGGATTTATATCCTATGTTGTTGTGGTGATAAGTAGAGTGTCATGAATGGAAATGAAACAGTACCATGTGATGTTGAAATAAGGAATTATGCCTATACATTTTATATCTTCTAGAGTTGTTATATATTAATGCTTGCTAAAAATGAATTAGATTATGTTTATCGACTTGTTTGATTCAGCCTTAATTCACTAAATTGGTAATAACTAATAAAAGTTTAACCCTAATCATGTAGTGCCATGTGTCATAGATCCATTCTAGTATTAGGACTTACTGGATGGTGAAAGGGGTATTCCTTTAATGGAAGCTCAAAGTCATATACTGTTGAGTATATGTATGTTCATGAGTGTGGTTGCGGTCATATATTGGTAGGAGAATGGATGTGGTTGTATCCTGAATATTTTATATGTGATATGCTTGATGATGGCTGTGGTCATACCTCAACAAGAGATTAGATGCAGTTGTATCTCAATTTCACTAGTGTCGTGACCTATATACCAAGGGCGGACTAGACTGTTTTGTAGCTTGGTTTTATATGTCATTGTGGTGGACACTTATTGACCGAGGGTGAATGAAATCTTAGGATTCTTTTTAGATCTTGCACAGAACTGATTTTGACTTAGCAGTAGTTAGTTGGAGTTTGAGTGGTACACCTCAAACTCCCTATGTCTTAATAAAATATGTAAACAGTCGTGTCACATTTTTGTTACATTGGATTATAAATCTTGGTTGCTCCTTTCAAATTTGGATGACGTATAATGTAGTAAGAGGAAGTAGCCATGCTTTATTGTTAGACATGATACACTATTAGACATGCTCACATTTTTAGTTTCATTATGACTATAGACCTACTATATTATTAGACATGCTCCTACTAATATGCACATGCTATTATAAATATTCACGATGCTCATTAGGCTCATAAGGATGGTTATGATCATGGTAATATATATACCTGGTAATTCAAAATAAGGGCCCATTTGGTTCTGATGAGTTGGAACACATGAACTGGAACTACGCAAGTTTTTGAACGCAGAACGTTTGGTTTGATGCTGTTTGAAGCCGTGTCTAGAAAACTAACTGCATGATCATTAGCCGTTGTGTAGAAATTAGAAGAAAATAAATTGCTCCCCTTTTGGGGGCGGTTCATTTTCCATCGTTGCTGATTGCTCGACACACCACCTGTTCATGCACAGTGGTGCATTGTGTAATTTAAAGACCAACTTGCCACATTCATCCATTCTACGTCATGCAAATTTATACAGTGGTGGTAACCTTACTAAAGTGTCTAGACTCGGAAACTACTTCCAACCAAACGATAACTGAAACAAAGCTGCATCTTCAACTTACATCCAACCAAACAAAATACGTTGTGCTTAAATTCCTATTTTCATTTTCCTATTTTCAAAACCATTCTGCTCGCTGCAACTACTCACAACCAAATTAGCCCTAGTGCTAGATTCTAAGACTCTAATTCAAAATAATGATGGATCACACAAAGAAAGTTGGTTAGATGTTTAGTGCATCCTAGAGTCGTCCCTATGCTCTCAGGTCCAGGCGGGAAAAGTCTAGCCGATGGTGTTTATCGATGCGAGCTTTTGTAGCTTTTTTATGATGTAAATATAGATGATATCTCTTGTGTGTATGTTTTGGCTAAGGTCATGGAGCCTTTGTAAGAGACTTTCGATAAGATTTATGAAATAATTCAAGTTGTTGGGTTTTTATGTGAATGTTGTATAAATTAAAACAATCTTCTTTTGGTGATGTGCTTTATTAGTGGTTGATCATATTTTAGTTTTGAGTAATCACGCTTCGTGTGACAGGTTGTTACAAATACACTTTTGGCAACATCAAAGCAAATTTAGAGATATCCAATATAAACTTTTCATAGCTAATAGAAACCCTCAAGCTATCCGACTCTCACTCCAGTTCTAATAACTGATTATGATAATACCAACAAGACAAATGAGATCATGTGGAAGTAATGTGCTAAAATACAATGGCTCAAAGAAGATAATATAAATATAATTTCTTTTTATAAAATCTGTGATTCATGAAGGTGTCAACCATACATACACAACCTATACATCAATGGTGTGCTCACCACAAACAAGACACATATCATAGAGGCTTTTTACACTTTCTTCAATACTCTATTAAGTCTTGGTAGAAAATACTCAACTCTCTTGTAAATTGATTAGAACACCTTATGTCCCAACAAAGCCAACAACATCACTACTCTCAAAGTCAACAACAACACTACTCTCAGCGAGCCTTTTGCTAAAAATGAGATAGAAGATGTCATGGAAAAGCTTGGAGCTGACAAATCTCCCTGACCTAATGGATTGAACATGGATTTTTACTACATCAAATGAAAAAACATTAAACAAACTATCCACAAACTCTTCAAACACATACATAACCATGGTGACATAACTCATCATACAGACACACTCAATTAGACATATATAGATTTTATATAAAAATAGATAACCTGTCATCAATGAACCACTTTATTCCTATCAGTATGATCATACATCATATAAAATCATTGAAACAACATATAAAACTTGTCTCAAGCCCAAACTTATTGACATCATAGGACTACAAAAATATTTTTCTCAAAGGTAGGCATATACAAGTGTAGGGAACATGGCGACAGAGTAGGAAGAAAAAACAAAAATAAACTGTCATATTCCCCTTAAAACATTAGATTGCGTAAACACCTATGTAATGGGAAGGATGGTTCAAGGTAATACCTGGTCCTGGAGCAAGTCTAATGACAATTCCCTCAATGTAGTATGCGCCTTTCAATCAAGTCACACATGAACAATGTCTGTAGTAGATCCTGGTTGATCACCAAGGAAAACATATTGACCTTATCCTCCTAGTGGTAGGTAACATCCTCCTTTATTTTTAGTAGTCCACACAGACCACTGAGAACTCCAATCATTCTAGATGAATAGACAGGAAGGAGTAGTCCCCTTCTAGTTGGTGTACTAGCACCAACTTACTCTCTCACAATTGTTTTCCTTTGTTATCCCTCCCTTTATCGGGAAGGATTTTCTCTGGTTCTCTTGGTTACCAGAACATAGAATACAATAATAGTAAGAGCAAATAATGTTGTTGTTTAGGAAGCCCCTGGTACCCCTTTATGTATAGAAGGATCAGGGTCAGGGTTCCCAGTCTGTGATGGAGTCCAAGGGTAAAAAAATTCAAAAATTTGTGCATCATGTGAGCTGCTAAAGGTTGGCATGCAAGCCCATCGGTTCAACCCTTGAATCGATTGTTTCATCATGTTTTCCAATTGCAATTGTATTGGCCATTAATATCCAATTAATGCATAACATGACATCAACACTAATCCTTGATCGAATCAAATTGATTCATGAAATGGGTAGTTCATCACATGAACTGGTCATTTGACTGACCTTGAGCCAATCAGTTCACTTAGTGAACCGGTTGGTGCATGCCTTGGTTCAACCAAAACTTAGCCAATGCAATTTACAATAAACCTGACACTCCGACTGATCGATTCAACATTTGAACCAGTTGGTTCGAAGTTTAGTCAGTCAATTGTTGTTTAAATCAAATACCTAAACACTTTAGCAATAAAGTTAAACATCATTCATGAATAATTTCATATTCCAAGTGTTTCCTATGTGTGTGACCTTATAGGTTCCAAGTTACATTGGTAGTAAATGTCCATAACTAGTTTATGACATCACAAACAATCAACAATATCCAGAAACACATCATTGCTACCCAAGTAATTGGAAAATTGGAGAAAAACTTCAACCTACAATCTCTTATTGGTGTTACCGTGTTTGTATATCTCTATTCCTTGAATAGAGATATGCCGATTGAACTCAAGGCATGGAATTGTCATCCTCTTCAATGTTCAATCTCTATTCCTTGAACTAGAGCAGACTGTCTGATATATATGTAAGCTCAATATCACATATTGACTCACATGAGCATGGCCATACATTTCCCTATTTCTCTTATTAAGTGGCCAACATATCATACTCATGTAGGAGGGACAAGTCCCATCTACATAACTCACAATCATCCCCATGTATCACAATGCACCCAATCATTACCTTTATGGCGACCCTTATTCAAGGTCACAGTGGATGATGTCAAAGTACACCGAATGACATGTGATGAGTGTAGTGACTTTAGGTATAAGAACCACAATCACCACCAACACTATAAGAAATGATTTTGACTACCAATCAAGGTTTCCATGTATCACTGCTATAGTGGGTCTGTCTGATACACTATTCTCCAACAAGTATCTATGTTTGGTTTGATATCACATATCATGAATGATGAGATTCTGTCATCAACCAACACACACTCTAGTCTTATGTGTTATTGTTGTCTATCGGCCTTACACAACAACATCTGACTAGGTACAAAACAAGAATGTATATACTCTTCGCATCTGTATGATCTCATTGTTTAGGTCATCAACCCAAAGACATACGTCATTGAGTAATATCATTCTTTAGATATTTATTAAGTTACATCATATCTCATAGCTGAATAAAATAGAATAAATTGAAATATTACCTTTATTATTAATCAAATTTACAAAATATGCCATTACAATCATCATATGATTGGCTCTTTGGGCATACATAACAATAGACTCCCACTTGCACTTCATCCAATCACCAATGAACTTAATCCCAAGTGATCTAACATGACCTTCATGCTTCTGCTAAAAGTGCTTTTGTCAAGGGGTCGGCCACATTGCTCTCAGTTGGTACTCTACAAATATTCACATCCTCTTAGTGTACAATCTCTCGTATGACATGGAACCACCTTTGTATATGCTTGGAAAGATGATGCGATCTGGGTTCCTTAGCTTGTACAACAGTTCCATTGTTGTCGCAATATAGCTCAATTGCATCACTGATGCTTGGAACCACCCCAAGTTCTGAGATGAAATTTTCGATCCAAATAGCCTTCTTTGCTGCATTCAATGCAGAAATATACTCGGCCTCTGTTGTGGAATCCACAACTGTCTATTACTTAGAACTTTTCTAGCTTACAACTATGTTGATGAGGCATAACACAAATCCAAACTACGGTCTGTAATCATCTTTGTCAGTTTGGAAGCTAACATCGGTATAACCTTTTACCACCAACTCTTCCTCTCCATCATAGACTATGAACTAATCCTTAGTTCTTCTTAAGTACTTAAGGATGTTGTTCACAGTTGTCTAGTGAGCATCACCTTGATCTGAATGATATCTACTCGTCATTCTAAAGACATATGATACATCAGGATGAGTGCACAACATTGAGTACATGATGTATCCGATTGCAGATGCATATTGAATCCTACTCATGTGTTCCCTTTCTTCACAAGAACTGGGACATTGGGTTCCAGAGATGGTAACTCCATGAGTCATGGGAAGTTTTCATCTCTTTGAGTCCTCCATGATGAACCTCTTCAACACTTTCTCAATGTATGTGCTCTGACTTAGTCCATGAACCCTTCTATATCTATCTCTATAGATCTTGATTCCCAAGATATAGGATTGATAACACCAACTTTTGTGATGTTTTTTCCCTTTATTCTGTTATCAAAACTGCCCTTTTCTGCTATTTTTCTCTCTTTTATTAGTACTTTTGCAATAATTGGCCAAGCAACGCTCTTAATCCAATATTTCCATCTTTTGCAGAGTTTTTCCTCTTTTTGGTACAATAAGGCCGTCCCGGCCCAAAAATAAGTCCAAGTCTGCATCAGCCTTCCTGACGCCCGATACGACCTCTGCCCGACAGGGTGGAGCGACACAACGATGCACGACAAGGGGATGCCGTGCAAGAGGAAACTGACGGACGACATGTGTTTTACCCGACAGGGAGCCAAGCTCGTCACGACAACATCAGCTTGTCGCACGACACAAGCCACCCACCGGCGGGCGCCGCCCATCACGTGACCGACAACCAACACCCCGTGTTGAGCGATACCTATATCGGCCGTCCACCGACCCGCGAATAAGGAGGACACGTGGCGCTTCGAGCACCATAACTTCCCCCAACCGCTGCTTATAAATAGCAGCTACAGGGAGCCGAAAAGACGGTTCGCATAGGGAGACTTTGAGCGATCTTCGGAGGAAAACTACGAGAGCAAGAGTATCGTGCCCCAGTTCTCATACCGGGCAACTCTAGGTGAGCTCTTCCTCGTCTCGAGAGGGAGGGGATGGTTCACTTAGGACCGTCCCAGGCGACACTGCGGGCCGATATCGGCCAACATTGATGAGAGACACAAGTGCCTGACAGTAGAACGCGCCGCTCCATGCCCGACACGATATCGAACCGATACACTTCGCCCGTCATAGCATGCCGCCCGAGAGGGTGCGCCGCCTGACATGAGCGTATCGGCTAGGGTCCTTGAGCGATGCAGTCAGCCGTCACGGTGTGTCACCCGAGAGGGTGTGCCGCCTGACACTACTGTATCGGGCTAGGCTCCTGACCGGTATCGGGCTGGAGAGCCGCAGTAGCCTGTCGCCCTTCTACATCAAGATGACGATATCTATCTTTAATTTTGTTATTTAATTCCTTACTTATGCAATGTATTAAGACCTTTAATGTTTATGGGAATGGAAAAGCTTAATTACTTACTGATCTATGCTTGGTGCAAAATGTTGGATGACTGCTATGTTTGATATCTGAACTCTAGCTTGCATGTTTGGATCGTGTTTTGCTTAGCTACCGAATCGTGTTTTCCCGTCGCAACAACTTCGAGAGTTGTGTTGTGGCTCTAGTGTTTGGTCCGATTCTGGAGTACGAGAGTGCCTGGAATGGAGTTGTTTCAGTAACATTCCACTCTAACTTAAGTCCAGCAACCTCAAGAGGGGTGTTGATGCTTGGTTAGAGGTACCCGCTCTGAGAGGAGGGGTGCAGGACGTTACTACTGCCGCTTGTTTTACTGAAGTCTTATCCTTCGTACCTTGCTCTAGCTCTACTTTTATCTTTCTATTTCTGTTGCATGAAAACCCCTAAAAATTGCTAAATGACTAAAACCTTAAATCTTTCTTGTAGCTCTAGTTGGAGATAGTTTTCTTAGTTTTGTTTGTGACATCTTACCGTTTCCCTTTTAGGAATTTATTATATCTCTATACCTTCCAGAGTGTAGCGTGTCGATTCTGGGTTCTCAACACTACCACCCTTGTCCCTGTGTTCGACCCCGTATGTCTACTTCGATCCCGTAAACAAAGTTGCGGGGGCCTAGAAGGATTCGGGTTATAAATGTAAAAGTGTGACTAACTTCAATCCGCCTCCATCTTTGGACGCGCGATCTAGGCTGGTCAACTTTCTGGCGCCGTTGCCGGGGACAAGGCAAAAATGGCACTGTTGATGAATCCGAATCCACTAACTACACTCTCGTGCCTCAAGCTTAGAAATGAGTTTGACAACACCCTTTTTTCTTTTTCTTATTGTTATCCTTTGCATAAAAATTAATAATTCTATCTTCTGACTTGATTTTTTGTGCCATTTCAGGAACTCTGAAGTGCGGAGATCTATTCCGCCCAACACCAATATGCCTCCTCGCGTCGAACCCCACCATTCTGGAGGCGAACACCAAGAGAGTAGGCCTGACTCGCCGCCACCCAAAGGCGACGACTGGTACGAAGGTAACGCTCAACAGGAAGATCCAGGATCAGGAGAGCACGAGGAAGTACATCGCCGCGATAGACGTCATCACCACCGGAGACATAGAAGGAATCACGACAATCAGGAATGACGGCATGATGCCAGCGAAAACGGCGACTCAGAGGAAGAAGAGAAAATGCTGAGGGAGTTAGCGTCCACGAAGGCCAACAACTCCTGATGCCTCGTCATTGTCCCACGTTTCAATGCGGAAATTTTGAGCTCAAGCCGTCAGTCATCTCGATGATCCAGAATAAGAGCTTTAGGGGAAGTTCTAAGAATGACAACCCGTACCACCATCTGGACGCTTTCAAAAATATATGCGATACCATAAAAATGAGGGGGGTCCCCCAAGAGGTCATATACTGTAAGGGCTTCATTTTCTCCTTGGAAGACAAAGCTCTGTCATGGTATCTTGGGTTGCCTCACCAATCCATGAAGGGATGGGGAGCACTGGCTGACGCGTTCGTTAACAAGTTCTACCCCACCGAAAGAACCGTCAGAAATAGGCAGAAAATAACCTCTTTTATGCAAAAGCCGATTGAAAGCCTCCATGATGCATGGGAGCGATTCCAGGAATACCAGAGGGATTGCCCCCATCATAATTATAAGAAGGGTTTCCTCATCACCACCTTCTACAATGGCCTGACTCCCGATGAGAGGGTGTCACTGAACGCGGCAGCGGGCAGTGACTTCCTAGGGAAGAAGCCAAAGAAGTCAGAGATGGTTATCAAGAACATGGTCGAGCTAATGGTCGGTGCTGAGTTTGATCGATCAGATAGAGGACAAACAAAGAAGGTAGGTGAAGGGTTCACCCCTGAGTCTAAGGCACTGCAGTCAATCACTTCCCAGATTCATAGAATTGCTACTGATGTTAAATAATTGCAGGAAGCTGGCAGTAAAGGTAAGAAGCCAGTTGAAAAAGTGATGAAATGCGTTACGTGCGGAGAAGGAGGTCACGGGGTGGACAACTGTGTCTACACTCGACCAGAAGCGGACAACGACTCTGACTCAGAAGACGAAAGGACAGAGAATGTGTCCTACATGAACTTCAAGAGGCCAGATCACCCTGGCTTTAATTACGGTAACAAGGATGCAGCCGAAAATTCGCATCAGCTGCACACCTCGGCCAAGCCAGCGCCAACTTTTCAGAAGAGAGGAGGATCCAGTCAATACACCAAGAACAACCAATTCCAACAAGCAAAAGGCAACTTCCAAGCACTGGGAAAGTACCAAGGCCCAAACCGAGAACAGGACAAAGGAGCGAGCCAATCTGATGTGATTGGCCAGTTGTTTGATTTCGTTAAGAAACAGGATACCATCAATAACCAACTAGGATACCATCAATAACCAACTAGCGCAAAGTGCGCTGTCCAATTCTGGTGTTTTGAACTCGTTGCAGGTACAGTTGGCAGACATGCAGACACATCAATGCCAAATCGACCAGTAGCTAGCTCAGCTCGCCGAGATCGTAAAGAACCCGTCGGGGAAGATCCCATCCAACACTAAACCGGCCAAGAGATCGGGACAGTAACTACGGAGGAGGAGGATGAAGAAGAAGCCAAAGATGTCCAGCTGAGGATGGGAAACTCAGTGCTTCTCGGGAGGCATCCCGAGCTGTATTTTAAATTCCTAGTATAGGGTGCATTTACTTTCATGCAAGTTGAACATTTCAAGTATTATGGACAATACAGACTGTAATAAGGCCCGAGTCAGTGCATGCGCCACATGCGCTGACTCTTATGTTTTAGGGGTCACCGCTTTAGCTTTATTATCCGTGATGGGTAATACTATATGAGGCCGGTAGCTTAGTCTTAGGCCAATGATGTTTTACTCATCAGCCACAATTTAAACCGCTTTGTTTTCACGACGTATCAAATAGCAACCCAACCGGTGCTATGAATGCACCCATATCGGGTAGTGGAATTTCAGGGATCGCAAGGGTCATGACGACGGATGGACTTGCCCAACTTATGAGTTGCCCTAATGGCTGACACACACCCCAGATTTACTTATTTCACCCTGGTTGAGTTTGCTATATAAAGGGGCGAGTTTTTACCGTGTCGGGCTCCTTGCCTTACTGTTTTCACGCTCCCGTATCATGCTAAGAGTTTGTGCTTTTGCTCTCGTGTCGCGCGGAAGTTCAGATCACAACAAGGTATAGCCCGACAGACCCTATTGCCCGACAGACCCAATTGCCCGACAGACCATGCCGCCCGACACGTACCTTTCTTTTTAGCAAGTAGCTTATCGGTCTTACGGTTCCTGCGCTGAGAAGCCTTGTATCGCCCGATATGGATGTCACGCAACATACCTTTTATTCACAATTGTCCGATACACCATGTCGGGCGATGGCTGTATCGCCCATCTTTGCACCACCTCACCTGTTTTGTTGTCGGGCGACATGCTGCTTTCCTTTCTGGAAGACCTTATCAGGCATCTTAACCGACACGCCCGTATCAAGCGACAGACCTAACACGCGTTCATCACCTTATAACCCTGTTCATATCGCGTGTTTGATCTTCTGACGTAACGGGCGATACCCATCTCTAGTATCAGACACAAGGCTTCACCTTTGAAACCTGTGTGTCGCCCGATACGGGGTGCGGGACAGTCTTTGTATAGAAAATTACCTGGTCGAAATTTCTTCTTTACTTTTTCAAAGCATCAATACATTTAATCGAGGTATTTTCTTATTGTCTTATAGAAATGGCCCGCACTAAGACAACTGTTGTCCCTGTTGATGCACAAGGCAGGAGGATCTACCCAGAGACTGCTGCGGAAGGGCAGACTGCCAGGCCTAAGCGCCTGAACCCAGGACCAGCCGGGGTGTCGACAGCAGAGAAGAGGGCTAGGGTTGGAGAAGTGGCGGCTCCAACACCAACACCAACACCTCTAGCAGCAACTGAACTCCCAGAATTCTTGTCGGGAAGTTTCGAGCCAAGGGACGACGAGCACGCTCGCCGATATGCTAAACTAGCGACCAAAATCTACCGACCGAGCAGGTTCTGCCATCATGCCTCATTTGCTGAACTAGGGATCGTGGGGAGGCTGAAGGGCGTCCTCGCTGCGGCAGGGCTGAAGAAGATCTGCTTCAGCCGATCTTCTTCTTACACCAAACTGACAATGGAGTTTATGTCTTCTCTCCATCGGGTGAAGAATTCTGCAGTGGAGAGAGAAGAATTTGGCGGGCCAGACAGACTCCAGACTCGACTTTACAACTCAGAGCACCCCATCTCCGAGAAGCTGTTGAATAAGATCTTCTCTTCCAACGAGGAGGAGAGGAATCTCATGGACAACGGTGAGAAAATCACCAAGGGAGATGGGTTCAATTCCGTGGAGCTCTGGAGCAAGCTAATTGGCAAATCTTCGTTCAAGCCAGGAAGAAAGGTGGTGGCAGTGCACTCTTGCTTTTGGAGGATAGTGCACAAATTGGTGGCATGCTTGCTGTTCAGCAAGAATGAGTCCAGTAACATCTATACAGAAGAACTCCATGTCATGTGGCACATAATGGAGGGCCGAGTGATCAACCTCGGGCGGTTCTTGCTGAACAGACTGCACCCGATGAAAGAAGACACAAAAGAGTACTGCATGGGTAGAATAGTCAACTTAATTGCAGTGGGGCTCGGGTACCCAAAAGAGCCGCGTAGCCTTTTGAGGACGCAAGGCAATGAGGTGATCGACACCAAGTACGTGATGAGGACCAACATCATTAGGAAGGAGAAGAGGAACTTCTTTTACAAGTTTTCGAGGACGGACATGCTCCTCCCACTCCCTCACTGTGCCGCCTACGATGCAGAGAAACTAGTCTTCACCGCCGCTAAAATTGAAGCTATAGCGAACAACTCAGCTCACACCACCGCCACCAGGGCCCCAGAGGGGACAGTTCCAGAGCTACCGACGACAACTACTGATAGAGTTGTCGTCGCTCCGACTATGTCAGCTACCGCCACATCAAGGACAGTGATAGCTGAGAAAGAACCGGTGATCATTGAGGTCACCGAGACAGAGACTATGGGAGCTTCCACGGGAGAAACGACCGCAACCCCCGTCTTTGCTTCAAGGCCTGCAGAGGCAAAAGAGGAACTTCAGCAGGACGTCAGCAACGGGGTGTTCGACGAGATCCTGAGAATGGAGCTCGGAGGAACACTGACACCGCCGCTGAATTCTCTACCTACAGCAGTTGAGGAGATCGCCGACAGTGCAGAGGTGGAGCAGAGTCCGCCATCACCACGACCATCTCCACCTAGATGAGAAGGCAAGGCAGTGGCACCTGAAAAAGCGCCGACACCTGGCCTGGCGACAGCTGGATCGCGAATGATTCTGATAGATTCTACCTAGCCGGGTAGGCCATCACGCGAGCAAGATGTCGCGAGGACGGAAGGGAGACCGACCAAAACTCCTCCGTCGCTCGGAAAGATGCTCGGGCATGAGCTCGATTATTTGCGGGAGGTAACAGATACCAACTCTGCTACTTGTACTTCCCTAACCCGCAAACTTGCATCTTTCCAAGACAGGCTGAATAGCCAAGAAAGAGAGTTGCTGACTCTAGCGAGCCTTCCCGGTGGACTAGAGGCTCTGAATGCAATGATGTAGCAAGTTCTCCAACGACTCGACAAGATCGAGGAGAGGCTGGACAGAAGTGATGACCATCCGCACCGAAGGCAGCCGAAATGGTCGTCGTCACCCCCCAGCCGTGGCTCTCCTTCTTCTTCGTCAGCTTCCTCCTCGGGAATAGCCTCCTCCTCCTCCAGCGGGCGATCCTCAACGCCTGAGGAGGGAATGCAACAAAGGTCAGCCGAAGGAGCTCCATCCAGACAAGAGATCTCTCTAGGTTTTGAAGGAGGAAACATCTCCGTCCCCCTAGATGAAGCCAAAGATGATAGCATAGATATCACCATCGGGGGAGACTTTTCTGATGAGTCTGAGGGAGAAAAAGGGGATGTCTACACAGTCAATAAGAGACATCTACCCCGAGGAAGGCGCTCGATGGCAGATAGATTCCGGGAGCCATCCGAGATACCATCCTTCGAGATGGCCAACTTTGACAGAAGAGCCATCAGATACCTGACGATCAGAGACCAGAAGCTGCTAAATAAGGTCTTACGATCGTAGGCGAATGAAGATGACGTTGTGTGGACCGACGAACACCTCTCTGTGTAATGGGGAGCTATTTGAAGCATGTTCCGTACGCCGGCCGTGGTCGACAAAAGACTGTTCAGAGTCCTGGAGAATGCGATAAATAGAAAATATCGATAGCAGGATAGGTCAGAGGGCGTTATACACAGCCACCCCGACCTTGGAAAGAAGGTTGATGAAGGGAGATCCAGACTCCCGTACGGTGGCTGACATGCTGCAACACATTGAAGAGCATAGGCCGAACCTGGTGTTGGCCCCGTAAAAGCACTGGAACGTGTGGTTTCTCTGCATAGTAGACCTCAGAAACCACGACGTCCAGCTGTTGTGTTGCAGCAATGATGAAGTGCCGCGCTCCGGGGGTGTTTTCTGCCGCCCGGAGGATAGGAAGTTGAGACTCCTGCCGCTGTATCCGCTACGAGCTATAAAGCAAGGAGGCCAACGTCACCAAGGCACTTGGAACTTCTTTACTCTCCGAGACCTCCCCGTCCAGGCAGAAGAGGGGAGTGGAAACAACGCTTTCGCCATCCTGGGTGCCATTGAGGTGCTCAATACATTCAGAAACTTGGGAGCCCTCAGGGGAAAATCCTTCTATCAACGCAGGGGCATTTACGCCATGTTGCTGATCAAGGACAAGCGCTATTTCCGGGATGCAGGGGTACCAGAGCAGCTGCTGGACAGTGGCCTGGAAGAAGACTCTTCTCAATCCAGTAGCTCCTCAGAAAAAGAAGAGGAGATAGCTACCGACACCTATCGGGCAGGCAAAAAGTTGGAAGTCCTGAAGAAAGTGCACGAGATAGAAGACACTACTTCGCCTGAAGCTTCAGAAGGGCTGATCAAAAATTTCGACCGCTTTTCATGTGCAACTCTCACATAGGAGCAGGTCAACATAATCCATCTGAAGTTAGCTGATTCTACCCCATTGGTTGTCGTCTTTCAGGCAGGCAATTTCATAGTCCCGGTCGATGATCTAAGGGACATGGTAAAGGAAGGAGGATGCTTGGCTGTATCTGTTGCAACCGCTTACATCCAGTATATACAGCCAAAGCTAGAACATGCGCACATAGCCCATCCTATGATGTTCAACGACATTTGCCTCGCCGATGAAACAGGAGTGAAGCAAGCATTTCTGTAGGAATTGGCGAGAAAAGTTCCCAACAAGATCTTCCTCCCCATCCTACATTACAACCACTGGACGCTCCTAACAGTGTACACCCGGCAATGAGCAGGAATTTTCTATAATAGCTCGGACAGAAACAAGAACCATCCAGTGCCGTGTACATCAGAACCTTTGACATACGTCAAACGTTTGGTTCGAAAATACTACGACGAGGTGGCAAAGATGATCCAACCATTCCTGGATACATAAGCAAGAAAATGGTACGAACTCCAAATCTACCACCACAGTCTGTAGCAACTTCCTTTATCCAACGACTGCGGCATCTACGTCCTGGAATGGATGGCGAACAAAGAAACACCTGACCAACTCCACCACACCTTCTATCACAGCAAAAGGGGGAATATGTGTGGGAGCTTCTGTCTGACATAGGCGCAACCTCACTGGAATAAACATTACCTCACCTTATCTACTTCACAACTCTGGGACAGAGTATGGAGTAAGTTTGGGGGGGGGGTACCATGTACCAGTGAGGGAGGTACAAAATTTTGAAAATTCTAACTCTATTTATTTATTCTTTTGTCTCATACTCGTTATTATTTTGTTCTTTGTGTACATATACATGTTCATACCAAAGTTTTGAAAATTCTTTTTGTTCATATATTATTCCCAGGCATATGTACAAAGTTTCTATAATAGTGAAAACCTATTGCGACTTCCTGCAAAGATTGTTTTCTATGTGCTTAACGAGATACAAGTTCTGTTATATCTTTTGATAATGCTACCTCAAACGAATAAAAGATTATGTTTTGCCATGCCAAAAATTTCAAAAAATATAATAATCTCGCAAACAGCTAAGAGATGAGTATGGAGAAGGAAAAAGCTGCCCAAACAGCAGAAATCTCTTTGTTTTCCCTCACCCAACAAAAATCCCAAAAAGAGAAAGAAGCCTTGTGAGTGTGAATAAAAGCATGAGAGTTGTGCCCAATAAAAGAAAAGAAATATATATATATATACACACTTGTTTTCCAAAAGTACCCATTTTTAGGCATGGTAGATCTGGGGCAGTGGTACGTAGGATGTGAAATCACTGCTCTAAAGCCAACTGGCTTGGACTGCAGGGACCACTTGCCCGCTAACAGACCCTTACCTGGATGGACTGATGGGAAACAAGAAAAACTACAAAAAAGCCTTAGCCTACCCTATACACAACTTTATGCTCCAAAAATAAAGTTGTTTGGTGTGTAAGCTAACTTCAGAATCATACAACAAAGTCTCGCCGAAGCTGTAGAGAAGAATTTTACTTAAATAATAAGGCAGGAAACACAAAGTCTTTTTTTCGTAGTGAGACAACATTATCTCTAAGGCATTGTGATTCTTGTTTCACCTTTTGAACAGAAAGCTACTCCGAGCAGAAGAAGCATCACTAAATAAAGTTTAAATATTGATTGAGGACAATCAAAATGCTAAGTTTGGGGGAGTTGATAACACCAACTTTTGTGATGTTTTTGCCCTTTAGTCTGTTATCAAAATTGCCCTTTTCTACTATTTTCCTCTCTTTTATTAGTACTTTCGCAATAATTGGCCAAGCAACACTCTTAATCCAATATTTCCATCTTTTGCAGAGTTTTTCCTCTTTTTGGTACAATAAGGCCGTCCCGACCCACAAATAAGTCCAAGTCTGCATCGGCCTTCCTGACATACGATACGACCTCTGCCCGACAGGGTGGAGCGACACAACGACGCACGACAAGGGGATGTCGCGCAAGAGGAAACTGACGGACGACATGTCTTTTACCCGACAGGGAGCCAAGCTCGTCACGACAACACCAGCTTGTCGCGCGACACAGGCCACCCACCGGCGGGCGCCGCCCGTCACGTGACCGACAACTGACACCCCGTGCCGAGCGATACCTGTATCGGCCGTCCACCGACCCGCGAATAAGGAGGACACATGGCGCTTCGAGCACCATAACTTCCCCCAACCGCTGCTTATAAATAGCAGCTACAGGGAGCCGAAAAGACGATTCACACAGGGAGACTTTGAGCGATCTTCGGAGGAAAACTGCGAGAAAAAGAGTATCGTGCCCCAGTGCTTGTGCCGAGAAACTCTAGGTGAGTTCTTCCTCATCCCGAGAGGAAGGGTATGGTTCACTTAGGACCGTCCCGGGCGACACTGCGGGCCGATATCGGCCAACATTGATGAGAGACACAAGTGCCCGACAGTAGAACGCGCCGCTCCATGCCCGACACGATATCGAACCGATACACTTCGCCCGTCATAGCATGCCGCCCGAGAGGGTGCGCCACCCGACATGAGCGTATCGGCTAGGGTCCTTGAGCGATGCAGTCGGCCGTCACGGTGTGTCTCCCGAGAGGGTGTGCCGCCTGACACTGCTGTATCGGGCTAGGCTCCTGACCGGTATCGGGCTGGAGAGCCGCAGTAGCCTGTCGCCCTTCTACATCAAGATGGCGACATCTATCTTTAATTCTGTTATTTAATTCCTTACTTATGCAATGTATTAAGACCTTTAATGTTTATGGGAATGGAAAAGTTTAATTACTTGCTGATCTATGCTTGGTGCAAAATGTTGGATGACTGCTATGTTTGATATCTGAACTCTAGCTTGCATGTTTGGATCGCGTTTCGCTTAGCTACCGAATCGTGTTTTCCCGTTGCAACAACTTCGAGAGTTGTGTTGTGGCTCTAGTGTTTGGTCCGATTCTGGAGTACGAGAGTGCCTGGAATGGAGTTGTTTCAGTAACATTCCACTCTAACTTAAGTCCAGCAACCTCGAGAGGGTTGTTGATGCTTGGTTAGAGGTACCCGCTCTGAGAGGAGGGGTGCAGGACGTTACTTCTGCCACTTGTTTTACTGAAGTCTTATCCTTCGTACCTTGCTCTAGCTCTGGTTTTATCTTTCTATTTCTGTTGCATGAAAACCCCTAAAAACTGCTAAATGACTAAAACCTTAAATCTTTCTTGTAGCTCCAGTTGGAGATAGTTTTCTTAGTTTTATTTGTGACATCTTACCGTTTCCCTTTTGGGAATTTATTATATCTCTATACCTGCCGGAGTGTAGCGTGTCGATTCTGGGTTCTCAACACTACCACCCTTGTCCCTGTGTTTGACCCCATATTTCTACTTCGACCCCGTAAACAAAGTTGCGGGGGCCTAGAAGGATTCATGTTATAAATGTAATAGTCTGACTAACTTCAATCCACCTCCATCTTTGGACGCACGATTTAGGCCGGTCAAGGATGCTTTGCCTAAGTCCTTCATAGAGAATGTACTTCCTATCTAGGTCTTTACCATCTGTAAAGTAGGGATGTCATTCCCCATCAATAATATGTCATCTACATATAATGTGAAGAATAAAATCATGCTCCCACTAACCTTCTTGTCTACAAAAGGTTCATCTTCATTTTAAGTAAATCCAAACTCTTTGACTATTTTATTAAATCAAACATTACAACGATGAGATGCTTACTTCAATCCATAGATTGACCTTTATAGCTTACAGACTTTTAGGGGTTGTTGTCCTACGACCAACTCAAAAGTGGGCCTCTTGCCTTGCTCTTATGTAAGTTGCATCCTTTGGATTTATAAAACCCTTAGGTTGTGTCATGTACACATCTTCAAGAAGATTCCCATTAAGGAATACAACTTTAATATCTGTATGCCAAATCTTATAGTCGTGATAAGTTGCAATGTCAAGCATGATCCTATTGGACATAACCATGGCAATTAGAGAAAAAGTTTAATCATAGTCAACACCTTGAACTAGTTTGAAACCCTTTGCAACCAATCTGCCTTTGTAAGTTTGTACATTACCATCCATGTTGGTCTTCTTATTAAAGACTCACTTGCACCCTATCGGTTTTACCCCTTCAGGTGGATCTACCAAGGTCCATACCTTGTCAGTGTACATGGATTCCATCTCAGATCCATGGCCTCAAGCCATTTATCATACTTTAGTCCCTTAGTAGTTTCTAGATAGGTTGTTGGCTCATCATCTGTGACTAACTTGCCGCCTTCTTGAGTCACAAGATAACCAAATCTTTTAGACTCAAGACGTGTCCTACTAGATCTATGAGATTCTTGTGTTACTTGAGGAATTTGAGGTTCCACAACAAATTGTGATTCTCCTTGTTCCTCTTGTACATCTATTGGTTCAATGCGTTCTCGTTGATCTCAAATCTCTTTGATTTCTACTTTCCTCCATCAGATTCTTTTGTAAATAAATTCTTTTTCTAGGAATGAAACATCTCTGGCAACAAACACTTTGTTGTCAGATAGGGAATAAAAGTAATATCCTTTGGTTTCCTTAGAATATCCAGAAAAATAACATTTATCTAATTTAGGTCCAAGCTTTTTGAGAAACTACTTTCTCACATAATCTTCACCACCCCAAATCTTCATAAAAGACACATTGGGACACTTCCCATACCATATCTCGTATGGTGTATTTTGAACCAATTTAGATGGTACATAGTTTAGTGTAAACATGGTGGTTTCAAGAGCATGACCCCAGAAGGTAGTCGAAAGTTGATCTAAACTCATCATCAATCACACCATATCTAGAAATGTATGATTCCTTCTCTTTGATACACCATTATGCTTTGGTGTTCCAGGTGGAGTCCATTGTGATATAATACCACAAGCTCACAGAAGGTCCTCAAACTCTTGGCTTAAGTATTCTCCAACATGGTCAAAATGAAGTGCCTTAATACTTTTCCAAGTCAATTATGTACTTCATTCATGAATTCCTTGAACTTTTGGGGTTTCTGACTTATGTTTCATCAGGTAAACATAACCATACCTATTGAAGTAATTAGTGAAGGTAATGAAGTACTGATACCCACCTCTAGTTATTCTAAAAGGGCCACATACATCATCATGTATGCATCTGAATAGATCACTAACCCTCTCATTTACCAGTGAAGGGAGTCTTGGTCATCTTTCCCAACAAACAAGATTCACATGTCTCTATTGATTTGAATTCAAAAGAGTCTAGATAACCATCTTTATGGAGTCTAGATATGTGATTCTCATTTATGTGTCCTAGATGACAATGACAAATATATGTATTGTTTGAGTTATTGAGTTTTAATCTTTTGGTATTTACATTATCAATATTTGTCTTTAGATCCAACAAACAAAGACCATAAGACATTAGGACACTTCCATAAAAGACCTCATCTTTTGAATTAGAACATCAACCATTCTTAATATGAAATCCATACCCATCCTTGTCCATATAAGATATAGAAATGATGCTTCTATTTATGGTAGGTACATAATAGTAGTTCATCAACTCTATTACAAGCCATGTGGGTAGATATACATTATGGGTTTCAACTACAGTGGTAGCAAGTCTTGCTCCATTTACGACTCACAGTTTGACCTCGCTTTTCTTAAAGGCCTACCTCTTTTTAGACCCAACATATTCAAGCATATGTGAGATCCACATCCAGTATCTAGTACCCAAGATGAAGATGTAAATAAATTTCTCTCAATAACGTATATACCTAAAATGGAGATCTCTATCCCCATCTTCCTCTTCCTGAATGCCTTCAAGTACAAAGGACATATTCCTGTTGTACTTTGCTTTCTCCTTATCTTGAGTGTTGAAAATCTGGATTTATGCTTAGCCTCCGAACTCTTCATGGCCTTGCTTTCATCCTTGGACTCCACTTTGTTGATCTTCATCACAATTTTTTCCTTTATTGTTTCTTCAACATTATCAACATGCCAAGAAAATATGACAACAGTATGTCTGTGTTGTTCAGGTGGTAACATTCGATAAAATGGCTATATGATTCAAGAAATTTTTGTGGAATCGTATGCATGGCCAAATCTTGGCTCAAGGACAATCCCATTTCTTCTATATGTTCCACTTGTCCAATCATATTGAGCACATGGGTCTCTACTGGATCCCTCTCTGTCATGTTACACTCAAAGAGCACCTTTGAGACATTGTACCTTTCTTACTTTGTATGATTATGGTTCATGTTCATAATATGTGTTACCATCTCATGTATCCCCATGTCTTCACTCTGCTCATGCAACTCATAGTTCATGTTGCTTAGCATAAGGTACTTTATGTCTAAGGCATCATTGGCATGCTTCCATTAAGCATCCACCTCAGCCCTGAGCGCATTAGGAGCATGTATTTCTAGCTCCAGTTTATCTAGGACATAGAGATTATGCTCATCATTGAGAACCCTTCTCAAAGTCCAAAACCAGTCATGTAATTTTGTCCCATTAAGTTTGTCCTTCCTAAAGACTGATCACAATGATGATTTGATTGCCATTTGATTCTACAAGAGAAAATTTGCATTTTGTCCAAACAGTTTTGATTTGATTTAAATAATATTTGACGATATTTAGTTAGGCTTTTAATTAATTATCTCTCCCAATATATTATTCAAATTGATAGCCCTCACATATCAATTCGAAAGATAGAAGTATACAACCTTCTAGTGAAGCAAGATCCAAAATAATTGAATTGTTATGCGGCAAACGCCAATGTCCATAATTAATCATTAAGGTAGGAAACATTTGTCAATTTCATCTTTATGAAATTCTTGTGTAGATTGTATGCAAAACTCTTTGCCATAGTCATCTACATGCTTCTAGGTGCTTTATCTCATTCAGATCACCTAGCTAAGCCTGGCCCAAAAGTCAACACTATAGTAATGCATCCTTCTTGGCAGGACCACATAACTACCATCACACTTCCACAAGATGGGCAATGCACCACGCTTGGCGTGCCCATGCATAGTCGATCAAGATTTTCTTATGCATTTCTAATGGAAAACATCTTAGACTTAATATGTTATTGAGGGAGTTGTATTTATAAATACATATGCAAATCTAACTACCACATACTTTAATACGTATTGTATACATGCTATATCCCACAAATGTAAAAATGCAATCAAAATATAAGCAATGGTTATGGCCATACTATTGTAATTCCTTGGATCCACAAGAAATTACCACCACCTAAGGTATACATCATATGTAGAAACCTATTATTGATGAATATATGTGCTTCAACCAATCTGGGTGGATCGGTTTAACCCTTCAACCAATCGGCTCACCTATTGTTCAGTCGGTTGGTTGTCTTCCTATTCGTCAGGTGTCTGGTCCACCGTCCTTTGGTTCCTCCAGTTGATCAATTGGGGCCACCAACTGATCTGTTCAACTCCTCTTGTTGTTAGTCCTCCTAGGTCCTCCAGTCACTCTGCCCGTTTGGTGCTAAGCATTGTCTTCATTGTAACAAGAAAATAAAACCATCCTAATGCTATTACATATTACATGATATTAGAGAAACATCGAGTTATATTCGAGCGGAGCATATGTAGGAGAGAATAACACTTTTATAATTGAAAGATAAGGTAGAGGTTCAGTATGAAAATTGAGATATAAATAGGAATAGACAAAAAACCATCATGCACAAACATCTAGGGTTATTGGCCATAACCATGCTACACATCCACCTTCAAAACCAGCTTTTAGGGAGACATGTGTAAATTTTATATAGATGTGTATTATTTTGGGATCGTACATGGTATGGTATTGGTTGGATATGGACATTAATCAGGTTAAGTATTCACATCATATGCAATAAATAAAGTAAAAGCCAAAAATATGATCATATCGATTATCCCAAAACATTGTAAATTGATGTGGCTCTAATACCAATGTAGGGAAATATGGTGGCAGAGCAGACATTGGAAATAAAAATTAACTACCATATTCCCCTTAAAGTAGTAGATCACGTCACCAACTATGTAATGGGAAGGATGCTTTAGAGGTAATATTTGGTCCTAGAGCAAGTCAATGATAATTCCCTCAATCTAGTATTTCCCTTTCAGTCAAGTCACACCTGGAAAAAAGTATGTAGCAGATCCTGGTTGATCATCATAGATAGCAACATGACCTTGTCCTCCTAGTGGTAGGAAATAGCCTCCTTGCCTCTATAGTATTCCACAAGGACCACCGGGAAATCTTGTCATTCTAGATGAACAAATAGGAAGGAGTTTTGTCCTTCTAATTGGTGTACTAGTACCAACTTGCTCTCCCATAATTGTTCTCCCTTGTTATCCCTCCCTTTATCGGGTAGGACTTGCTCGAGTTCTCTCGATTATCACAACCATAGAAGACAACAATTGTTAGAGCAACAAATGTTGTTGTTTAGGAAGTCCCCAGTACATCTCTATTTATCTGAGGGTAAAGGTCAGGGTTCTCAGTCTGTGTGGGAGTCCAAGGGTACACGATTTCACGATTTTTTGCATCCTACGAGTAGCAAAATGACCGGTTCATAGGTGAACCAATCGGTTGGCATGCGAGTCAATTGGTTCAACCCTTGAACCGATCATTTCATCATGTTTCCCAATCACAATTGTATTGGAAATTAATATTTAATTAATGCATAACATGACGTCATCACTAATCCTTGATCCAATCGAATTGATCCATGAACTGGGTGGTTCATCACATGAACTGGTTGCTTGAACGACCTTGAGTCGATTAGTTCATTAGGTGAACCGGTCTGTTCATGCCCTGGTTCAGCTAGAACTTAGGCAATGAAATTTCCAATCAACCTAACACTCCAACCGATCAGTTCAACACTTGAATCGGTCCGTTCAGAACTCAATCACTCAATTTTTGTTTTAATTGAATATCTAAAAACTTTAGTAATCAAGTTAAAAACCATTCATGGATAAAGTCCTATTACAAGTGTTTCCTATGTGTGTAGCCTTATAGGTTCCAAGTTACATTGGCAGTGAATGTCCATAACTAGTTTATGACATCACAAGCAATGGGCGGTGTCTAGAAACACATCATTGCTACCCAAGTAATTGGAAAGTTAAAGAACAACTTCAGCCTACAATCTATTATTGGTGTTACTGTGTTCGTATAGTTCCTTTATCATTGATATCTAGATTGAACTTGAAGCATGGAATTGTCATCATCTCCAACATCCAATATTTGCTTCTTGACTTAGAGAAGACTCTATGAGATATATGTAAGCTCAATATCACATATTGTCTCACATGAGCATGGACATGCATTTATTAGTCTCTCTTATCAAGTGGCTAGGATATCATACTCATATAGGAGGGACAAATCCCATCTATATAACTCATAGTCATCCCCATGTGTCACAAGGCACCCAATCATCACCTTTATGGAAACCCTTATTTAAGGTCACGTGGATGATGTAAAAGTATGCCGAATGACATGTGATGAGTATAGTCACTTCAGGTCTAAGAACCACAATCACCACCAATACTATAGGAGAGGATCATGACTACCAATGAAGGTTTCCATGTATCACTCCTATGTTGGGGTCTATCTCATACACTATTCTCCAACAAGTATCTATGTGTTTGGTTTGATATCACATATCATGACTGATGAGATTCGATCATCAACCAACACACACTCTAGTCTTATGTGTTATTATTGTCTATCAACCTTCAACAATAACATCCAACTAGGGATATTACAAGAATGCATATACTCTTGGCATTCATATGATCTCACTATTCACGTCATCAACCCAAAGACATACATCATTGAGTAATATCTTTCTGTATACATTTATTATGTTACATCATTATCTTCTAACTGAATAAAATATAATATATTGGAATATTGCCTTTATTATTAATCAAATCATCTGAAAAATATGTCATTACAATCATCATGTGATTGTCTCTTTGGGCATACATACCAAAAACAAGATGCATACATCATGGTCAATGAAGTGATACACACTTGCTATTATAAAAAGATTCCCCTCATTACTCTCAAACTAGATTTTGAGAAAGCCTTCTATAATATCAACTCACAATCCTTCTTTTACGTCTTCAAGTATACATATTTTCATAGATGGAACAACCGGATAAAACCATGCATTAATTCATGTCACATTTCCACCATCATAAATGGTAGAGACTTTGGCTACTTCATAAGAACAAATGGACCGAGACAAGGGTATCCACTTTACCCTTACCTATGTATTCTAGTAGATACTATTCTTAAAAAAAATGATCCAATTGGCAACAAAAATAACATCATTAAGGCTCCTTTTAGGGGCTCAGATAATGTCATTCAATATGTTGACAATGTCATACTCTTCCTCAAACCAGAGATATCAACATCGTTAAAACCATCTGTGTAGTAGGAATCTTTTCACATCTATTGAGCCTCAAAACAAACTTTCACAAATATTCTATTATTGGTACATATATCATCCAATCTAATTTAGATAGATACACACATGTTACAATGCAAGGAGGAAAAAATTCCCATCATATGTATCAGAAGGCCCTTGTCTCCACATCAGTTGCCAACTTCTATTTGGAACCCCATTTTCACATCTTCTCAATAGAAACTATTCTGGTGGAAATCACAAGCACTGAGCCTAGAGGGATGTCTCACCCTACTCTATGAACCACTTACTCAAATGATCACTTAACCTTAGTTGCATACTTGATTAATTAAAGGTTATCTATAAAATAGGCATTCTGCAAAAGCAATTTCTATGGGGAGACACAATAGAAGCAAAGAAAACACACCTAGTTAAATAGGATGGCATATGCATACCTAATTAATAAGGTGGATGGGGAATCCTCAACCTCAAAATAACAACACATTGTCTCATATATAAAATTAAGATGACCTTAGCACTAGTAAACATACCATATGAAAAAGACATATCATCATTAAATATTGCAAAAATAAGAACCCATGGCAATCCATCACAAAGAAGGGTTCAAACCACAATGGTGATGCATTGTCATCACTGCACACATTATTCAAGATAGTATCATAGTGTAACCACACTTATACAAATAGAAAAAATCTAGGACAAACCTTGGCTAATCAGGTGTAAGATAAATAACATAAAACTTTACATTAGCACCCCCTGACTGTCTCACATTACCACCGATCATGCACAAATCATTCTAGACTCTAATAGACAAAATCAATTCAATAGCTAGTTGCATGATTCATTCAACAATACAAAGACAAAACACATGAATTGTACACTTGAAAATTTAAAAAACAATCACATTATATGGGTTGGAAAATATTACACACCAAAAACCATATGTCACATGTCCAGTCACCCTAGTATCAAGAACTCTTTTAATAAACTGTGGATGACCAATGTCCTACTAAATACATCATCCTCATATGGCTTATAGGACATGACAAATTACTCACTAGGGATGAATAAAAAAAAGAGGTTTCTAAGGTCCCACCATATGTTATATGTGATGTGCAACACAATAAAATATTGAACGCGCTTTCTGCCTTTGTGTATTCACAAAAAAATTATATAACACATATCTGTATGCAACCCAATATATGTTGTGTATAGGAATAAATATAATCAACAAGATTTTAATAGCTCGGTCAAAAATCATATATATATATATATATATATATATATATATATATATGTTACCTACCCAAAAATTTCAACGAATTCCATCTTTTGGTCAACATGGAGATAAATAACTAATAAAATATTTGAAAATAAATAAAGAAATATTAATCAATCTATAAACATGAATTCATTAGTTTATATGATGGTATAAACTCTTTATACAACTGAATCAGGTATTAGAACTATCATTAAAAAATGAAAGGGCAAAATAGATGATACAATTCAAGAATGTAGATATTCTATCATGACACATACACATTGGAGCAGATTCTTAAAGAAAAAATTGACAATTGAGGAGACTACTCCTTCATGGATGCCATAGTTTGTTACCTTAGTTTTATAGTACATTTATCTCCGAGGCTTTTCCATGGGGCCCTCCCCCACTAACTCATTCATGACTAGCCTAACAATATTGTTTATCTCTACCTCCAGTAATGATAAGATAATACTATATATAATGTAATTTGAACTCGTGGATGTGATTTCAAATTAAAACTTTTGCTAATTAAGAACAAAAAAATTCTTAGAGAAAGTGGTTGAGAAAGAAAAACTGACAGGTGCACTATTTCACTTTTTTGGAATGATAAACGTAGTAAAATATTGATGTGTCTAAATGAATATAGAGAAATATAAACTATATTATACTTATATACAATTATCTTGAAGAATATTTTCTTAAAATATATTGATTTTTGTGGATGAAACTCTTCTATGAGAAGTACCCAGCATTTTAAAAAGACAACAAATCTTGAGTAGTGGTTATTGATTCTATTTTTGTTTAAAAGTATTGAAATAGAGTGAAAATATATAGAATAGGGAGAGCTAAGGAGAACAAATGTGGGGAGTGAGAATTGAAACTGATTAGAGATGGAGAGAGAGAGGGTTTACATTCATGATCAAATGTTAATATGATGAGAGAATATGGGAGTGTGAGAGTAGTAATTAAAAGGGAATAAATGGTTATCGAGAGAGAGTTGATGAATGGTTATGAATATGGTGAGAGATTTTAAGAGAGTGGTAAACGAATTAGTAGGATTTGTTTAAAAATATTGAAATAAGAGTGATAATATGTGGATTAAGGAGATTCAAGGCGAATCAATGTGGAATAAAATGGAAACTGTCTAGAATGGAGAGAGAGAGGGAGGGAGAGAGTATTAGTGGATATGTAAATATGACGAGATAATTATGAGAAAGTTAGAGTAGTAATTAGAAGGGAACAAACAATTAAAGAGAGAGATGGATTTTTGATGAACAATTAAGAATATGGTGAGAGAGTTTAAGAGAGTGGAGAAAAATTAAGAGGGATCAGTGGTCATTTCTATATTTTATTTGAAAATACTTAAAAGAGTGAAAATGTGAGAGGATAGAGAGGGTAAAAGAGATTGCAACATTCCATACAACTATAATATGATTGGTTGGATATTTTATAAAAAATTGAAAATGGCATGATTTTAGTATCTTAAGAAAACTCACTCTTTAAATAATGGTATAGATATTGATATATAACACATTGAAGAAATAACTTAGCAAAATTTATGAAATGCACTCTACAAAAAAGTAGAATCCAAAGTAATTCAGTTTGGTCCCAGTTTGCTCTTTATTTTCTGGTCCTACCCAAACCAAACTAGGTCTTATTCGAGCAACTTCTCACTCCATAATTTCTTTTCATATTCTAGTTTTGGTCTAGTTTCGTCCAAACTAGCATTTTATATTTTGACCAATTTACAACCCCACTAGTAACACACTGACACTACAACTAACACATAAAGAAAAAAATATGAGCAAACTCACATCAGAAAGGGGGGGGGGCTAACCCTCATCCCAAGACGCCCTTGAACAAAAAATATTATCTAGGTATCAATCTATGTATCTCGTGGTTGTTTCTTTTGACCCCTTTTTCTTGGTGTTCCAACAATTGTTGAACCTAGGACCAACACTACAACCAACAATATGTTTTAGCAATTGAGTTAGCTGTTAAGTGCTTCAAACTTCACTAAATTTGCAACACATTGGTCACGACTAGAGTTTTGAGCTTACTGAGTGATTCCACTTTTAAAGGTATTCTGAATCAAATGATTTAGTTTAATAATTACTAAACACATGAACAACACTGCTAGGTGAAGGGAGTGGTATATGGATCCATGTTTATATGAACCTTTTCCAAGACTTACAGAAAGTATAAATAATTAATTAAGTATGGTGTTCATTCTCTTGATGATAAGATATATATATATATATATATATATACATATATATACATACATATATATATACACCTATGGTATAAGACAGTCACATGTATGATGTCCAATTGTTATGCTTACTATTTTTTATGATTCATCTTTTTGTCTTTTTTTCACTTTTCTTTCTACTTTCTTTATGTTAACACACCAAATAAGGTGTATAGGGTTTCTAGGGAAGTGTTGTGCTTTGTGTCTATGTCTCATCGATCTATCATGTGCAACAACTTTGTTGTGTACTTATTGATATAGTTAGTCTGTGTGCTCAAACTATATGTCTTCGTGTTTGACAATGTTTTACTAATCATTAGTTCGGTAAATAAAATAGTTATGGGTTTCTAGGATGGTGTAGTAATAATATTTATCCCAATGAGAAAATCAATACTGGGTTTATAGGGAAAAGTTCTAGTAAACTGTATGCATGTCCATTGGTCTAGCTTGTCTGTGTTTTCAAGCAACCACTCTATGTGTTAATTGGTCATGTCTGTCTCTGTACCTAGATGTTGGAGGGAATCCCATGGGTGATGTTTATCAAGGTACTCATTTTAGTGCATTATATATGAATTACTATATTACAATGTAATTCTAATTATGATATAAAAAAAATAAAAAATTGAGATTAGACATTGATAATCACATGCTACATGTTGGAGGGAATCAATTGTCTATTAATTGAATGCATTTGTGTACTCCAATAGTTTAATAGTGTAGTACCAATTATGATTTTGATGAAAAATCAACTTTGATGAAGGTTCAACTATTCATCTATCTACTACTTGACCTAGATGTGTGTGTTATTTTTATTGAAACTTCATGTTTATGTGGTTCTACCTGTCTACCTATTACTTGATGCAAAAATTTCTAGCAATGAAATACCTAGATTTTACCTAAACCAAGTTACAACAATTCCACTTGGAAGTGGATGGGTCTTATCATAGCATAATATTAGGATCGAACCCAAAGAAAACATTTTAAATAGTTTTATAATCAATGTAGCCACACAATAACTAGTATTTAGCACAAAAGTTGGATTGATTGCTTAAATGAAGTTGCAAATAATATAAATTTGGAATGAAATCTAGATTTATCAATGGATGGAACACCAACGCATGGATGGGACCACTGCCACCTATCCTTAACTCTGTCACTAGATCATAATAAGTAAGAACATTTATATGTTGATGTTGGATGAATTTCCCTTTTGACATTAGGATTAAAAATTGGACATTTATCACTATAAGATAGTTATCATGTTACCTAGAGACCATGCATGTATTGACTCAGAAACTACCTATCTTAAGTTATCATCAAGAGTCTAACATAAAGAAAATGATATCCTAGACCTTAAGTTTGAAGTTTTCTACATCCTAGATCAGATAAACATGCACAATAGTAGGCCAAAATAAGTTTGCATTCATAAACTATTGATTTAAAATATAAAATGTTCCATACAAAAATAGATGTAGTAATAAGAATGAAAATGGTAGCAAGGCTATAATCCATTCCCTAGATAGAAAACTACTAGCTCGTGACAACATTAACAAGATTAATAATTGAGGAAGGGAAGAAGGATGTCATCACATTGGATAACAAAGAAGTGGTGTTTGGATGCCTATCTTTGAGGTTTGGGATGATGATGGTTGACACAAGAATAATTTCACTCCTTGATGTTCATAAAATAAGGTTTTAGGGTGTTGTATTCCTTCACAAGTCTCGGATCACTCTGTTGTTAGGAAGGAGTAGTGGGTGGACAATAACGAAGGTTATCAACCAATGGAAATGGGGCATCATTGGTTGATACTCTTTTGAAGTCATGACCTTTAATGCTTTACAGAGGTGGAGGTGTCGTCCATTGATGGAAATGATCGATGAAAGATGGGGGTAGATGTTGAGGGTGGGTTTAGATAGCATGGACATTTAGAGAGTGCATCCTTTTTCTTTGAGACCATGACTCATATTTATAGATAATTGTTAGGACTTAGAACCCTTCCTCAACCTCCATGTATGTAAAGAGGACGTTGCACAATGAAGATGATATGTCTCATGAATTTTAGAGCTCTCATCATTTGATGAAAGTAGAACTTCCATTGGAAGGCATTGAAATAGCTTCATTGGTTGTCAACCTCCCAAAAATACTACCGATAGACAAGATGCATGATCTCCATCACTTGTAAGCACAAGATTCTTTTTAATGGATGAAGTCAGAATTCATCTGTTGGTAGGAGTATGAAGGCTTCATTAGTATATGAAGGCAAGACTTACATCAGAAGGTGGCATATGATTTCTAACAATAACCACATCAAGAAGTTCCATCTATTGTGGTGTGCAGTTGTTTCAATAGTGGAAAGAATTATAACTTCTATTAGTAGATGACTACCTGGAGTTTCATCGGTGAATGCGAGTGGGTTTTTCATCTGTGCACAATGCCTTACTTTCATTGGTAGACTGACATGATAAGAACCCTCTAACCCGATGTTCAGGTCTGGCAAGGAGGGATTAAATTGACCATCCACTTTAATTCACTTACTAAAAATCAGCCTTAAATTTTCCCTTTCTTTAAATTAAAAGAAATAGTGAATCATTAATATATTGTTTATGAAAATGTGAAAGGTTACAATAAAGTTTGACCTTTGCATAGAAGAAAGACTCTTCACTTAATATACATCAAGTACAATTATTTACAAATTACTTTCTTTTTTTTCTCTCTCTCTCATTCTATGGATCTAGAGGAAGGATAAGAGTTCAACTAACTAATCTAACTATTTCATAAGACCTTTTCTCTACTCTAGATAAATCTAAATTCAGTCACTTCTAGAGGTGTTGGTCCTTTACATGAAAATGTTTCAATAGGTCGATGAGCCACTGGCTCAGTGCGTAGAAAATTAGAAATAAACCATGATAAATGAGTTGGAAAATATTTAAAAACCATGATATGAGTAGGTTATACATTTAATCTAAATCATCATAGAATTCAAACATAATTTAAGTGTTATAATAATTGGCCATAGAGTATCAATAAAAATCCATTTAGTTTTTTAGTCCAAATAATTAATGTTCTTGACCCACTCAAGGTGTACCATAACTTGTGAAAGAATTGTAATAAGCTACAATCAAACTGCACAAGACTTAGAAGAATGCATGTGATTCTATGTCTAAAATATCTAGATATCCTATCTGCAATGGGCCTCACCACATTTGGTCTCAGTGGCTAATGGGAGCAGTTCGATATATGGAACAATGGCTAAATATACATCAATGGTTCCACAAGGATTGACCAACTGACTAGTAACATAGGTACCACCGACATCTCCAGTTATTGTCAGGAACCACACTATTATAAAGAGTCTTCCCTTAATGGACTAGACCCCCACACCTTGATCCTATGCAATATAGATATCTCGATTTGGACTTATTCTCCAGTCAAGAGCATGTTTCCTCCACACAACTCAGTCCTCTGGTAAAGAATTCTATAATGTTCAAGACATCTATCATCTAATAATATTTAATTTTTCCATAAACATCTTTATCTTTTCTAATCTTAAATTATCTTTGATAAAGGAGCATATGGAAATATTTACAATAATCAGTGTATAAATAACAACTATCAAAATCCTCTCATAATTAGAGTTCAACTTGGTGGATCCGAGATTAGGGAAAACCTATTGTTTGTGGTGCCTCTAAATCCATCATTCCATTCACCTTATTATAAAACAACTCACACAATAATTGTGTGTATCAACATCACAACGCATAATAAAATGAATTATATTCTTCTTCTACTGAAAACTTCTATACATACATAATAATTTTTTCAATAACAATTATTGAGTAAGAATCATCATAGAAACATCCTCATTTCATATTGTATACTGCAAATCAAGGTTAGAAGGTGATTTTTCACTCACTTATACACATTCTAGATTATTGGTATAGAATTCTAGCATGTACAAGTTTGATTCGATCTTTAGACCTCAATATTTTATTCAAAACTATTTGCCAGGAAGCAAACAAACCATAAATAATTTAGCTAACAGAATCTAAGAGGAATTCATTAGTTTATGTTGCTAGCCCTATTCTTCCTCATGGTTTGGAAATCACCTATGGAATTTCCCTTACCGCCACTTGAATTTTTTTAGGAGAGAAGATATACTAAGATGAAGCTAATGAATATCATTCCATCAGTTTTCATCTGGTATTTATTGAGATATAAGCTTTTTGTGATTGGTTGAACTCGATGGCAATGCAACTAAACATCAGAAAGTAGGCCTTCAGTTGGTTCTCCTTTGGTCATTGCCTTCGACATGCAAGCCATCAGTAGGCTCTACCACTGGTATGTGAAACCATCAATTGATCAACCTTTGATAGATACTATCCTTTGGTAGTCACCTTCACCATTATGCCTTTGGTTGTTCGTTGTCCCATGGTCTTCAGTTGCTAAAACCATCGGCATGCCCTATCTTTGGTTGTATTTCATCAAACAAATATTTGGTAGACACTCACCGATCTAGACTTTGGTTGACACTCACCAATCCATCATTTGGTTGGAGGCTCCTAGAAAAAACCTTTGAAAGGTAGCCATCAAACTTTTGGTCTAGTCGACCTTTGGTTTATGGTTAGCACCTCCAACAATCTACAAAAACCATTGATTTAAGGCTCCGTGCAACTATCAACCTAAGCAGTCATCATAACCTTCGTTTCATAACCATCAGTTGTTAGCTAAGATAAACCTTTGGTCTAAGGATATGAAAAAACCTTTGATCTTAATCCTTTGGTTGTCAACTGATGGAAATCTATAGAATACCTTCCTTGCTCCTCATCCTTATTGAATGTGACTCCCATTCACTATAAAAACTCAGTAGAGTGCCTCTGATTGAGTTCATGGGTACACGTCGCACCTTATGAAACTTGGGGAGAATAGGCGTGATAGCGGAACCAAATGGATTCATAATCAAATTATCTAAACTTTTATTCTACAACTTGCTTTTAAAATATCTATATAAAATAATTCACAAGATAATTAAGATAATAAAAAGAAAATCAAATACTAGGGTTATCTCCTAACCTTATGATTGCCATTTAAGTGGAATATGTGTCACACCCTGATCTTTGGAATCTAGTAATTACACGATTAAGTTATTGATGGGATAAATATAGGATTGACTTATGGCTACAATAAGGTTCCGTCTAAATTTTATGATATTTGGATATAAGGGAGAAAAGTATGTAGGAAGGATCTTTTGTGCAAATTGGTTAATTTTGATGTTTGAAAAATCATTTAATTTGAATCTAAAAATGTTCGTATGCTCATTAAGACACAATAACATCATGATTTAGGTATGGTAAAGCTTGATGTTGCTTTGATCATTCGTGATGATATTCAGATTATGTAATCATGTCTACCGAACTTAACTATAGTTTGATGAGTTTATATATATGATGGATGTGAACTAGGCTCTCACATACATGTAGTGATGAAATTAGGAGTGACGATGTGTTATTTATGATAATTATTGGACATGGTATGGCTTTTGTAAAATTTAGAGTTAATTTAGTGATTCAATGTGTTGATTTAGGTCATGTGGATGTGAAATCACACACACTATACTACAATACTCTAGGTAGTAAACGAGGCCATGTGGATTTTTTTCTAAAGAAGATAATATCTATATGGGTGTTGGTCAAATTTTGAGACCAATTGATATTAAGGAGTAGCCCATAGATTTTTTTAGGAAATTAGTAGTAATATAACTTTTATGGCTTATTTGAGCAATGAACCAAGGGAATCAAAGGTTGAACCAATGGGTTCATGGCCAAGTTCTTAGTTCATCTGAGTCTGGTCTGGTTCACTAGGAGATGTTCGCTTGCAAAAAGAAGAAGAAGAAAGGGGGTCTCATAAGTCCCCATTTAGGAAAGAATAGGGACTCTAGCGGAGACCAAATTGGGTCATCAGGGTTGACTTGATTTTGATATTTGGAAAGGTTGGAGGCTATAAAACCTCGGATGATGGCATAATGGCAGTGGGGTGAAGTGTGTTAGGGTTTTATCCTAAGAGGAGATTGAGGAGGAGACGACTAAAGTGATGAAGTAGGGAGAAGGAGAGGCGGTATCTATGAGTTCTATGGACTGGGTTCTTCAGTTTTGACCACCCTACACCCAAAGATGATGTCGTTGGGACTAGAGAGGGCCATCCAGATCTGCTGGCTGCTAGATCTTGCATGGAGATGGCTTGGAAGCCGAGCTCATGGCCGACGTCGCCCTACTCTACTCCTGATTTTAGAATAGAGGATCATGAGGGAGAAGGAGACAAGGGCACACACCTTGCAGATGGACCTGACCCAAGATCTACGTCGCTAGCAGCTGGCCTAGCTAGGGTATACTAGGAACTATCAAGGTTGTTGGATCACACATTGGCGATGGATATTCCTCAACAACAAGCTATTATTCAAAAATTTGTATTTTGAGATATAGAACTCTGGTTGGGACAAATAAGGTACAAATGGAAAGGTCTTTGAGAGTAAAATGTCCTAAAAATAATACTAGATGATGATTTTGATGTTTTTTATTTACGATAGTTGTGTATGCAAATCTATATGATTCAAGTGTTGTATATTAAAAATAGAAAACAACTTCCACAATTTATGAAAATTTTACAATATGTGTGTTTTGATGTATCTAACATGATTCTAACGTCTGATCTTTCTAATTTGAAGTTTTAGTGAGGTTTTTGATATTTCACGCATGATCTAATTATGAAACGACTTAATATTTTTGGGTATTTTGGGTATTTCACGCATGATCTAATTATGAAACGACTTAATATTTTTATTCAGAACCTTACTACATTGTATGATTACTTTTTTTGGAGATTTTATGGAGTTTCTTGTGTTATGATGTTAGTATATTATTTTTGTCCTAAGTGGTCATTAGGAAAAGATAATTGATGAGTATTTATGAGGAAATATGGATTTGTATGCATATTGATATGGAAAAGGATTTGTAAGTATACTTTTACTCCTATTTAAAATCATATTTGGTGTAAATGAGAATCCTAACTTGGCTTCAAAGGATAGGGTGATGGGGTTTGATATTTAGAAATAGAAAGAGGGAGCATACATATGGACTTATCAAAATTTGTTATGTCCAAGTGAATACATTGTGAATCAATGAATGTAGACTATGTTAAGGATGTCCTCAAATAAGGTAAGTGGGTCATCTCCATTGAATTTCATAGTTATTATGTTTCATCCTGCACCTTCCTATAAAGTAAGTTAGAGATTTACTTTCATAGATTAATGTTTCATATCATGTCATGCTAAGACTAGTTAGATTTCTTTCAACTTGAATTATGTTTCTATATTATCAGATTTCAAATATTTGAGATTTATATGATTTTAGATATTCAGAATTTCTCTATTTACTTTAGTTTTCCCCTTAAACCTTTAGACATAGATGCCACACGTATGAAATCAAAATGTAATTAAGTCATGATTAAATAAGAGTTTTAGGTTACGATTTATTCAGATAATAAGAATCGAATTTTTTTATTTTAATTTTAGATTATTCATTGTGAGGAGTCATAATCAGGTACACATACCTAATAAGAGTCTCATATCCAATCTCAGTTATTCAGTAATGTAGATACAGATTCACATTTAGAGTTTAGAGTTTAGAGTTAGATTCAGTTCAGAATTAAAGATCAAAGATACATAATCAAAGATAATGGTTTAAGATTCAGAAGATAAGAAAGTAAGAATAGACTCAGAGATAAGAGATTAAGATTTAGAGATAAGAGATTATGAAAAAAATCAGAAATAAGAGATTAAGATTCAGAGATAGAATATTAAGATCCATAGATAATAAATTAAGAACAAAGATAGAAAATGACATCACAACATTAATACATTATAGGATAAGTCCAATAGAGAGTCACAGGATGATTCATAGGGTACACTGTGCTAGACACTATGGATGTCACAGAGGGTGTGTTGCACCATAGAGGATACTTCGGTGTCAACATAGGGCACATTGTGCCAACAGAGGGTGTGTTTCACTATAGAGGACACTTTAGTATCAACAGAGGGCATGTTGTGCCAACAAAGGATGTGTTGCACCATAGAGGACACTTCAGTGTCACAGAGGAGGACTTATCATATAATGGTGGCCATAATTTAGATAAAATAAATAAGTAAAAGACACATTGATCCAGAATAAGTTTAGAAATTTCATATATTAGTTCAACTTTTAGTTATGTCATATTTATGTTTATCATATTATAAGTTCAATGCCACTTACTCTAACCTAGGTTTCCCTTTGTGCATGGCTGGGGAAGAGATGTCTGCAAGTATAAAACTTCACGAGGTAGTCATGACAAGATGATGCAGTGATAATTTCAAGAAGTTTGCTTGGTGGGTTGCCATCTACACAGTCCTAGATTTGACATGAGATTTGTATAGGGTAGTATCATGGTATTAAGTTTCTTTCATAATAGAGTTTCTTTTCTAAGAATTTATGAGGATGCAATTTTACACTAGTTTGTATTGGTTTGTATCTGTCATTATTGTAATGCATATCATGTTGGTAACACTCCTCTGTTAAAAAAATATAGCTTCTGTTCATGTTTAATGAAAATTGGGGTGTTACAATATGGTATCAGAGCAATAATGTAGATGGTCATCAAGCAAATTCTCATGTTCTTAGTTTAGATTACTCGTTAGAAAACAAATGACACTACATAGATTTAGAAATACATTTAGTAACCATAGTTATAAAAGAAGTGAATGAAAGACGGTAGAATTTGGATTAGAGGTTTAGTAATGCAAAGAAGTTAAGGTATGTATTAGGGTTAGTGTCTAGAGACTTTAGAATTTTTATGTTAACTTTTAATTTGTGCATATCATGCCCTCTCTTTGTCCCACATATTTGTGGTATGGGATACAAGTTTATGGGGTATTGTAGTGAGGATATTATATGCATAAATCTAAACTCATTATGCTTGTCTCATTTTTTCTAGTGCATATGGTATGGGGCATGTGTATTGTCAAATAAGATAAATATGATAAGATAGGGAACTTTCACATGTATGACTGGTTGGCATGCATCAGAAGGTGACAAAAAAAGTTGACACAAAAAGTTTGAGATTGATGGTCACCTAAACCTAATTGCATACCTAATGAGTGACTTGGCTTTAAAGTGAAATAATGGTTGGAGAGAGAATAGGTATTTTTCATACTATACTTGATGAGAATCAGAGAACTCTTGATGTCCTTTGGACCTTCATCCCAAAGAAGAATTGTAGTTGCAAGCCAAATCATGATGGTTGTTAAGGAAAATACTTGAGGATAATAGAATTTATTTTATGCATCGAGTTTAAGGTATGATTCTTGATAGAGGTGATTAAAAGTGTTTAAGGGTATACATTAGGATGTGTTAAACATATGGTAATACGACATATGTTACAATATGGATCAATGATCTAGGATCAATGTAATGTTGGTTTTAAATGATTTTTTAGAGAAAATAACTTGGAGAGGTTGCTTGACTATGGTTTTATTCAGTAATACTGTGATGAGAACAATTTTATTAGAAAGTAGTGACTAGTAGTACCTTGGGTTCACCCAATCCAGAGCACCAAGATAAGATGAATAAATCCATCAAGAATGATATTAACATAATTAAGGTTTCCATTTATTCATGGTTGTCCGACCAAAATGGTTGTCCTTTCATGTTCTCAATATCTCTAATAGAGATATGTTAATAAGATTCATGTATTAAGATCTAGTAATTAAAAATATGATAAGATTATAAGTTTTGTATGAGTTAAGTCATGATTATGTTTCTAAGATAAGATTGTTTATTAAGATCTAAGATCATGGTAAGACCATGATTTTAAAATGCATTAAGGTTCATATAACATCAGATTTAATTAGATGAAATGAGATTTGGAGTTAGACTCATGCGCTATGTGCATGTTATGTGACCCAAGCACTTTGGTGTAGGTCATGAGACCCAGGTACCAGAGTACAAGTCTTTAGAGAAAGATTCGTAAAAAACAAAGAATTAAGAGTAATGAAAGAATAGTTGTTTATGCATAAGATTTTCCTACAAATTTCCATATTAGTTGTACATGATAGTTTCATAAAGATGTTAGTCATAGTTAGTGATCCAAGAGAAGGTCATACTTTAAAAGTTCCTATGAGTCTTTGTGACAATTGTTAAGAGTTAGTAAGGTAAGTGAAACCCTCAGGTAGGTAGCCTCCTATAGAGAAACTAAATTTTGGGGATGACATTCCCAAAAAGGTGGGTAGTATTGTCACACCCTGATCTTTGGAACCTAGTAATTGCATGATTAAGTTACTGATGGGATAAATATAGGATTGACTTATGGCTACAATATGGTTCCATTCAAACTTTATGTTATTTGGATATAAGAGATACAAGTATTTAGGAAGGGTCTTATGTGCAAATTGGTCCATTTTGATGTTTGAAAAATCATTTAATCTGAATCCAAAAAATTTTGTATGCTCATTAAGACACAATAACATCTTGATTCAGATATGGTAAAACTTGATGTCGTTTTGATCATTTGTGATGATATTCAGATTATGTAATCATGTCCACCGAAGTTAACTATACTTTAATGAGTTTATATATATGATGGATGTGAACTAGGCTCTCACGTACATGTAGTGATGAAATTAGGAGTGATGATGTGCTCTTTATGATAACTATTGGACATGGTATGCCTTTTGTAAAATTTAGAGTTAATTTAGTGATTCAATGTGTTGATTTAGGTCATGTAACAAGTGAAATCACACACACTATACTACAATACTCTAGGTAGTAAATGAGGCCATGTGGATTTTTTTTCTAAAGAAGATAATATTTATCTGGGCATTGGTCAAATTTTGAGACCAATTGATATTAAGGAGTAGCCCATAGATTTTTTTAGGAATTTAGTAGGAATATAACTTTTATGTCTTATTTGAGTAATGAACCAAGGGAATCAAAGGCTGAACCAATGGGTTCATGGCCAAATTTTTGGTTCATCTGAGTCTGGCCTAGTTCATTGGGAGACGCTCACTTGCAAAAAAAGAAGAAGACATGGGGTCTCGCGAGTCCCCATTTAGGAAAGAACAGGGACTCTAGCAGAAACCAAATTGGGTTATTAGGGTAGACTTGATTTTGATATTGGGAAAGGTTAGAGGATATAAAACCTCAGGTGATGGCACAATGGCGACGGGGTGAAGTATGTTAGGGTTTTATCCTAAGAGGAGATTTTGGAGGAGACGACTGAAGTGATGAAGAAGAGAGAAGGAGAGGCGGTAGTTGTGAGTTCTATGGACTAGGTTCTTTGGTTTTGACCACCGTGCACCCAAAGATGATGCCACCTGGACCAAAGAGGGCCATTCGAAGCTACTAGATGCTAGATATCATGCGGAGATGGCTTAGAAGCTGAGCTCGTGGCCCGCACTGCCCTACTCTTTTCCTAATTTTAGAATAGGGGATCACAAGGGAGAAGGAGATGAGGGAACGCACCCTACAGATGGACCCGACCCAGGATCTGTGTTGCTAGCAGTTGGCCTATCTAGGGTATACTAGGATCTATCAAGGTTGTTGGATCACACATTAGCAATGGATATTCCTCAACAAAAAGGTATTATTCAAAATTTTGTATCTTGAGATATAGAACTCTAATTGGGACAAATAAGGCATTAATGGAAAGGTTTTTGAGAGTAAAATGTCCTAAAAATAATATTAGGTGATGATTTTGATGTTTGTTATTTACTCTATGTTGTGTATGCAAATCTATATGATTTTAATGTTTTGTATATTAAAAATAGAAAATGACTTCCATAATCAATTAAAATTTTATAGTAAGTGTGTTTTGATGTATTTAACATGATCCCAAAGCCTGGTCTTTCTAATTTGAAGATTTAGTGAGGTTTTTGATATAAACCCTAATAAGGATATTTTGGGTATTTCACCCACGATCTGATTATGAAACAACCTGGAATTTTTATTCAGGACCTTACTACATTGTATGATTACTTTTTCTGGAGATTTGATGGAGTGTCTTGTGTTATGATATTAGTATTTTATTTTTTTTCCTAAGTGGTCATTAGGCAAAGATAATTGTTGAGTATTTATGAGGAAATATGGATATGTATGCATATTTTATATGGAAAAGAATTTGTAATATTTACACCTATTATATAATTGAGCCACTGATATTAGTATTTGTGATTATGCTCACAATTTATTCCCAGTTCATGATGCATATGCTCATATTAGTGCATTAGACGATTTTCAACTTATTTGAGTACACAAGTTATATACCATAAGTTTTAATATACATTTACTTCTAAGAGTTTATCATTGTTTTAGATTAGAATCATATTTGGTTCAAATGCTAATCCTAACTTGGTTTCAAAGGATAGAGTGATGGGGTTTGAGATTTAAAAATAGAAAGAGGGAGCATACACGTGGACTTATGAAATTTTGTTAATGTCCAGGTGAATACATTGTGAATCAAGGAGTCTAGACCATCTTAAGGATCTCCTCAAACAAGGTAAGTGAGTCATGTCCATTGAATTTCATAGTTATTATGTTTCAGCCTTCACCTTCCTATAAAGTGACTTAGAGATTAAGTTACTTTTAGAGTTTAATGTTTCATATCATGTCATGCTTAGACTAATTAGATTTCTTTTAGCTTGAATTATGTTTCCATATTATCAGATTTTAAATATTTGAGATTCATATGATTTCAAATATTCAGAATGTCTCTATTTACTTTAGTTTTCTCCTCAAGCCTTTAGACACAAATGTCATATATATGATATCAGAATGTAACTAAGTCATGATTAAATAAGAGTTTTAAATTATGATTTATTCAGACAATAAAAATCTAGATTTCAGATTTTAATTTTAGATTATTCATTGTGAGGAGTCATAAATTAGGTATCCATACCTAACAAGAGTATCATATCCAATCTTAGTTATTTAGTAATGTAGATACATATTCAGATTTAGAGTTAGATTCAGTTTAGAATTAAAGAACAAATATACATAGTCAAAGATAATGGTTTAAGATTCAGAGATAAGAAATTAAGAATAGATTCAGAGATAAGAGATTAAGATTCAAAGTAAGAGATTAAGATTCATAGATAAGATATTAAGAACATATTTTGAAATAAGAGATTAAGATTCAGAGATAAAATATTAAGATCCATAGATAAGAAATTAAGAACAAAGATAGAAAATGACATTAGAACATTAATATATTATAGGATAAGTCATCACTAGAGAGTCCCAGGACAATTCATAGGGTGCACTACTCCAGACACTGTGGGTGTCACTAAAGACATGTTGTGCCAGCAAAGGGTGTGTTGCACCATAGATGGCTCTTCAGTGTCAACAGAGGGAACATTGTGCCAACAAAGGGTGTGTTGCACCATAGAGGACACTTCAGTGTCACAGAGGAGGACTTATCATATAATGGTGGGAAAAAATCAGATAAAATATGTAAGTAGAAGATACATTGATCCAGAATAAGTTTAGAACTTTCAAATATTAGTTCAACTTTTAGTTATGTCATATTTATGTTTATCATATTAGAAGTTCAATGCAACGTACTCTAACCTAGGTTTCCTCTTGTATGTACTGGGATGAGATGTACACAGGTACATAACTTCAAGAGATAGTCATGAGAAGATGATGTGAAGACAATGTCAAGAAGTTTGCTTAGTGGGTGCCATCTACACGGTCCCAGATTTGACATGAGATTTGTATAAGGTAGTATCATGGTATTAAGTTTCTTTCATAATATAGTTTCTTTTATAAGAATTTATGAGTATGCATTTTTACACTAGTATGTATTGGTTTTTATCTGTCGTTATGGTAATGCATATCATGTTGGAAGCACTCCTCAGTTAAAAAAAAATATAGCTTCCGCTCATGTGATATGAAAATTGGGGTGTTACAATATGGGTTGATCTACCCATATAATAAAAATTTCATCTTGAAATTCCTAGAAGAGAAAAGCATACTTGTTACATATCTCCAAATCTAACTCCCATGTAGCTCCATATACTCCATATCCTCAACGAAACTTTCACTAGGGGTATCTCCCTATTTTTAAGCTTTCAAATCCTACCATCTGCAATATGTATTGGTCCTTCTATATTGGAGACATCATATCTTAAACATATTGGTTCTTGGTCTATGATCTTCTCTATGCTTGGATGACACTTCTTCAACATAGATACATGAAACACATCATGTAAGATGGCTAGTTCAGGAGGCAACTCAAGTTTGTATGCAACTGGTCAAACTATGAATGATTGGATAGGGACCATGTATCTAGGAGTTAATTTTCCTCTCTTTCAAACTTCAATACACCTTTCAAAGGTGACACTTTCAAATAAACCTTATTTCCAACCTTAAATTTAAGCTATCTATGAATTTTCTCTACATAGGTTTTATGTATGCCTTATGCAGCTTACAACCGATGTCTAATCATAGTTATCTTTTTGTTGTTTCCTCCACATGGTGAACGGCCTAGAATTTGTGTTTATCCAACTTCATACCAGAAAATAGGTCATGTACATTTTTCCCATACAATCCTTCATAAGGTGCCATACCCAAACTAGAACCATAACTATTATTATAAGCAAACTCCATAAGACTAAAGTAATCATACCAACTGCCATGAAATTCCAAAACACATGCTCTCAACATGTCTTCTTTGGTCTTAATCATACATTCTAATTGTCCATTCTCTGTGAGGATGAAAAGTTGTGATGAACTTCAATCTTGATCCAAGGCGTGATGTAATTGATACAAGAATCAAGAAGTGAGTTTGGGATATTTTCTGATACTATGGAAACTAGTATTCCACCTGACTATCTCATCTACATAGATTTTGGCTAACTTGGGTGCATCCCAAGTTGACTTTACTGAGAGTTAATGAGAAGACTTAATTAGTCTATCCACAATCACCCATATAGAGTCAAAACCTTGTGGTGTCCTAGGTAATCCAACTACAAAATCCATAGTGATATGTTCCCACTTCCACACAGGAATAAGGAGTAGTTGTAGGGTACATGCTAGCTTCTAGTGCTCATCCTTGACTTACTGGGATACACCACATATGGATACATAATCTGGTACCTCTCTCTTCAATTCTGACCACCAATACAACTCCTTAATGTTTTTGTACATCTTAGAATTGCTTGGATGCATTGCATACATTGAAGAGTGTGCTTCCTCAAGAATCTGCTTTCTTAACTTTGTGTCATCTAGTAGACACAATCTATCACGTTGATACAACATCCCATCATTTAAATATTTATATTATGCTCTCTTACCTTCTGTCATCCCCTGCATAATCACTTGTATATCATTGTCTCGTTGTTGAATCTCTTTCATCTGATACAAAAATTTATGTCTAACCTACATCTGTGCAATCAACTCACCTTATTATGGTACACTAACAATTTATATTCATCACTCTCATTTTTTCCAGTAGGTCTCTTTTTACACATGCCATATAAAATATTTCTACAAGCGACGTAGATTTCCTACTCAAAGAATCTGCTACTTGGCCTTACTAGGATGGTAACCAATGGTTGTATCATAAAGCTCCATCCACCTCCATTTCCTTAGGTTAAGATTCTTCTATGTGAAAGTATACTTTAGACTCTGGTTATCTATAAAGACTTGTCATGACTCACCTTAAAGATAATGATCTCATGTTTTTAAAACATGTACTACAACTAATAACTCTAGATCATGAATAGAATAGTTCTCTTCATTCTTCTTAAGATTCCTAGAAGCATAAGATGCCACTTTTCCTTCTTACATAAGAGCACATCCTATTCCTCTCCTTGATGCATCATAGAACACTGCATAACATTCCTCTAATTTTGGCAGGATCAATATTGGCATTGAGGTTAATCTATACTTTAATGTTTGAAAGATTTTCTCACAGTTATTAGACAAAAAAAGGTACATCCTTTCTTGTTAAACGTGTAAGAGGTGATGCTTACATCGCTGGACTCAAAATCAATCTACATGAATCCTCAATCATTAGCACACACATTGATCCTGGATACATGTAGAGATTCAAAGTTTTGCTTAAATGTAAGACTGAACCATTCCCATTCACCTATCTTGGCCTACCCATCCCACCACATCCCATCCCAAAAACTACATGGAATCCTATCATTCACAAGCTGAACTACATACTTTACTCATGGACTAACAACTTCCTTAACCTGGATGACAGACTAACCTTACTCAATAGCTCCCTCTCCAGGATTACCACCTAATACCTTATTTCCATCCCTCTCCCTACAAATGTTCAATGATCCATAGACAAAATTTGAAAAAAAAATCCTTTGGAATCACAACAGGAAAAACCCCAACAAAAACAACCTACACCTGGTGAATTGGAACACTATTTGTTCTCCTAAGACCTATGGAGGATGGGGAATCACAAATCTCAAATTCATGCCATCTATCTGATCACTAAGATCATTGTCACTCTTTCTACAAATAGAAAATGTACATGGAAAACTTACATAACATATAAATATTACAAGAAAGAAACCTTGGTGGCCCACTCCAAAGGTTATGCATCCCCTCTCTGGAAATACATCAACAAGCATTCTACTATCATCCAACACATGATAGGAACACAACCCGACGTTACCAAAAATATCAGTTTTTGGTATGACCCATGGTACCATGGATCCATGATACAATTAACAAAATGTAACTTTTTGGTACCACATAGACTAGCCACCTTAAACACTCCTACAACCATGAAGCTCCTGAGTAGTCGCAAAAACAACGGTCACAAACAAACTCTTACAAACTACTTACCATCCACATAAATCATAGACATTCTACACCAATTGGAAACCAACACAACAAAACATATCATTTGGGCCTAGGGAAACACTTACATACAACACTTGGCCTATTTCTTTATTACTTACAAGGGATACATCAACCCCATGACTGATATATGGAAATTCACAGGACCTCTTAAAATCAATGTCAGCCTTAGGCTAATCCAACACAACAAAATCTTAATTGATAACAATTTCACAAGGCATGGATTTCATGGACTATCCAGATGCTATATGTGTCTAAACAATACAAAAAAACCTCACATATTTTCATTTCCCCCCATCACTATTCACATCAGGAATCATTTCTTTTATCTTATACAGTATGAAGATATCAATCTTAAAATTTCACAAATTATCATAAGCCTAAACAACCACAACATGTACACAAAACCCATTTATCTACCATCATTCAGAATGTCTAAAGAGAAAGAAACCATAGGGAATACAACAGTTATAGCATACCAGTCGCATAATCAATATAGAGATTGAACACACATATGAACTCTTTTTACATTGTAGATCCTCAAATTGATACAGAGATGAGTAGAGATGATGATGTTTGCAACAACACCTTTGGGGACAGCCATAGCGGAGGTAGATATTCACCATTAAAGATATCATGGTGGACGACAATGTTTCTGTTATAACCCCATTTTTCCTAGCTATGTAATGAAATTGTATTTCTCCTTTTAGTGATAAATGAAATCAATAATTTCTTTATTTGTTTGAATTGAATGGATTTCATTTACAATAGCGTTGTTTGGTTGCTTCATGGGCTTTATTGGCTATTGGGCCCAATAACAAGAAAAGATAAAGAAATTAAAACAATAAATGAATAAATAAGAAAAGGAGAAAAGATAAAGAAAAAGACTAGGGAATATCCACCAAGAAGGTATTTCGTGCCTTTAGGGTTCCTTGAGGTCCAAGGAGTCCAAGATACCAAGATAATGGCATAAGGAAGAGAAAATACCAATTAAATTGGTATTTATTAAAGGATAACTTGCTTATGAAGTAAATACCCTTTTCCTTTGAAATTTGGGTTTCAAATTTGGTACACAAGTATTTAATACCGATTTAGAGTTTCCTTTAAAATTTGGTTGGAAAAGGATAAAGGAATAATGAGTTGTGATTTTTAGAAGTTTCCTAAGGTAAATGGATAATCATTGAATCATATTAAATGTCACACTGAAAATAGGAAAACTTGGATATTCTGATGGAACGTAGACCGTAGATTAGAGATCGGATGGTTGGGACTTATGGTTGGGACTAAGTCCCAACCACAAGGGGCTGTGGAGCAGGGGATGTGATTTATGTTTCCCACTTTGATTGAGATTGAAAGGTTATGCGCAAATGGGAATTGTTCCATTGAACTCGAGAGATCTTTCCGAGTATGATCATCCCAGGTTCCCACAGGTTTCGTGGTAACACCAGGAAAACCCCACTTCCCAGGAGTCAAAGACAACCCTATATATGGGGGGGGGTGCTCTGTGGTACCAGAACGCCCACAAATTGTTCTCGCAAGAGCGGAACGCTGAGGCGAACACATTGGTGTTGGCAATTTGGAACTCCATCTCGACCTGCCCTTTCTTCGGAGAGCAACAACAACCAAGGAGGAATGCATCATCGTTCTAGTAAAGGGGGGACGAAGATGAGGCAATTGAGGGTACCTAAGAGTTTGGGAGAGTCAGGCGGAGCTCTCGGTCCAGTTGGCTTGATCACAGGTAGATGGTAGCCCAAATTCAACCTCAGAGTTGACCTCAGCTCGCGACAGGAACTCGCGTGAGGTTGAAGATGAAGTCTGGGCAAATTATTAAACTACCCTCCCACGTCTTTAGTTTGGGTAAGGGCATACCCATCTTTTGTTTCTTTTTAATCGTGAGTAGGGTGCGCGATCGTGGATCGTTGGATCCCGCGTGGTCCAGCGAGCCATCGATCGAACAACCGACGATTTTCAGAAAAGAATAGATAATCCTAGAAAATGATTTTCTTTGCAAAAATCGTAGTAATTAATAGGAAGGTCATATGAAGGAACTTAATATATGAAAATTGATTAGAAAAATATGAGTAACCTGATAAAAATAGTTTTAGAATCTGATTTCGTTCCTAATTGCAAAAGTATATTAAGTTGATGAAAAGTATATTAAAACTTAGGTTAGAAACCCTAATTGTGATTAAAGATTGAATCTATGCTGTTTAATGGGTTAATTTGAGTACTAATAACCTATTGGATGATAATGAAAGATTCGAATCTGATCTAGATGAGAAACTGCATGTTTTAGGGTTTTAAACCAAGAATCCATGTTAATACATGTAGAACCCCTAATTTAGGGTAAAGGATGAGATTGATATGTTTAATTCAAAATATTTGGAAATATGTTGATAATTGTTTATCCTAAGCCTGTTAGGAGTGATAGGACAAGATAATTAGGGTTTATGAGTAGTTTTACTTATTTAGGGTTTGTAGTGACAAAAGAGATAACAAAACCCTAATAGTAAGTGAAACCCTAAAGGAAAGTAGAAACCCTAGGAAGCAAGTTAGATGGAATAGATCTTGATAACATGAGTAGTGAAGGAAATTGTATGGTTATTTTAGGATCCTCGTTGTGTGAATTTCTTACTTGCCTAGATTTCATACTTGCTTGGAATATTGCTATCTTGATTCGGCTGAACAAGTATGTGGTTATTTATGAATAACCAATCTAGTTTCATGAAGTTTTCTTGAACGTTTGATCAATTGGATGACACCTAAATTGTTTTGTGTTTATTTATGCAATCCTATAAAGTCACTATGATTATCACAATTAAGTAAATATGTGTATTCTCAAACCTACATGCCACCCTGATGTATGATGCATGACCAAGCCCCAGACGAAAGGTCTAATCGGTCAAGCCCCAGAGGGAAGACCATTGGGCACCATGAGAGGTGACCCCAGGCACCAAGCTCAGGATGGAGAAGGTGGCCTTATATCCCTTGCAAGGACAAAACCCTAAGAGAGGGTAATCCAGGGTTTAGGGTAAAAGTGGATGAGAACATCGCATTGAAAACGTAATTTGGATTGTTAATAACTTATTTGTGATAATTAGGTTGTTAGAAACTATTTGTGAAAATTTTGATTGTCTCCCACATATCGGTATAGAAATATATTGACTGACATTTTGATTTTCGGTGCTTTAGGTACAATCATTGAAAAGGACAAATAGTAAATTGAAACATTGTGAAGGTACGAAGAATCAGTTCAAGGAGGATTAGATAGATAGACTCCATATGTGGATGGAAGTCTAGAAATCTAAAATTTTTACAAGGTATGCAAGAGATTTATTTTATTACAGCTTTCTAGTTTAGTTTTAGTAGAATTTGATAATTATTATTGATTAAATGTCAAACCACTGATCCAGAAATATTGGGATAACGTGTATGACCTTAAGGTCTCCCTTAATTGGGGGTTATCGGGAGGTAGGGCTGTTACATTTGGTATCAGAGTTGTGGTTCCTCATTTAATCCTTAGTAAGTATTAAATTTTACATATTCTATAGAACTGAGGGAGTTATTAGAGGATTTTCCAAAAGACAGAGGTGTCTAGAAAAGGATCACGGTGTGGGGGCTGGCAATATTTTCCTCTGCCCCACTAGTCGGTCATGAGGACTCCTAGATGCAGTGTGACTGCCTGGCCAATGTATGAGGTTCTGACTTGAAATAATATACCTTTATTACTCTCTCATCTATTTCATCCCTTCTCAACTCTAATTCAATTAAGGATTCTAAGATTTAGGTTTTTCTCTCTCTTCCCCACCCTCTTTAGGTAAGGGTAAGTATGATAAGCATTAAGGAATCCTCCATAAAATTAATAAAAGATACGTAAACAAGATGTCATCGGCATAAGTATAATTAGTTTGAACATAAACTAAAGATAGTTTGTTTGCTTAGTAGATGGCTCGCATAAATACCATAGCTATCCCCGAGGCCACTAAGAACCCTGCTAAGGGATGGCCTCCCCATAAGAGGAGGGGATCTTCCGAGAAGAGGAAGAGGAACCAGAGTGATGGGTCCTCAAAGAAGAGAAAGAGACCCGTGGGAGCTTCAGATGAAGGCCCCGATTCTAAGCCGATATCCTTAGACAACCCCGAGATGGACCAGGAAGAGGAACACATGTCTGAGGATGAAGTCAAGTTTGAGGAGAACCAAACTGGTGGTCTAGGACTGACAATGGTGGTTCACACCCCTGATGCCCTATGGATGGAATAGTAGAAGAGGCTAACTGAGGCCATCAGTGCTCTGGCCCTTAGAGATTAGCCAGAGATGAAAATGGAGAATCACTTTTCATTCGTCCCCGACTTGGAGTCATCATTCTTGACTTCGTCAAGCTGAACATCAAGAGATTCTGGGGAGAGGATAAGACTGAAGTGGTCGACAAAGCAGATGCTTGGCTGTTGGCACTCGAGAATGGTTTCCGCATGCTGGAGGTACAACTGAATAAGAAGGTTCTTTTTGTTGCTCACCTCTTGGAAGGAGCAACCAAGATCTGGTGGGAAAACCACATAATGGGGTGAGATCTAAGTGAGGAACCGATGGCATGGACTGACTTTTAGACTATCTTCACTACCAAATTCATCCCCACCTCAGCTAAGAAGGAGAAGGAAAGAGAATTCACCAACATGATATAGGGTAACCTATATGTTGCGAACTTTGGCCGCAAGTTTCACATTCTGGAGCGTTTTGGGCACATGATGGATGAGGAAAGGTGGGTGGACCATTTTGTGGAGTGTCTTCATCCCGCAATCAAGCCTCATGTGATGGCAAGTAAACCTGCAACCTTCACTGAAGCCTACAACACTACCTTAGACATGGAGAGGACAATGATGCCTGCTCAGAACCCACCCAAAGGATATCTGGGTTTCACTAAAGGTACTCAAGGACAGAAGAATGACCACATGAAAGGGCAAGGGCGTAACCACAACAAGGGAAAGCATGGACACAAACGAAAGCCACGTGGTGAGAGTTGCTTTCAGAAGTGTCATACATGTGGACGGACACATCCTGGGAAGTGTCGCTTCAAGAAGAGGGTGTGCTACCGTTGCCAGCAGGAGGGACACTTCATCGCCAACTGTCCTCTTCCTGATCCAAGAGGTCTAGTGGTAGCACAACCAGTGGTAGCAACACCCCCAGCAGGAGGAGTACCAGTTGGAGGTCCACCTGTTGGAGAGAAAAGACAAGCTAGAGTGTTTGCCATCAACAATGAAGAAGCCCAGGCCAATGCTAATAGGTTGATCAAGGGTAATAACCCATAGAGTTTTCCTTTCAATTTAGTTTGATCATGTAATAGCAGTCTGATACAATATGAAACTGTGTAGGCATGCTTGAAGTCATGGGACAAATTGTAAAAGCTCTTTTTGACTCTAGTTCTACTAATACTTTCATTTCAAGAAATCTGGCAACTATGCTTTGTTTGGACATCAAGGATTTAGGCTATGTTTTGGATGTCATAACCCTGAGTGGTCAAATATATACATCTCTTTTTAAAAAAACCTATCTTGCTAGTTAAGTACCTGAGTCATGAGCTTCCCACTGACTTCATCCTCCTCGATATGAATGATTTTGATGTAATCATTGGTATGGATTGGCTTTACACTTATAGAGAATAGAAGAAGATCCTTATTAGGAAACTTGGTCATCCACACTTTACCATTCGAGGAAGGAGAGATGTGACTACCAACCTTTATGTGTCATCTTTAAAGGCTGAGCAGATGATATCCAAAGGATGCCAAGCATACCTAGCCATAGCCACTGAGCCTGAGGCCAAGGTACGACCCTTAGAGGAGATAGAGGTTGTCTGGGAGTATGCGGGTGTGTTTCCAGATAATCTACCAGGGATCCCCCCTGAGAGGGAGGTAGATTTCTCCATTGAATTAGCTCCCGGGACTAGCCTTATATCTAAGGCACCCTATAGAATGGCCCCAGCTGAGTTTCTTGAGGTGAAAACTCAGTTGTGGGAGTTGTTAGATAAAGGTTTCATCCAACCTAGTATGTCACCATGGGGAGCACCAGTCCTTTTTGTGAGGAAGAAGGATGGATCACTCCAGATGGGTATTGATTACCAGATGATCAACTAGGCGACCATTAAGAACAAGTGCCCCTTACCCAGGATAGATGACCTTTTTGACCAACTCAAATCAGCCCGAGTCTTTCCCAAGATCGATTTGAGGTCAGGATACCATCAGGTGAGAGTAAGGAGTGAGGATATACCTAAGACAACTTTTTGAACCCGATATGGCCATTATGAGTTCGTGGTCATTCCGTTTGGGTTGTCCAATGCACCCAATTTCTTTATGAACCTTATGAATAGTGTGTTCCAACCCTTCCTTGACTCCATTGTGATCGTGTTCATAGATGACATCTTGGTGTATTCTAATGACCTAGCTCAACACCATGACCATCTGGGTAGAGTCCTTGATATCCTAAGAAAATAGAAGTTCTGTGGAAAGTTCTCAAAATGTGAGTTTTGGATAGACCGAGTCATGTTTCTCGGGCACATCATCTCAGGAGGAACGATTGTCGTAGATCCAACTAAAAGGTCGGCAGTTCGAAATTGTCCTGCACTGAAGAACCCCTCTTAGATTCGCAGCTTCTTGGGGTTGTCTGGATACTATCGACACTTCATCAAGGATTTCTCAAAGACCGCCTTGTTGCTTACAATGTTGACTCATAAGGATGTGAAGTTCGTGTGGTCTGATACATGTAGGGCTCATTTTCAGGAGCTAAAGGAGAAGTTGACCAGTGCTCCAGTGTTGACCCTACCTTTTAGCAATGAGGGTTTTGTGATATTCATTGATGCTTCAAAGATGGGACTTGGCGGTGTGTTGGAACAAAATCGGCATGTGGTTGCATATGCCTCCCGACAACTCAAGCCCAATGAGGTGAACTACCCGACGCATGACTTAGAGATGGCTGCTATCATCCATGTGTTGAAGATATGGTGGCATTACCTGTATGGTGTTACCTTTGAGATCCTCACCGACCATAAGAGCCTGAAGTACCTCTTGATATAGAGAGATATGAACCTACGACAACGACTATGTATGGAGTACATGAAGGATTACGACTTCACCATCGACTATCATCTTGAAAAGGCAAATGTCGTAGCTGATGCATTGAGTCGAAAACAACTCAGGTGTGCAGCTATTTTGTCCAATCAATGGAAGAGCTTGGAAGAACTAGTGGAGTGCACTCCGTAGCCATTAGAGGACCGAGTTCGATTGGCCAATATTCAGATCCAGTCAGAGTTGTTGGGTGAGATCGAGGAAGCACAGTTGGCCAGTGGAGAACTCGACAGGATGAAGGGCTTGATGAAGAGGCCACATACCCGTCTCTCGGTGGGAATAGATGGATGGATCACATTTGAGAATCGTATATGGGTTCCTGAAGATTCACCGTTGAAGGAACGTATCTTGCAAGAGGCTCATGGTTCTAAGTATACGGTACACCCGGGCACTACAAAGTTGTTTAAGGATCTGTAGAGGTATTTCTGGTGGCCAGGAATGAAGAGAGACATTGCAACATATGTGGCCAACCGTCTTACGTGCCCGATGGTGAAGGCTGAACACCAACGACCTGATGGACTTTTACAGTCGATAGAGATTCCAGAGTGGAAATGGGAGCAGATCACCATGGATTTTGTGGTGGGTCTACCTTGGACCAAGAGAGGTCATGATGCGATATGGGTTGTGGTAGATCGCCTTACCAAGTCAGCACACTTCCTTACCCTAAAGACCACTACCAAGGTGTCAGACCTAGATGAGCTGTATATCAGGGAGATAGTATGTTTGCATGGCGTACCCAGTTCCATCATCTCTGATAGAGACCCGAAGTTCACTTCCAAGTTGTGGAAGTAGGTACAAGAGGAACTTGGTACAAGATTGAAGTTCAATACCGCTTATCACCCCCAGACGGATGGTCAGTTAGAAAGGACGATCCATGCATTAGAGGATCTATTGAGAGCTTGTGTGCTCGATTGAGGTGGATCATGGGAGAAGTACTTACCTTTGGCCGAGTTTGCCTACAGCAATAGCTACCAAGCCAATATCAGGATGCCTCTGTATGAAGCTCTTTATGGGAGACTGTGTTGGTCACCGCTTCACTAGGATGATGTTGGTGAGAGGACCTTGTTGAGGTCAGATGAGCTCTAAGTGTATGCAAATAAAGTTGCTTTGATCAAGTAGAGGCTGGAGAGAGCCCAGGATCGATAGAAGTCGTATGCTGATGTGAAGCAGACTGACGTGCAGTTCACTATGGGAGAGCATGTATTCTTGAAAATCCGACCGCTCTGAGCTATAGCTAAGAACAGAGGAAAGTTGAGTCCCTGATACGTGGGTTCATTTAAGGTGTTAGAATGGATTAGTGAAGCTGCATACCATTTGGCGTTACCCCCTCAATATAGTATGATGCATGATATTTTCCACATGTCTAATATGAAGCGATATGTGCAAGATCCAAGCCTTGTGCTGAGCATTGAGCCTATTGAGCTTCAAGGGAAGCTGACATATCCTGTGTCACCTTTGCAGATTCTAGATACCAAGGTGAAAGAACTCAGATGTAAGAATATATAGATGGTAAAGGTTCTTTGGAAGCACCAAGGAGAGGATGAGGCCACATGGGAGCTGAAGACGGACATGGAAAAAGCATATCCTGACTTGTTTGTTTGATTGCTGAATTTTGGGGGCAAAATTCCTATAAGGAGGGGAGGATGTTATAACCCCAAATTTCCTAGCTATGTAATGAAATTGTATTGCTCCTTTTAGTGAGAAATGAAATCAATAAATTCTTTATTTGTTTGAATTAAATGGATTTCGTTTACAAGAGCCTTGTTTGGTTGCTTCATGGGCTTTATTGACTATTGGGCCCAATAACAATAAAAAGATAAAGAAATTCAAACAATAAATGAATAAATAAGAAAAGGAGAAAAGATAAATAAAAAGGCTAGGTAATATCCTCCAAGAAGGGATTTCATGTATTTAGGGTTCCTTGAGGTCCAAGGAGTCCAAGATACCAAGATAACGACATAAGAAAGAGAAAATACCAATTAAATTAGTATTTATTAAAGGATAACTTGCTTATGAAGGAAATACCCTTTTCCTTTGGAATTTGGGTTTCAAATTTGGTACACGAGTAGATAATACCAATTTAGAGTTTCCTTTAAAATTTGGTTGGAAAAGGATAAAGGAATAATGAGTTGTGATTTTTAGAAGTTTCCTAAGGTAAATGGATAATCATTGAACCATATTAAATGTCACATCAAAAATAGGAAAACCTGGATATTCAGATGGAACATAGACCGTAGATCAGAGATCTGATGGTTGGGACTAAGTCCCAGTCACGAGGGACTATGGAGCAGGGGATGTGATTTCAGTTTCCCATTTTGATTGAGATTGAAAGGTTATGCGCATATGGGAATTGTTCCATTGAACTCGAGAGATCTTTCTGAGTATGATCATCCCAGGTTCCCATAGGTTTCATGGTGAAACTAGGGAAACCCCAATTCCCAGGAGTCGAGGACGGAACCTATATATAGGTTGGGGGGGTGCTCCGTGGTACCAGCATGCCCACAGATCATTCTCGGGAGACTGGAACGATGAGGCAAACACGTTGGTGTTGGCAATTTGGAACTCCACCTCGACCTGCCCCCTTGTCGGAGAGCAACAACAGCCAGGGAGGAACACATCATTATTCTAATAAAGGGAGGACGAAGATGAGGCAATTGAGGGCACCTACGAGTTCACTAGAGTCAGGCGGAGCTATCGGTCTAGTCGGCTTCATCGTAGGTAGATGGTAGCCCGAAGTTAACCTCGGAGTTGACCTCAGCTCACGACAGGCACTCACGTGAGGTTGAAGACAAAGTCTGGGCAAATTACTAAACTACCCTCCTACGTCTTCAGTTCGGGTAAGGGCATACCCATATTTTTTTCTTTTTAATTGCGAGTAGGGTGCACGATCATGGATCGTTGGATCCTGCGTGGTCCAGCAGGCCATCGATCGAACGACCGACGATTTTAAAAAAAGAATAGATAATCCTAGAAAATGATTTTCTTTACAAAAATCATAGTAATTAATAGGAAGGTCAGATGAATGAACTTAATATATGAAAATTGATCAGAAAAATATAAGGAACGTGAGAAAAATAGTTTTAGAACCTGATTTCGTTCCTAATTGCAAAAGTATATTAAGTTGATGAAAAGTGCATTAAAACTTAGGTTAGAAACCCTAATTGTGATAAAAGATTGAATCTATGATGTTTAATGGGTTAATTTGAGTACTAATAACCTGTTGGATGATAATGAACTATTTGAATTTGATCTAGATGAGAAATGGCATGTTTTAGGGTTTTAAACCAAGAATCCATGTTAATACATGTAGAACCCCTAATTTAGGGTAAATGATGAGATTGATATGTTTAATTCAAAATGTTTGAAAATATGTTGATAATTATTGATCCTAAGCATGTTAGGAGTGATGAGACAAGATAATTAGGGTTTATGAGTAGTTTTACTTATTTAGGGTTTGTAGTGACAAAAGTGATAATGATACCCTAATAGCAAGTGAAACCCTAAAGGAAAGTAGAAACCCTAGGAAGCAAGTTAGATGGAATATATCTTGATAACATGAGCTGTGAAGGAATTATTTTAGGATCCTTGTTGTGTGAATTGCTTGCTTGCCTGGATTTCATACTTGCTTGGAATATTGCTATCTTGATTCGGCTGAACATGTATGTGGTTATTTATGAATAATCAATCTAGTTTCACGAAGTTTTTGTTGGATCCTAGATGGGTGATAAGATGCTATAGAGGGGGGGGGTGAATAGAGAAGAATGCACTAAACAAAATTCATTATACCTTCAAGATATATCACAAGATAAGGTTGCTAAATAGGAAATTTGAGTGCAACTAAAACATGCATAGCAAGGGAGAGAGAGATTGAACATACACTAATTGATAAACTATTTAGAGTGGTTCCACACTTCAAACTAGAAGTGAGTCAGTCCACTACCTAGAGAGGTCAACCTCTAGGATTTCTTAAACTTGCACCTTCATTATATTCATTATAAGAGATACAATACATGACCACCAAAGGACTTACCTATCCAATACAAAGAGTCTTCAACCTTACCAAGGACTTACCCAATTTGCAAGGAGTCTTCCACCTTCTTCCAAGGACTTACCTACTCTTGCACAAGTCTTCAGCCTTGCAGGGATTACCCACTCTTCTTGGATCTTCCTCCTTTGACTTCACCTTCACTCGGAGAGGCTTCCACCAAGGACTTACCCACTTGAGAAAGGAGTCTTCTACCTTCACCAAGGTCTTACCCACTCTTGCTTCAAATCTTTAGCCTTGATCTTCACCAAAGGATGCCTCCCCTTTTTCTTCTTCACTTCTCTTAGCCAAGAGAGACTCTTCATCTTCATGGTTGAAATGAGAGATAGGGAGGTGGTGGAAGTGAGAGCCTCACAAGATATACATGTATGACGAGCTCTCTTATAGATTTCCTACTCACTCTAACAAATGTAGCAAGTGATTAATCTTAGAGAGAGAGGAGGTTGTAGGAAGCACTCAACTATAGAATAGGAACCTCACATAGAGTTTTGCATTGAATGCTCAACCTTGGAATGAAGCCCAAGGGGTCCTATTTATAGATGGGGATGCCTCTTAGCCTTTGGGAACACTTGAGAATGAAAACTAGCCATTTTGTGGCTTGCAACGGATATATTTTCACTTGTTGCAACTCCACAATGGCTAGAAGCACTTTTCTGCACTTTTTCGTACAGTGCAATCGGTCGAGTTTCTATAAGAGTAACTCGACCGATAGAGTAAAAGACAAAGTCGATATTCAGACCATCAGTCGAGTTTGTCCTGCGGAAACTTGACCGACCAATGAAAATCAAATTGGTCAGGTACTCCATCAGTCGACTTTTGTGAAGAGTAAACTCGACTGATCAAAAGTCATTTTCAAGTTCCAATCAGGATCGGTCGAGTTATGTGTATTGACAACTCGACCGATGAACAACCTGATGTGAATTTTGGAAAATGGCTTTTGAGTGCTTAAACATTCGATCTAAGTGCTCCTAATTTTTTACAAGCTTAATTACAAGTCATACAATCATTACAAGTGATTTACAACATGATTCTAATGGATTTACATCATATTACAAAAACATGTACTTGTATTGACTTTGACTTGTCTTTTCTCCAAGTTGATATGTGCAAGTTAGGGCATTTGGAGTGTGTCTGTACCTAATCTGAAATCACTCAAGTAGAGACATTAGACACCAATATGTGGAATGGTTAGTCATCATCAAAACACGGGTTTAGTCAATTTAGACGTGAGTCAACATTGACCTAATTGACCTTGAGTCAACATTCTCCCCCTTTTTGAAGATGACAAACCATTCCATAAATGTATTGAAAGCTTTTAAGTAAAATCATACCTTCGGAAAAACCTAGGGGTTTCAGTAGGATTGAGCTCATATGCTCCCCCTCAATTGATGTGCATGGAGTTCTCATACTCCCCCTCAATTGATGCTATTTCTCATGCATGGTTAGCTTTCATAACATTTATAGAATATTATGTCTTCTACTCATATGTGTTTCTACACATATATGTCTTCTCCCATTTACATGGACATACTTCTCTTCCTCATGTAAGACATGCCTTCTCCCTATTTTGTCAAAAGAAGACATACATTTCTCCCCCTTTGTCAGTTCAAAAAGTGGGGGTATGAAGAAATAACAAACACCACTTGTTAAGAGAAAGGAGATAATAAAAGGTTATATAATGTGAGTAGAAGAGCACAGCTAGGGGCTTGTCCAAGCATAGAAATAAAAGCAAGTTAAAGAATATACTTGAACAACCCAAAATGTAAAATAAAGTGCTATAGAAAAACAATAAATCATAATTTTGACCCTCAAGATGATAGAATTTGCCAAAAAGTGCCAGGGCTCATGGAAAAGCACTGAGCCTTGCTCAGAAGGTCATTTCTATAAAAAAACACTAGTCTTGCACCAAAAACTGAAATTGGAGCCAAATCTGCATGAAAACCAAAAATACTACATTTTCTACATATAATGCAGATATATGTACCCTGCATCACAATGTTATGCAAGCAACTCAAGATAGTATATATGCAATTTAAGGAACAAGCTTGAGCATGTATGAGACAAGATACAAGCATAGCATATAGATGAGCAAAGATGTCAATTATAAACAAGGCTAGAACTACATGTATATGAACTACTAGAAGATGTTATCACAAGTTAGGACTACTAGTAGGATCTAGATCATAGAAAGAGATATCAAAAGATACAAAAGATAAAGAAAGCTATGAGTAGCTGAAGAGATATGTCCAAACAAAGAGATATGCAATTTTAGAATCATGAAAGGATATAACTCACTAACAAATATGCATCACTACCAAAAGATGATCACCACTACGAACTTCAAGGTTGTATCCAAACAAGATATACAACTAGATATATGTAGCAAGTTAGAACACAACGGCAGCAATTTAAGAACCAACCAAGAGATCTAAAGAGATCATCATCAAAACATGCAAAGCAACTCAAATCCAGTAATTTCAAGATATAGATATACCAATTTAGAGCAATTAGAGAGATAGAGTTGTATGCAAGATAGGCAATTTAGAGCAAGGAAATATGCATATATAAAGGTACCAAATGAGAGTGCCAAAGAATAAGGCTATTGGTTGATAAAATCTAGTTGAGAGGGAAATTCTCATTCAATAAGCCAAATGTATATTTTGTGCACAGTGTTATCAGTCGAGTTCTGTGTATTGACAACTTGACCAATGACAGCTGTTGGCAACACCCATTGGTGCCTATCGATCGAGTTTCAAATAGGACAAACTCGACCGACATAGATGCTATCAAAAGGCACATATATTTCATAAAAACATATTTAAAGGCATGCTAAAAATATAATCTATATCCAAACATGTGTAAGAAAGTTAGTAATGCACTATGAAAGCATTAGAAACAGTTTTTGAGCAAGAGTATGAAGAGAATCCCAAAATACCACTTTTGACTCAAGAACCACATGCATAGTGCACACTAACTTGACAACAACAAGTTAGATATGGTTATAAACAAGAAAAACATTACCTTTGTTCTTACCATTCCTTTTTCCAGTTGTTTTTACCATCTACACATCTCACCTTTCTTCTTTCATGTGGATTGAAAAGTCAATTTGCAATTCAATAGCTCAAGTCAATCCATTTGGAAGTACCTACAAGAAGAAAGATGAAATGGTCCCCAATCATGTTTTTGGGTCTGGAGGGGTTAGCTTAGCAACCCAAGTCCTATTGCTCTTGGGTGCTTTTCTAAAAGGACAACAAGTAGAATAATGGCTAATATCATTGCAATAGTTGCATGTGCCCATACTCTTGGAACTAGAGGATTTTCCATGGAATGTTGGAGGTCCTTTACCTTTGTTGTTCCTTTGAATACTATCATATCCTAAACCATGTATACCAATTTGTTTAGTAGTATGGTGTAGGATGTCATTAAGATTGTTTTTACCAACTAAGAATCTTTGTAAAGAAGATCTCAAACTATCATTATCATGCATAAGAGAAGTAATAGTAGAAGACAATAGATTAATATTAACTCTAGCATGTAAAAGATCATTTTCTAAGTAAAGAGCTTTAGTTAAATAAGAATCTCTATCAATATGAAGAGTAGCAACATCATTCTCTATACTAGTAGAACTAGAATAAGATTAATGCACATTGATTTTAGCAAGCAAGTAGGCATTTTCTATTTCAAGCAAAGCAATCTTAGAAAGATAAACACCATTTTCAAATTCTAATCCCTGCAAAACAAAATCTTTGTCCTTGTTTTCAGATTTAAGAACATCAATATCATGCATGAGAGAATCAACAATTAAAGTATGCTCTTCATTAGAACTAGGCATGAGAGGTTGAGCTTCTAGAAATCTTATCTTATCAAGAAAACTAGCATTTTCAAGTTTAATAGAGTCTACTTGGCTAAGACAAGCATTTTTTTCATCAAACAAACAAGAATTAGCATGTTCAAGATCATCTAGTTCTACATGCAAATTATCAACAATTCTAGCAAGCTTTTTCTTTTTCCTTTTATAAGACTTAAGAGAGGCACAAGTATCATGAATAATAGCAATCAAAGATTCTTTATCTAAAGAGTTTAGATTTAACTCACTTGAGTCTTCACATTTTGATGCCATAAGAACAAAATGGTATTCTCCTTCATCACTAGATATTGAGCTTGATCATCCACTTGAATTTTCACTTGAGCTTGAGTTGGAGGAGTCACTTGAGCTTGAGTGGCACTTATCTTCTCTTTTCTTGTGATGATGGATCTTCTTGCCTTGTAGACAATCTATCTTGAAGTGACCCTTCTTTCCACACTTGAGGCACCGGATGGAGGAGGAATTCTTGCCTTTGTAGAATCTAACCTTGGAGTACATGGCATCTTCTTCAACTTGAGAAGATGGAGAGGCTTGACTAATAATAGCCTTGATTTGAGCCTTCATTTTAGTCTTCTTCATTTTCTTTAGCTCTTTCTCCTCTTGTCTTGCAACTTCTTCTCTCTTGTCAAGTGTGACTTCATGTGCTTGTAGATTTCCAATGAGCTCTTCAATAGGAATATCCTTAAGAGACCTTACTTCTTCAATGGAAGTCACCTTGGGTTCCCACCTCTAGGGGAGAGTTCTAAGGATCTTTGAGTTGATCTCTCTACTAGACATAGGATGACCTAGAACTACAAGACCATTCACAATGGTGTTGAGCCTTGAGTACATTTTGGTTATCTTCTCCTCCTTTCCCATCTTGAAGTTCTCAAGCAGCCCTTTGATCATGTAGACTTTTCTTTCCTTCACTTGATTTGTCCCCTCATAGGTGATGCATAGCTTTCTCCATACCTCATAGGCCGTCTCATAAGAAGAAATCTGGTTGAACTCGGTGGAGGTCATGGAGGCATAGAGGATGTGCATGGCTCTAGCATTCAAGGTTGCTTTCTTCAAGGTAGCATCGTCTCATTCTTCAATCTTTGTCTTTGGTAGATTGTATGGTCTGTTCACCATTTTCCACATCTCAATACTTGATCCTTGGATGTAGAATTGAGGCCTTATTTTCCAATAGAGAAAATTACTTCCATCAAAGATTGGCAGGCTGATCAAGTATATCCCTCCTTGGTAGTCACCCATCTTCTCCTACTTTTTGAAGTATGATTGGAGAAGCCCGCTCTGATACCAATTGTTGGATCCTAGATGGGTGATAAGATTCTCTAGAGAGGGGTGAATATAGATGAATGCACTTAAACAAAATTCATTATACCTTCAAGATATATCACAAGATAAGGTTTCTAAATAAGAAATTTGAGTGCAACTAAAACATGCATAGCAAGGGAGAGAGAGATTGAACATACACCAATTGACAAGCTATTTTGAGTGGTTCCACACTTCAAACTAGAAGTGAGTCAGTACACTACCTAGAGAGGTTAACCTTAATGATTTCTTAACCTTGCACCTTCATTATATTCATTAGAAGAGATATAATACATGACCACCAAAGGACTTACCTATCCAATACAAAGAGTCTTCAACCTTACCAAGGACTTACCCACTTTGCAAGGAGTCTTCCACCTTCTTCCAAGGACTTACCTACTCTTGCACAAGTCTTCAACCTTGCAGGGATTACCCATTCTTCTTGGATCTTATGCCTTTGACTTCACCTTCACTCGAAGAGGCTTCCACCGAGGACTTACCCACTTGAGCAAGGAGTTTCTGCCTTCACCAAGGTCTTACCCACTCTTGCTTCAAGTCTTTAGCCTTGATCTTCACCAAGGGATGTCTTCCCTTGTTCTTCTTCACCTCTCTTAGCCAAGAGAGAGAGCCTTCATCTTCATGGTTGAAATGAGAGATAGGGAGGTGGTGGAAGTGAGAGCCTCACAAGATATACATGTAGGATGAGCTCTCTTACAGATTTCCTACTCACTTTAATGAATGTAGCAAGTGATTAAGCTTAGAGAGAGAGAGAGGAGGCTGTAGGAAGCACTCAACTATAGAATAGGAACCTCACATAGAGTTTTGCATTAAATAATCAACCTTAGAATGAAGCCCAAGGGGTCCTATTTATAGCTGGGGATGCCTCTTAGCCTTTGGGAACACTTGAGAATGAAAACTAGCCATTTTGTGGCTTGCAACGGATATATTTTCACTTGTTGCAACTCCACAACGGCAAGAAGCACTTTTCTGTACAGTGCAATCGGTCGAGTTTCTATAAGGGTAACTCGACCGATAGAGTAAAAGACAAAACCGATATTCAGACCATCGGTCGAGTTTGTCCTAGGGAAACTCGACCGACCAATGAAAATTGAATTGGTCAGGTACTCCATCAGTCGAGTTCTGTGAAGAGTAAACTCGGCTGATCAAAAGTCATTTTCAAGATCCAATCAGGATCGGTCGAGTTCTGTGTATTGACAACTCGACCGATGAACAACCTGATGTGAATTTTGGAAAATGGCTTTTGAGTGCTTAAACATTCGATCTAAGTGCTCCTGATTTTTTCCAAGCTTAATTACAAGTCATACAATCATTACAAGTGATTTACAACATGATTTTAATGGATTTACATCATATTACATAAACATGCACTTGTATTGACTTTGACTTGTCTTTTCTCCAAGTTGATATGCGCAAGTTAGGGCATTTTGAGTGTGTCTATACCTAATCTAAAATCACTCAAGTAGAGACATTAGACTCCAATATGTGGAATGGTTAGTCATCATCAAAACACGGGTTTAGTCAATTTAGACGTGAGTCAACATTGACCTAATTGATCATGAGTCAACATTCTCCCCCTTTTTGAAGATGACAAACCATTCCATAAATGTATTGAAAGCTTTTAAGTAAAATCATACCTTCAGATAAACCTAGGGGTTTCAGTAGGATTGAGCTCATATGCTCCCCCTCAATTAATGTGCATGGAGTTCTCATACTCCCCCTGAATTGATGCTATTTCTCCTGCATGGATAGCTTTCATAACATTTATAGAATATTATGTCTTCTACTCATATGTGTTTCTACACATATATGTCTTCTCCCATTTACATGGACATACTTCTCTTCTTCATGTAAGACACGCCTTCTCCCTATTTTGTAAAAAGAAGACATACCTTTCTCCCCCTTTGTCAGTTCAAAAAGTGGGGGTATGAAGAAATAAGAAACACCACTTGTTAAGAGAAAGGAGATAACAAAAGGTTATTTAATGAGAGTAGAAGAGGACACCTAGGGGCTTGTCCAAGCATATAAAGAAAAGAAAGTTAAAGAATATACTTGAACAACCCAAAATGCAAGATAAAGTGTTGTAGAAAAATAATAAATCACAATTTTGACCCTCAAGATGACAGAATTTTCCCAAAAAGTGCTAGGGCTCATGGCAAAGCGATGATCCTTGCTCAGAAGGTCATTTCTGCAAAAAACACACTAGTCTTGCACCAAAAACTAAAACTGGAGCCAAATCTACATGAAAACCAAAAATACTCCATTTTCTACATATAATGCAAATCTATGTACCCTGCATCACAATGTTATGCAAGCAACTCAATATAGTAGATATGCCATTCAAGGAACAAGCTTGAGCATGTATGAGACAAGATACAAGCATAGCATATAGATGAGCAAAGATGCCAATTATAAACCAAGCTAGAACTACATGTATATGAACTACTAGTAGATGTTATCACAAGTTAGGGCTACTAGTAGGATCTAGATCTTAGCAAGAGATATCAAAAGATACACAAGATAAAGCAAGCTATGAGTAGATGAAGAGATATGTCCAAATAAAGAGATATGCAATTTTAGAAGCATGAAAGGATATAACTCACTAACAAATATGCATCATTACTAAAAGATGTTCACCACTAAGAACCTCAAGGTTGTATCCAAACAAGATATACAACTAGATATATGTAGCAAGTTAGATCACAACGGAAGCAATTTAAGACACAACCAAGAGATCTAAAGAGATCATCATCAAAACCTGCAAAGAAACTCAAATCCAGTAATTTCAAGATATAGATATACCAATCTAGAGCAATTAGATAGATAGAGTTGTATGCAAGATAGGAAATTTAGAGTATGGCAATATGCATATATAAAGGTACCAAATGAGAGTGCCAAATAATAAGGCTATTGGTTGAGAAAATCTAGTTGAGAGGGAAATTCTCATTCAATAAGACAAATGTATATTTTGTACACAGTGTTATCAGTCGAGTTCTATGTATTGACAACTCTTCTGATGACAGTTGCTGGCAACACCCATTGGTGCCTATCGGTCAAGTTTCAAATAGGACAAACTCGGCCAACATAGCTACTGTCAAAAGGCACATATATTTCATAAAACATATTTAAAGGCATGCTAAAAATATAAGCTGTATCCAAACATGTGTAAGCAAGTTAGTAATGCACTATGAAAGCATTAGAAACATTTTTTGAGCAAGAGTGTGAAGAGAATCCCAAAATACCACTTTTGACTCAAGAACCACATGCATAGTGCACACTAACTTGACAACAACAAGTCAGATATGGTTATAAGAAAGAAAAACTTTACCTTTATTCTTACCATTCCTTTTTCCACATGTTTTCAACATCTACACATCTCACCTTTCTTCTTTCATGTGGATTGAAAAGTCAATTTGCAATTCTATATCTCAAGGCAATCCATTTGCAAGTACCTATAAGAAGAAAGATGAAATGGTCCCCAATCATATTTTTGGGTCTGGAGGGGTTATCTTAGCAACCCAAGTCCTATTGCTCTTAGGTTCTTTCCTAAAAGGACAACAAGTAGAATAATGGTCAATATCATTTCAATAGTTGCATGTGCCCATAGTCTTGGAACTAGAGGATTCCATAGAATATTGGAGGTCCTTTACCATTGTTATTCCTTTGACTACTATCATATCCTAAACCATGTCTACTAATTTGTTTAGTAGTATGGTGTAGGATGTCATTAAGATTCTTTTTGCCAACTAAGAATCTTTGCAAAGAAGATCTCAAACTATCATTATAATGCATAAGATAAGTAATAGTAGAAGACAATTGATTAATATTATCTCTAGCATGCAAAAGATCATTTTCTAAGCAAAGAGCTTTAGTTAAATAAGAATCTCTATCAATATGAAGAGTAGCAATATCATTCTCTCTACTAGTAGAACTAGAACAAGATTCATGCACATTGATTTTAGCAAGCAAGGAGGTATTTTCTGTTTCAAGCAAAGCAATCTTAGAAAGATAAACACCATTTTTAGATTTTGATCCTTGCAAAACAAAATCTTTGTCCTTGTTTTCAGATTTAAGAACATCAATATCATGCATGAGAGAATCAACAATTAAAGTATGCTCTTCATTAGAACTAGGCATGAGAGGTTGAGCTTTTAGAAATCTAATCTTATCAAGAAAACTAGCATTTTCAAGTTTAAGAGTGTCTACTTGGCTAAGACAAGCATTTCTATCATCAAACAAGCAAGAATTAACATGTTCAAGATCATCTAGTTCTACATGCAAATTATCAACAATTCTAGCAAGCTTTTTCTTTTTCCTTTTATAAGACTTAAGAGAGGCACAAGTATCATGAATAATAGCAATCAAATATTCTTTATCTAAAGAGTTTAGATTTACCTCACTTGAGTCTTTACGTTTTGATGACATAAGAGCAAAATTGCATTCTCCTTCAACACTAGAGCTTGAGCTTGATCCTTCACTTGAATCTTCGCTTGAGCTTGAGTTGGAGGAGTCACTTGAGCTTGAGTGGCACTTATCTTCTCTTTTCTTATGATGATGGATCTTCTTGCCTTGTAGACAATCTATCTTGAAGTGACCCTTCTTTCCACACTTGAGGCACTGGATGGAGGAGGAATTCTTTCCTTTGTAGAATCTACCCTTAGAGTACATGGCATCTTCTTCAACTTGAGAGGATGGAGAGGCTTGACCAAGAATAGCCTTGATTTGAGCCTTCATTTTAGCCTTCTTCATTTTCTTTAGCTCTTTCTACTCTTGTCTTGCAACTTCTTCTCTCTTGTCAAGTGTGACTTCATGTGCTTGTAGATTTCCAATGAGCTCTTCAATAGGAATATCCTTAAGAGACCTTGCTTCTTCAATGGAAGTCACATTGGGTTCCCACCGCTTGGGGAGAGTTCTAAGGATCTTTGAGTTGATCACTCCAATAGACATAGGATGACCTAGAACTGTAAGACCATTCACAATGGTGTTGAGCCTTGAGTACATATTGGCTATCTTCTCCTCCTTTCCCATCTTGAAGTTCTCAAGCAACCCTTTGAGCATGTAGACTTTGGTTTCCTTCTCTTGATTTGTCCCCTCATAGGTGATGCATAGCTTTCTCCATACCTCATAGGCCGTCTCATAAGAAAAAATCTGGTTGAACTCGGTGGAGGTCATAGAGGCATAGAGGATTTGCATGGCTCTATCATTCAAGGTTGCTTTCTTCAAGGTAGAATCATCCCATTCTTCAATCTTTGTCTTTGGTAGCTTGTATGGGCTTCTCACCCTTTGCCACACCTCATGACTTGATCCTTGGATGTAGAATTGAAGCCTTCTTTTCCAATCGATAAAATTACTCCCATCAAAGATTCGCAGGCTGATCAAGTATATCCCTCCTTGGTAGTCACCCAACTTCTCCTACTTTTTGAAGTATGCTTGGCGAAGCCCGCTCTGATACCAATCGTTAGATCATAGATGGGTGATAAGATACTCTAGAGGGGGGTGAATAGAGCTGAATGCACTTAAACAAAATTCATTATACCTTGAAGATATATCACAAGATAAGGTTGCTAAATAGGAAATTTGAGTGCAACTAAAACATGCAAAGCAAGGGAGAGAGAGATTGAACACACACCAATTGACAAGCTATTTAGATTGGTTCAACACTTCAAACTAGAAGTGAGTCAGTCAACTACCTAGAGAGGTCAACCTCTAGGATTTCTTAACCTTGCACCTTCATTATATTCATTATAAGAGATACAATACATGACCACCAAAGGACTTACCTATCCAATACAAAGAGTCTTCAACCTTACCAAGGACTTACCCACTTTGTAAGGAGTCTTCCACCTTCTTCCAAGGACTTACCTACTCTTGCACAAGTCTTCAGCCTTGCAGGGATTACCCACTCTTCTTGGATCTTCCGCCTTTTACTTCACCTTCACTCAGAGAGGCTTCCACCAAGGACTTACCCACTTGAGCAAGGAGTCTTCTTCTTTCACCAAGGTCTTACCCACTCTTACTTCAAGTCTTCAGCCTTCACTTCTCTTAGCCAAGAGAGAGAGCCTTCATCTTCATGGTTGAAATGAGAGATAGGGAGGTGGTGGAAGTGAGAGCCTCACAAGATATACATGTATGACGAGCTCTCTTATAGATTTCCTACTCACTCTAACGAATGTAACAAGTGATTAATCTTAGAGAGAGAGATAGAGGAGGCTGTAGGAAGCACTCAACTATAGAATAGGAACCTCACATAGAGTTTTGAATTGAATGCTCAACCTTGGAATGAAGCCCAAGGGGTCCTATTTATAGCTGGGGATGCCTATTAGCCTTTGGGAACACTTGAGAATGAAAACTAGTCATTTTGTGGCTTGCAACAGATATATTTTCACTTGTTGCAACTCCACAACGGCTAGAAGTACTTTTCTGCACTTTTCTATACAGTGCAATCGGTCGAGTTTCTATAAGGGTAACTCAACCGATAGAGTAAAAGACAAGGCTGATATTTAGACCATCGGTCGAGTTTGTCCTCGGAAAACTCGACCGACCAATGAAAATTGAATTGGTCAGGTACTCCATCGGTCGAGTTATGTGAAGAGTAAACTCGACTGATCAAAATTCATTTTCAAGATCCAATCAGGATCGGTTGAGTTATGTGTATTGACAACTCGACCGATGAATAGCCTGATATGAATTTTAGAAAATGGCTTTTGAGTGCTTAAACATTCGATCTTAGTGCTCCTGATTTTTTCCAAGCTTAATTACAAGTCATACAATCATTACAAGTGATTTACAACATGATTCTAATGGATTTACATCATATTACAAAAATGTGCACTTGTATTGACTTTGACTTGTCTTTTCTCCAAGTTGATATGCGCAAGTTAGGGCATTTGGAGTGTGTCTATACCTAATCTGAAATCACTCAAGTAGAGACATTAGACACCAATATGTGGAATTGTTAGTCATCATCAAAACACGGGTTTAGTCAATTTAGACGTGAGTCAACATTGACCTAATTGACCTTTAGTCAACATTTTTCTCAAATGTTTGATCGATTGGATGCAACCTAAATTGTTGAGTGTTTATTTATGTAATCCTATAAAGTCAAAATGTTTATTACAGTTAAGTATATATGTGTATTCTCGAACCTACATGCCACCCTGATGTATGATGCATGACCAAGCCCCAGAGGGAAGGTCTAATCGGTCAAGCCCTAGAGGGAAGACCATTGGGCACCATGAGAGGTGACCCCAGACACCAAGCTCAGGATGGAGAAGGTGGCCTTATGTCCCTTGCAAGGACAAAACCCTAAGAGATGGTAATCTAGGGTTTAGGGCAAAAGAGGTTGAGAATGTTGCATTGAAAATGTAATTTGGATTGTTAATAACATATTTGTAATAATTAGGTTGATAGAAATTATTTGTGAAAATTTTGATTGTCCTCCACATACCGGTATAGAAATATACTGACTGACATTTTGATTGTCAACACTTTAGGCACAATCATTGAAAAGGACAAACAATAAACTGAAACATTGTGAAGGTACAAATAATCTGTTTAAGGAGGATTAGATAGATAGACTCCATCTGTGGATAGAAGTCTAGAAATCCAAAAAATTTACAAGGTATGCAAGAGATTTATTTTATTCCAGCTTTCTAGATTAGTTTTAGTAGAATTTTATAATTATTATAGATTAAATGTCGAACCACTAATCCGGAAATATTGGGATAACATCTCTGACCTTCTGATCTCCCTTAATTGGGGGTTACCAGGAGGCGGGGTCGTTACAGTTTCTAGTCTCCATTATATTTTCTTTTTAGTCAATTATATTTCTCGAGGCCTATTGTTTGAGGGGTGCCTCCCCCATCACTAAATTTGTACTATTTTTCATTCTTGTTTCTTACTCTCGACTCATTTTGACACACTACTGGTGATGTCGAGGTGAGTTTTGCATCATTGCATTATTCATTTGCATGAGATTTGTATGCACATCTATTTATCAATATATATGGACTTCGATAAAAAAAATATTGAAGATCTTTATGAACCTTCTGTAATATATGGATAACATAAGAAAACTTGTGATCTCAATAGAAGTTGTAGGTTGCTCCCACTATAGAACAAATTCCTCTTTCTTAGGGTCTAGAGTGAGTGCTGCTACTGATATAACATGTCCAAGATAAGAGACTTATGATAACCATAACTCAAGAACTTAGCATAAAATTGATGTTATCTTAACAGTTGTAGAGCTATCCTTAAATGTTGATAATGTTGTTCTACATTTTTGGAATATATAAGAATATCGTCTATAAACACTAATATAAACTAATCCAAACATGGTCACAAACCTCTATTTGTCATGTCCATAAGAGTTTTAGGGGCATTTGTCATTCCAAAAGACATGACTACAAACTCGTAATTACCATATCTTGTTCTAAGGGCTGGCTTAGGTACATATGATTCATTTACCCTCAACCAATGGTAACCTTATCTGAGATCTATCTTGGAGAAAATCGTCACTCCACATATATAATCAAATAGATCATCAACCCTGGGAAAAGGATATTTATTCCCAAGGGCTATCTTATTTAGTTGCATACAGTCTATATAGAATTGCATTGTTCTATCCTTATTCTTCACAAAATGCACTAGAGATCCTCAAGGTGATGTACTAGGTTGATTGAAACTTGTATCCAATAATTTATGTAACTGAGTTGTTAATTACTTCAGCTCTATAGGTGTCATTCTATAAGTTGGTAGTGCTATTGGATGACTACTAGGTAGAATTTGTATCTCAAAGCCCATATCTCTTTTAGGAGGTAAACCTGGTAATTCATCAATAAAGACATATGAGAACTCACATACTATAGGAACATTCTCTACAATAACCATTCTTTTCTCTTCCCTTGCATCTATCACATCTACTAAAAATTCCTTACACCCTTTTCAGATCATCTTATCAGTGACAAAAACTAATAGTATTCATGTAGGAAAGACTTTCCTATCTCCAGTTAAGATACAAGAAATACCACCTTGCTAAAAGACATTTCTTCCAACAATATAACTAGACATGTATGTCTCAAGGAAATCCATACCCGAAGTTATTTGAAAAGAATCAATGTCTAAGGGTATGAGATTAACCACTATGGTATACCCACTAAAACTCAAAAGACGTATGGGACATACTTTTGCCAATAATTGTGGTTCACCTAACAATACTCATAACAACAACTCATAAGATAAATTATGAGTTAACCGATTCAATCCACTAACTATTGGTTTTTGAATAAAAGAATGTGTTGCACCGAATCTATCAAAATGTGTAACTGAAAACTGCATTACTATTAAAAACAAGCATCACACCTGTCATAACTCTAGGCGAGACTATGCCTTCATATGGCGTCATTGAGAATAAGTGTCATGCAAATATCCCTCTACCATGTTGTCCTCATTGTTCACTACTGGTACTAGGTCATCCCCCTCTAGATCCTGAGGCTACTAATGAACTTTCCCCTATAACTAGAGCTTGTCCCTGAGAAGTCTAAAACTTTGATTGTGGATTATGTTCATGTATAAAGTGATGCTTTGGGTAGTATCTCTTAATATGCACCATCTTCCCACAGTAGTAACACTCTTGGGTATTAACTTCCATCATTGTCCAGAATGTGTCCTTCCAAAATTGTCACAAAGTAGTACCTTGTTCGTGCAGACCTATCACTGACATTGATGATCCTAAACACCTAGCTGATGGTGCCCACCTGGGTGGTGTATTCCATCCATTGGAACCAGATCTTCCTCCACTATGTGACAAACAACATCCTTGTCTTTTAAAATAACCAAGACCATGTCCTATCTTGTAAAAGAAACCACCACCTCCTATGTACTCACCACTACTTTGTCCTCCTCTATTAAAATCTCCAGACCTTTTCCTACCTTCAAACTTCTTATCAGCATTTACTAATTCTTTTATACATCTTACAGCCTCCACAAACTCCTTGAAGTTTTCTCCATGTCTTTGACCAATTATTTGTATATTGTGTCTAATTTTTTACCTTAATCCTTGTTGAAATCTCATTCTCTTTCTTATATCATCAGGCACCAATTGCTAACAAAAACTAGCCAATCTTGTGAAGTACACCTCATATTTTTCGATTCTCATGCCACCATGTTTGATATTCTCTAGCTGCTTAATCTTATCACTCAATAGTCTTGACACCCCAATTTTGCACACTCCATAGAAATTCATGGTTAAATGTTAAACATCTGGCTAATGATGGAGTTCATTCTATTTTTCTCAATTTATCCCTTCTCCCACATTTTCCCACATTTTATCCATTTCCCACTTTTTCCATATTTTTATTTTCAACATTTCCGCCTATTCAATCCACCCTTTTTACCCACTTCTACCCGATTTGGGGCTTTCTGCAAATAACATCTTTTATCTGGATTTAAGTACAATTTGCTCATTATTGTCGCTTTTATAAATCTTTTTCATAAATTTCACAGTTGAATTATCTTTAATTAAATATTCCTTTTTTATACATAGATAAATCAATTAACTTTATCCACACAAGAAATACATATCTTTTAGATGATAAGGAAGAATAACCCTGAATTAGTGTTATCTCTCTCCTTTATTATTATAATTGACTTTTTTATTTGAAATTCATTTTTCTATGATTTTCTCCAAAACATTCTTGAAATATCCAAAAAATAGAAAATCAACTTTATCCAACTCGATTCACCTAATGAATTCGAGCCATCCATTGTGTGTAATGTGTTGGATTCCCTCGATCCATAGGCCACACCTTGGGGTACATCCACGCAATCTGTTGTCTCTTTTGGAATCTTCTAGTTAAAACCCCTGAACTCTAATATCTACCTTTAAATAGATCCCCACAAGCAACATATTCAAGGCCCCTGCCGTCTCTCCAGAAGCTATATAAATAAATATCTCCCTCTTTTATTTTCTAAATGTGATCTGAGGATCCTTCCTCTAGCACCAACCACTCATGTTAATGCTAGTAGGCTGCTCAACAACTACTAATTTTTCTATTACATCCATATTAGTAATTGTTTCTTTCTATGATATGTTCATATCTTCATGTTCTTTATCAAAGATTTGATCTTGATATATTGAATCTCTCTCCCACACGTATCTTTCTTATTACACATTGATCCTAACCGCCAATGATGGATCTCCCTTGTGGGAGGTCCTGAGGCGATTGGGACCACAACATACCTAAAAAATAGGACCTTTAGGGCTATGATGGGAAAGTCACAACCATCCCCAACCCCAAAGGTCTACCAACATAAAAATAATCTTTGTCATTTTTCTATTGCTTTCATTAACAACAACCTTGATCACTGATTTTTTATTCAATATTACTAAAAAGGTTGTTATATTGTTACTGAGCGAGATAGGGTACTACACCTTCTCCACTTATAACAGGATCACCGAATCTGGTATCTGGGATATGCATACCTTCTTATCTGCCCTTAGGTGGAGTCAAATCAGTTTTTTATCTATTTTCAATGATATAAATGCCCATATTCATTTTTTTCTTTTTTTTACCAATAAAATCGGGTGGCGAATTCGAGCTTTATCAATATATCATTTTCTTCTTTCTTTTTCATTGTTTTCATGATTGCATGATCTAATGGATTTTTCAAACTAGGTAGAACAACTTGGTGAGTCCATTTAGTCTTCTTATCTCATGTTTTATCGACCGATCACAATTTTAATGTGTGTTTTTCTTTCATTTGTTTCATTTTCTTTGAAATCTGGAGTTTGTCACAATAAAATATCAACAAATGTGCAAAATCTGTCGTAATTATTTTTACTGAAAAGACTAGAAGAATACTTTGTTCATCCAATAGAAAAGTAAAGAAAAATTTGGTTGTCGGCTTCTATTTCTTGGGATCTTAATAAAGCCAACGGAATGTTATGTTTCATCGGTGAAAAAATTGTCACTTTTGTTTTCTTTTAGCTTTGATTTTTGGAAATATGAAAACTATCATGTTTTCTAACAATCATTTTTTTAGAGTTAGTATCTGATTATGTTCTATGGTTTGTCTCTAGTTCCCTTTTAGGGTTACCCCCCACTTCCTCCCCACCTTATTTCTAATAACATAAAAATGAAGGAAAGATAAACAAGGGAGAGATCTTTGTGATGAGCAATTTCTTCTCTTAATTATTGAATGAGTATTTCCTTGTATGTTTATCATTTATCTTTCATGCTTTATTATTATGGGTTGGCTTCATAAGATACTAAAATATTACACTTGCACAATGCACACCTACAAGCCCATGTGTCATGGAAACAGTGCCAACACGTTGGATTTTTGAAAGTGGTGTGGGGGTTTTAGTGAAGGTACTGATACATCATTGAGCTAAACATCCAAAGGCCTCAAGTACACCTCCTCTCCTAACACTCACAACTGATAACGACTGTTGTGGTGGTCACGAGGCGTATTGGAAGTAGTACCGAAGAACTCGTGTTACCCCCACGATGAGCACCACCATGCCATAGAGAAGATAAGGACCAACTCCTCCTACACTACTCATGCTTGAGTGAGGACGTAAACTAAATCTACACTCATGGGCTAAAAGGGGAACTTTATCTTCTACATATGCTTCTTATGGTTTCTTGTTTTATGATTTTCAAGATTGTTGCATTAATTGCTATTTGTAAGATTTTTGAGAGGTTTATGCTTTAAGATTATAATCATCATGCGCAGATTTTTCATTGCTTGCTAAAATTCTCATGTTTAAAACACATATTAAAACAACCATCTCATATCAACACTGTTATATAAATAAAAATCTAAAATCAACAATCTTATGATCTTATATGATCCCAAATAATCTCAAATAACAATTTCCAATTATCTAAAAGGATCCCAAATGATTTCCAATTATCTCAATCATCAACAGTGTTTATTCCATGATCTTTTCAAAACTGAACATTTTTCAATGATGTTAAATAATCTCAAATGATCTCTCTCATCCAATAAGGTTGATCAAACATCTTTTGGAAAAAAGGATTTCTCTAAAACAAACAAAAATCAACAATCTTTTTCAATGAAAAAATTCTTTTCAAAATAAATATCTTTTAAAAGAAAACTCCTTTTTTAAAAAAGGTCTTTAGAAAATTATATTTTCATGATAAAAAGAAAAATCTTTTAAAAACAAAAGAATCTTAGTAAATGAAAAATATTTTCAAAAATGAAAAGAAAAATCTTTTTTAAACAAAAAAAAATATTTCAGAAAAAGGGAATAAATCTTTTCTAAAAAGAACAAATTTTATAAAAAAAAACCTTTCCAAAAAGGAAAATCTAAAAAAAAAGACAACACATGTTTTCCAAAAAGAACAATCTTTTAAAAAAAGGATAACACATCTTTTCCAAAAGAATACTCTTTTCAAAGAAAAATATTTTCAAAAGATTTTTTTAAATAAAGAATAGTCTTAAATCTTTTCAAAGAAAATCGACAAAAGTTGAACCATCATTCAAGACCTCAAACAAGTTGAAGAAAAAAGGGGAACACTTTGAAAATCCAATAAAGTTGAAAAATATTTTCAAAACCTGAAAAAATTGAACCGTCTTTAAAAAAACTTAGAAAATGTTCTCAAAACTCAAACAAGAGAACAGAAAGTTTGTTCAAACTTGGGCAACCTTTTCATATATCTTCATATTAGATCCATGGTGAAAGGTTGCCCAACTGTGGTCTCTTCTCATGATCCACCACTCATGTCTAAAATCTTTGACATCCCCCAAAAGGCTGTTGAAATGTTATTCACATCCTTTGGCTGCTCTTCAATCTTCATCAATAATACCGCATGAGCCAAAGAGCCATCCTTTTTTAGAAGTTTCTTTAGAATACCTTGACCTTCTAAGGATTAAATTTCTAAACCTTCACCTTGAGGCGAAAGGCTGCCCTATTTTGCCTATAATCTATGTGCTCTCATGACCAAATCATATACATATTTGGACCATTTTCTATAGCCTTGAGTTGCACTTGCCAATGCTTAACCAATGCTTACATCCTTGAAGGGATTCAAACTCAACTTGATCCTTTCAAGGAAAAATCTACTCAATCTTCAATTCTTGGATATAACTACCAAATCTTGACTAAAATATTGACTCATGCCCCGAGCATACCAACTTCATTTGATTGAAAGGATTTCCATCTTGATTGAGATGTCACCTAGGAGCACGTGGTATGTCCATATTTTCCTACCCAACATCATGGTCTCCAACTATGACCTAAAATTGGGTCATCACATTGCTTTTACACTCATATATGTGCGGTCTCGAACCATGACCTAAATCTGGACGATCACCCTACTTTCACTCTCACATTTATATGGTCCCAGAATACAACCTAAAACTGGGCCATCATCTTACTTTCACTTTCATATATTTTGATGGTCCCAGACCATGACCTTAAAATGTGCCATCATTGTACCTACACTTTCATAGCTATACAATATCGGGCCATGACCTAAAACTAGACCAACACACCCTTTACCTTGTGAGTATTTCTCTCATAAGATCCTCCCATGAGGAGAGAGGAATCTCACCCACATGTATCCTAGCACAGTCGATGGATCCTCGAGAGGGTCACCTTGTCCCTAAATATCCCCTTTTGTCTTGTCAGCATTTATCTCATAAGACTCCCATGAGGAGAGAGGAATATCACCCACCAGTATCCGCCCACGTCTCTAGCCCTGAGCAAGTCACCTTATCCCTGGATACCCCTTTTCCTTTTGAGTATTTTTTTTCATATAATCTACCGTGAGGGAGAGAAGAATCCACACACCCATATCCAATCCCAATATCCTACCCTGAGTGGGTCACCTTGTCCCAAGATATATACTTTTCCTTGTGAGTATTTCTCTCATAAAATCACCCATAAGGAGAGAGAAACCTCACACATTGATCCCCTACCACAGTCTCTGGCCCCAAGTGGGTCACCTTGTCCCTAGGTACCATCCTAACTTCACCCCTCTACAACCAACAACCACGATCTGCATGCTTTATCACGATGCTATTAGACATATCTCTAAACAAGAATGAAAAAATCCTTCCATATCACTCATTCTAGGGGCATGTTCCTCTCTTCATACCATTGGATCTAACAATCTACTTTGGTTCATGGAAAATACCTTTCCATGCAATGGGTGAACTTCCATATTTTGACATGATCTTTGTCCCCTTCTCCATGAAAGGGGCAAGTTACCTTTGTCAATCATGATTTTTCAAACCCCCTTCCACTCAAGGGGCAGTTTCTATTGAGCCTTACCGAGAATATTGGATAAGAAAACATGAATGTCATTTGTTGAAGCCTCTTGAATAATGCAAGGGAAGTTTATTTACAACCATGTATCTTCCCTTTTGAAAATTTTGCTACACAAGTGCAGATGCCCTATAGGTCTCCCGAGTGTAACAACCAACCATTTCACCTTCAGCACAAAGGAGGACATCAAAAAAGTCCCAAGCAATGAAAAGTTACTAACAATTTCAGAAAGAGCTTCTTCAGATGACAAGCACTAATGATTAGTCCAACACTGATGAGGTGATGAAGAGATGTGTTGAACACTTTCATAATGAATTGAATGATCAAGCCAACACATGATCCATCTAGCAGTCAATGGGCTAATGAACCACAAGACAAAGAGGTACTTGAGTTTGGTGGCAAGTAGACTGTGACATCCCGCTATTACACAGACAACGAAATGCCACGCGAAAACGTGTGGAACATCCATAAACCACATGTTACCAGAAACACGGGTTAATTAAAATTGATTGCGAAAAGTAGATAAATAAAGAAACTATTACATCTAGATCCTTATCCTGCAAGGAAACATGTTATATAAACATACATAAGCCTTGATACGTGTCCATAGTTCATAGGATCCAACTATCACATAGGCACAAAGAGTTCACCACCTGTTTATATACAGAACAGTCCATACCAGGCCAACAGTGGGATAAACAAGCTACATTAGCTATACATTGTGAAACGTCATCAAAACACCTCCAAGGACCTGAGAGTATAGGGATGACTCTAGGACTCTACTACAAAACAACCCAAAAAGCAGCATATCCATCTCTTGCCTCCTATTGTTCTTCTTGCTGCTCGGCCGCAACCTCACGACCACCACCACGTCTGGCACAATCACCTAAAAAGGTTTAAAACCAGTGGGGTGAGACACACGGTCCTAGCAAGAAATATAACTCCTCGCCGAACTATAAAACTTCAAAGGAGATAGAACAGATAAGGCAGATAACTGATATAAGCAGTTCGTTTATGCAGCATACTGAACAAAACTAACTTTATTAATAGCTTACCAAGATATCCAGGAGGCATATAACCAAATATTTCTTAAGGAACATGATTGACAAGATAAACTATATAAGAACTTATCACAAGATATGAGGAATGTATAAATAACTACAAGATATAACTAGGGCAACTATACAAGCAAGGCCTCAACCAATATTCCGTGTTTTGCCTTAAGCAATACATACTATACAGCTAGATTACAATTTATTATGCCCTGAGGAAGTGATCTGTACCGCTCAAATCCAACCTTCCGCTACGAAGCCCAAAACTGGTGCCATACAAGGTCAATGGGAGAACCAGACTCCAAGACCTCACCTCCTCGTGTTCAGTGCATGATATCCAAAGCAGGACCGCAGTCTCTTGCTTAAGTGGCCTCGGCCACAGGGTCAGCTCCGCAGGCTACTTTTCTCTAGCCCACCTTGGTACAGGTCTCGGCACTAGCATACCTTGAGCCACATGCTTATTACAATACTGAGCCATTGGCCTGTTCACCATGCTCTATAACTCTGAGCCATGGGCATGTTCACCATGCTCTATACACATCCGCAGTTACACTCTAATCCTCCTATTTTCGACTAGGAGAAACTCAGCATATTCAATCATATGCTCTCCAGGTAATCTCGCAGGATAAACCTATTTCACCATCACCAGTTACTGACGATGATGGATCTATGGCTAGGGCAAAACTACATGAAATGTTCCACTGTAATTAATTAATATATTTTAGGTGAATTGTTGAGGCAACCAGGTTATAAAACATAAACAACATTGTGTCACACTATAACTGCCATTATCATATTTCCATGGGATCTCAATCCCTCATCACATAATGCCACTGCCTCTCAAGGCTTCATCATCACGGGATATCGATCTCTCATATCACAACTAGAGGATAACACCTCAATCAGGCACTCAACCTTTATCAGGTCACCAGACCTTTCTCATCATACTGGCAATACATGTTATCTCATCAACAAGGAGTATCATTATTCAGTGTTATACAAAACACATATACCTTCATAACTCTTACCTGGCTATGAATTCATTTGATAACACCTGCATGGTTAGTATGCATATCAAGAGAGATAACTTGATCACCAAACATAGATCTTTAGAGAACATGTTATGATTATCATGCCATCAAGATTTAGGGTATATGATTTGAAACAACATTCATCATAATGAACACATGAAGCATAAAGTTGTAGAAGGTAAACCAATCAACTCATATTAAAGTTACCAAACTGTGAGCATCCACCATGCCCTATCTCTTATGACATCATGAACACAACCACCCCTAAGGATACATCCTTAAAGGTTACACAACCATGATCTTATCACCTCACTTAACATCAACCTTAGGTAACAAACATGTCACTGGTCACAACCCATCTATCATATCTCATCAACTAGGGTTCTCGGGCTAGGCGCATCCCTCACCAAAGGTGTTTCCTACCCTCACTAAAGGTGTGATGGGTAGCACTATCCCTCACCCAAGAGATATCGGGTAGGGTCATATCCCTCACCTAAAATGCTATTGGTCACCACAAAACCTAGGGTGCCAAGCCACACATATTGGCCACAAGCAAAACGTGCACCCATGCACAAGGAGGGTAACAGGCATACTAGAACTAAAGGCGTATTGTGTAGCCATGAACCAAGAGGATATCGGGAATCTAGATAGAAGAGTGTATCAGGAAACACCTTCACCCTATCGGCCAAGAAACCCTATCACCTAAGCTAGGGTTAGGGTTTCTCTACGAGGCAACCATCAAGACCATGTCGCCCAGAGCCATAACACCCAAGGTCAAAACCCTAATGCCCAAGCTGCATCTTGCTCCAGGCAACGTAGCCACTAGGGAACCATGTCAGGCGACACAACTAGGGGAGTGTTGTGCAAGGTACAAACCATAACGCCCAATATAAGGTCTGCCTACCACACTCATATCGGTCAAGGGAACCAACCACTATATCGCCCATCCAGGGTTACATCAACCAAGAGTCCATATCGGGCAGCACCATGTCGGCCAAGGGATTGGAACTCACTTCACAACTCAAGGAAGGAGGGGTGTTGCTCAACCGACAAGGCATGGCCTAACCATGTCGCCCAAGGCACTCAAGAAGGGATGTCAACCAAACATTATATCGGTCAAAGGCATAACACCCAACAACACCATCTAGGGTAAGGGTCCATATCGGTCAAAGGGTCAACAAAACACCACTTGGCATATCGTCCAAGACTCATCCCTAGAAGAGGGATATCGAGCAGAACACATCAAAGGGGTATCGTGCAAGGGTTCAAAGACCATGACGGGTTGGTCATCTTCAACCTCAAGACTGCCACCAAGAAGCCCAAAAAGTTCAAGAGAGTTGGCTCACCTCTCAAGACAATTAAGTGAGAGAGGGATATTGCACAACTTCCATCATTTATCGAGCAACAAGGAGGTCCATCATATCATATTGACTAACCAACCAAAGCTCAACTCACCATTGGATTTGGAGACCCTAAGCTCACCTCTCAACAACTAAGTGAGAGAGGGGTTTTGCCCAAGGAACTCCACATCCATGGTTCGGCCAACCCAAGGCAACCCAAGATAACCATCTCCACAAAGTCTAGGGTACATCTAAAGCAACCTTATAACCATTAAAGCAAGAAACATAGCTAAAAGATGACATGGTCGATCAAGATAGCACATATATCATGCAACATGAAAAAGAAGTAGTATAGCTAGGGTTAGGAGTTATGTAACCCGCCTCAAGCTCTAAAGCTCCAAGCTTCTAGCACCAAGCTCCAAGCTCCAAGGCACCACCTTCGATTAACACAAAGAAGAACAACTTGTAACCACCATGGCCGAAGAGAAGGAAGAAGAAGAAGAAGATGCCAAGGAAAGGGGGAGAGACCTACCACAAGAGAAGGAAAGGGACAAGCTAGCAAGGTGTGTCGCCCAACACACTAGCAATATCAGCCATTACTTGCTCCACTCTTCTCCTAGCTCGTCCACCAAAGGAAGGGAAGCAACTAAAGGAACCAAAGAGCATAGCAAGCAAAGGAGGGGTTTGTTTATATACAATGGGGTGAAGGGGAAGAGCAAGGCAAGGTGGCACCCGCCCCTAGCACACTTGTCCAAGGGTTATGCCACATGCTAGCACCCCAAACCACTTGTCCATGACTTGCCACCCACTTAGCAAAGCAACGGCCACTTGTCCAAAGATGGTGACATAAATGAGGCTAAGGTGGAGGGTGTGTGTTTCCCAAGATGGCAACCCCACACGCCATGGCCGATACAGAACCCTACCCGACACAACAACACTCCTTGGCTGATACACCAAGGCACCAAGCTCTCCCTTACCTGACACACTCAAGCAAGGAGGAAGGGCTTCAAGCCCAACAACAAGCCCAAGCTTAAATAAGCTCAACCGAGGCCTAAAACAACTCAAGCAAGGCACCCAACCCATCCTCTCAACCCTAAAGGATGCAAGGAGAGAGAAAGACATCTCTCAAGGTGACAAACTTGCACACCAATCCTAAAACTTGGGTAATTTGCAAGTTGCACCTCAACCTCTCAACAAAGCACAAACAAACCCTAATCACAACTTTAGGTGATTAGCAAGCATCTCAACACAAGGTTTAGGCAAAGTAAATAGGATAAGCCCAAAATGAAGGTCAGGGTCCTTACAAGCCATAAACCTCTACAAAGGGATTTCGCCCCCAAAATCCAAAGAGAAATCGAGGGATACTTCCTCCTCATCTCTTCCTCGAGCTCCCACGTGGCTTCCTCAATGCCACAATGATGTCAAAGAACCTTCACAAGCACCAGGTCCTTCCTTTTCAACTTCTTTACTCTTCTGTCAAGGATCATCACTGGACCTTCTTCGTAGGTCACATCTTCATCCAGATCAACCTCAACCGGTTGTATCACTGTCTTTGTGCATGGATGACTTTTCTTCAGCCTATAATGTTACCCTTCTGAAAAAGGAGGGTGGCCTTGGCATTGGGAAAATTGTTGAAGTATCTAAATCTTGTCTTTTTCTTAATGCATGGGACGTTGCAAATAAAAAAGACTCTTTATGGGTCAAGTGGATCAATGAGAGGTACATTTTAAACTCTTCCTTCTGGTCCATCAAGGCGACATCCTCCATGTCCTGGATGTTCACCAAGATTCTTGATTGTAGATCGGAGCTTTTAAAATTCATTTCCTTCAAGATTGGCAATGGTAATGACTTCTTTCTGTGGTTGGATCCTTGGTATTTAAATAAAAAATTCCTTTGGGATTTCTCTGGTAAAGATGTGCATCTGAATCTTGGATTCCTTATTGAGTGTAAGATTTCGTCCATTCTAAATGATGGTTTCTGGACTATTCCTGAAAATAGGAATAATAAGAAACTGATTAATATCATAAAAGTTGGTCATGTTCCTAATGGAGGTTCTGATATCCTATTATTTAATAGTAAAAGATCCATTTGTCTCAAACATGTCTGGAATACTATTAGAGCATCGGTCAAGGAGTCCTTGTTGTTTACATGGCTATGGAAGTATTCTTTGCCAAGAAGATATCAAATTCATGGCTGGAAGTTCTTTCATGACAAAATCTCTACCTTTGAGTATATGAAAAGAGTAGGCTTTTTTGGTCCATCTAAGTGCATCCTCTGTAATTCTGATTGTGAAAGTTCAAATCATATTATGTTCAAATGTTCTTATACCAAAATTGTCTGGCTTAAGGTGGAGAAAGAAGCATAATTTTCTGCCAATTTGAATGACTTGAATGATATTATGAAGATAACCAACAAAAAACATAGTTTTCTGTACCTGAGCTTCCTTTACCATGTTTGGTGGGAGAGAAATAATATAATTCATGAAAATAAATCTCTTAAGTGTGAAGATATTAGTAAGAAGATTATTCATGACTATCTCAGCTTCTGACCCTAGATTCTTGGGTCTTTCTTGCTGGTTTGAGCTCTGCAGGTCCTGGCCATATTTATATCTCTGCTTTGTCTTGGTACAGAAGCCTGGTTTTTTCTATGAAGTTCCTCTGGTGCCTACCTGGTTGGATGTGATACCTAGCTGATAAAATCTCGGCTTCTGGCCCTTGGTTCTTGGGTCTTTCTTATTGGTTTGAGCTCTGCAGGTCATGGCCTTTTTTAGTTCTCGTTCAGATTTCTCTGAGTTCCTGGTGCCTACCTGGTTGGAGGTGTTATCTAGCAGACAGATTTTTAGTTCTCGTTCAGTTTTCTATGAAGCATCCTTCTGACTTGGGGATCTGGTCTCTATCCCTCAACAACAGCTTCTAGCTCCTACAATGGTTCCATGTTGAGCAGCCTTGTGTGCTGCTCTTCTTTTTCTCGGCTTCCTTATCCCTGTTTCTATGATGAACTTTTGTAGAGGGGTTTTTTCTGTGAGACCTACATGTAGCTTCAGTTCAAGTCACAATATGGAGTATATTTGTTGTTGTTTGTGTTTCGTGCTGCTTCCAAGTTGTGCCCTCTATGTTTTCCCTCAGATTTTTCTTAGGAGATGGCATGTTTCTGTCCTCCTTGGTTGAGGATGACAGGGTTTTTGTCTCTCAGTTGCACAATTTGTTTCCCTACCATGTTCTAGATGTGGTTGTTCTGTATATTTTACAGCTTGTTTTTCACTGAGAGGCTTGTGTGCCTTTTCTCCTTTCTTTTCACTCTTTTGTACAGCTTCTTCAAAAAGTAATACAAAAAAAGAGAAAGGAGTTTTGAGGACCCCAAAAAAAAAAGAGGAGAGAGAGAGAATTGTTTAGTTAAAAAATGGGAGTATTTATTTCAAATTGGTTAAAGGATGATGTGACGAACTCTATACTATTTTTTATATTTCATTTAAGTTTAAATAATGGACTATGTTTTATTGTAACTCATGCAATGATTAAGACCTAGTTTTGTAAATTCCTAGCATATATTGATTATGAAGTTGATGTCATTTGGCAAATGAATGGAGAAGGAAGATGGTGTTTGAATATTGTCTTGATTCTATTATATAGTGGGCTCATTTTTAATACATTTTGGAATTCCTAATAATTCTAAGTCAATCATTTCTTGAATTAATTTCATGAGGATATCGCTTTGATCTTACTTGAGGACAATGAAGAAGCAAAGTCTGGGAGAGTTTAATGTATGCCTTAATCTCCTACATTACATGATCAGTTTCCTCCCATTATGTATATTACATCATGCACATTTTTATCTTTCTTCTTGTTATTTAGGCTATATAAATTCGATACCTAGTCACCTTATTTCATGTGATTTCAAGGTTGCATGATGAAAACAACAAGAAAATATTTGAAAGGATGGAACAGTCTTCAACAACACTATTCTAGGGTTTTTCATACCTACAAGAATGACATCATGAAGTTTGGTAATTGTTCCAACCATTTTTGTTGGGACCCACTCTTTTGATCAGTATAAATACCAACTATTGGAGATAATCCCAAAATCTAAACCTAGATTATGAAATAAAACAATGAATTCTCGACAAAGGTGATTAAACAGTATATGAAAAACACAGATAAATTTTTCCTTTTTCTTTTTCACAAATTCATAAATCAATGTCACATCAAGGACACCACATTTATATATCACAAATCTTATTCAATTCCATTAAACTAGAATCAAATCTTATTCTCATATACAATTCAGTTTACATCAGACACATATACATTGATGAACAAACTTAGTCTACAATCCATCTTGGGAAAGAGAGAGTACAGGGACAGTCTAATCTATCTAGATTATGCTATTTATATTATTTGTCACGACCTCTTCATTGGATACCATTATACCTAAAAATATTTGAAACAACCTCATGAGACTCGTATAGAGCCCCAGTGAGTGGATACCTGCCACTCAAACTAGGTACATGTATCAGCATCAGATTAAGTATAATAAACTTAACAGAAACATGCAGATATTGAAAGGTCTAGCGGAAGTTATATTATAAGTCATATCTAACTTACAATGGTAATCTAGTCCAATAGGTGAGGTAAACACTTAAACCAATTATAACTTGGAAACATCTTTTAGAGCATGTCTATGAACAAATCAGCAGATACTTCTTAGTTAAAAGTGAGAACCCTACTGCATGAGAAATAAGTCAAGTTATAAGCATTTTGAATCAATACATAACAATAATATTATCTTTGTGACACTCCACCAATCAGACCAGGAACACATCATGCAGTCCTGAAGCTGAAGTACACATAATACATATCTACCAAACAATACTATCAAATAGTAAGCAATCCAACTCATATTCAGAATGGATATAAATCCCATAATTTACAACTTGTCAACATGACATTTCATAATATGAAATAGAAAATGTCCACAACAACATGATTACTTTCCACAACAAGAAGCATAATCAATAATGACAAATCATCAAGTAGCAATACAAGGAATGTAACAACCATTCAAATCATGTTCTATGCGGCTTATCATCTTTTATTCATTTGTCTTGAAACTACTTGGCTTGTACCTCACCAAGTAGAAGTCGCCACACCTGATTCTCGTGTCAACGACTCACCGTAACTATCTTTGAGTTTAGCCGGCCACCCTAAGATATCAATAACAGACCATGGCCACCTCAGGGTTGCCTAAAGAGGCTCATGTCCTCATCTCAGGTACACGAGATAGGAACCAACAAAATAGTAGATCATGTATCACAACATTTCACATATTTTTCATTTCACATTTCACATATTTCATTTCATCAGAGAGTCTATTCTGTGTGGTCATAGACTTTCACAACAAGGATTTAGGGCCAGAGCCACTCCAGATGACTCACTCCTAAATCATGGTGGTCTAACCTTTAAGGTCTCGACCCAAACTCTGAAAATCCTTCTCATAATTCATCGATTACTATAAGGAGATCTGTTTTATTTCCCTAGTGTGGTCCTCGAGGAAACTCACAGTGTTCAGGGAACCTAACTAGATATTTCATCATTTCACTTGTAATTAATCTTTTTTACCTTAAAAGAATTCAAAACATCATATATCATATATGTGTATTCTTGCGTAACTAAAATAACATGAAACAGATTAAGTTTATCAATTAGGACAATGATCAAAGCAAGAAGCGCAATACTCTGTAGATTGCAACACATGATTATATCTATCTTCTACATTATCTCATAGAAATCATCAACAATGGGCATTCATCCCGAGACATGATCTTGTTATCCAGCATTTACCCCATCAGGGTTTTATCATCATCAGTGGGCTTTTAGACCTAGTCATAATCTCATTATGCAACATTTACCTTTATCAGGGTTTCTCAAATGTAAGGAGCACATATGAAATTCAATTTCAACATATTTCTTATCAATTCATTATATATCACAGTTCTTAACAAATATTAGCAGAGGCATTAGAACTAGCAACGGTAAAAGCATATAGATATCATGTATCATTCATCATACTTAGAATAGATTTATCATACAACATATGCTTGTTCCATCCAATCTCAATAGATGCAAATAAATTCTATGCATATACATGCATAACATACTTAGTTCTCTTCTTCTTTTATTTCTCATTCTTCAGATGGGTTACTAATCAACACATGTTGACTATCATTTAAAGTTTTTACTATTAGTCCATTCTCACAGTACAAGTCACAATTCAAAAACACACTCTTGTAAATCAATTTAAATACTTGAATTTCATCTTTTAGTTGAATTCAACTACAGTTATGTGCGTCCCTTAATCCCTCATTTGAGATTGTCATTCACTAGCATCATGAAACTCATCATTTTAGGGTAAGATTTACATTCTTAGAATCATCTACTAATTCCCATCATTTTCCTTCATTTTATATTCAGTAGTCTCAAATTCTTTCATTTCATGTTCATTACATTATTTGGACCAATCTTTCTTGATTCACTTTACATACAATGCTTCTCTTCTACTTAACATTTATCAAAGTCCAGTTCTTAGTATATTTCATTTAATTTGGGTTAAGCCACATGTAACTAAAATAAAAGATAAAATACTTCATCATACTAACTTCATTACTTTCATCTTTAACTTGCAATCACCATTAAGTACATCTTGTTCATATTGTCTCTTATATTTAGATAAGTGTAGCATGTCATTGACTACTAATGTCATTTTCATAATCAATAGTGATCATTCTTTATTATACTAATCACTTTAGCTAAAAAGAATGATTTAGGTTACATCTGCTTACATCATAATCTTTGATCATCCTTCACAAATCACTGTTATGTAACACGTATAAAAGGACCCACATTCATATGAGGGCTACTCCTTATTCCATAAATTGTACTAAAATAGATGCATTATGCTAAAATCATATTAGTAAGACTCATCATCTTTAATTGAAGTAATACTTACATTCAGTATTTCATCACATTTACAACATCATATACAAGTACTAGCTTCTTCACTCATACTCACCTTAATACTAAAAATCTATGATTTTTAAGAAGTCGTCCTTAGTTCAAAACATCATAAGAGCCATATCACTAAGTAATTTTATAATGATGCATAGAGGTTCATTATGTCTATTCACACATGGAAACCCTAGTTTCCATTTTCACATATTCTATTCATCAATCATAAGTATACATTGATTAATTGACTCATATGATTCACTTCCTCAACACAAATCCTAATCAGGATATGTGGTCGCCTTCAATTCCATTAACATTCAACAATACACTTCTATAATACAATCTAGTACAATTCAAATATGATTTTATACATGTCAATTCAATTCCAAGCATATCGGCTATTGGGCTGATTTTTAGGCATAGTTCACATGAAATAGCGTAGTCATCTACCCATAAGATCACCCATGGATCCTCAATCAATATATCAGGAACTAATCAAGTTCCAATCAATGAGAAATAATCAAAATCAGTAGAATTGGATCCCCCAATATCTTTTCCAAATCAATATTCAATCACATACATATACAAGTAATGTTTTTGATTATTTAAGTCGGATAGAATTAGGCTTTAAACATGAATACAAAGCTTAGGAGGGAGAAAAATACTCACCTCAGGTGCCAAGTACCTTAAAAACGTAGGTCAACCTCTGAATTTTTAGAAACCCAATCAAACTCTAGCAAATAAATCCAATTCTTTCCTCTCTCAACTCAAAAACCCTAGAAATGGGGATTGGAAGAGAAAGAGTGAGAAAAGTGGGAGATTTGATGTGATTTTGAATCACATCAGAGGAGGGATGGAATCTTGACATGTGAGAGAAGATTCACCATGAAATGCTATGCAAAGAAGCTAAACTTACTTGATTTCATCATATCTTGGATAGAGAAATCCTAGGTCAAATTTTCCACCACTTTCTCTTCTCAAAACCCTAGCTCTCCTCTCTCTCTAAAATTTCATTTCTTTGACATGAATGACAAGTTATAAGAGCTTCGTGTGTGTTAGGTTAGTCATGTAGATGAATTGAGGTGCTTAGAACAATTGCAAACAAGCCCTTGAATGTATTTTTATTTTGCTCAGACTGGTTGGTTGGCTGAGTTATAAACTCGCCCGACACCACACTTTTCAGAACTCAAACATCGTGCAAAAATTATGAAACTTTAACCTAATGTCTTAAATTGAGTTATAAGCAACAGTAAAAATTTAGATCATTTGGAGTTACCAATAAATAACTAACAATCAAATACTACACTGCTATATTGCAGTCTACAGCATGGTCGATCGAGTTTGTCCTGCACAGAACTTGTCCGACACCCTGCTCTGTAGAGATCAAACATCATACAAAAATTACACCAATTTAATGGTGTGTCTAGAATGGAGTTTCCCAACTACAGTTAAAATTTTAAATCAATTGGATATACCAAAAAAAATAAGTTCAATTACCACACTGCTATATTAATCTGAAAATATGGTCAGTCGAGTCTAAAACTCGACCGACAAACAGGTCAGAACATTCTTCAAAAATTCTCATATTTTTCAATAGTGCTAACATTTGAGAAATCCAAATTTGAATTAAATCAGAGTTACATATAAAATACTAAAAATCATTTAGTGAGACACTATATTTATCAAATTTTGTATTCATATGTCATCAAAACCCTAATTTGGGCCAATTAGGGTTTCCAAATTTTAACCCTAATTATGTGAATCAAAGTATGATTAAACATTCTCATTATATTTAAAACATCAAAACTTAACTACAATCATTAATCAAGCTTTAAACAATGATCAACTTAGTTAAGCATACAACCATTCAAGTAAACTCTAATTAGGTGACTAATTTGAAAATGGGTCATTACAATTTTGAAAGTCAAAAACATGATGTAGTACATTCCACATGATCGAGTAGACCTTTGGTCGATTGACTGGAGGGTTAGTGGATTGTTTTTCTATAGAAAATGGAAGTATGCATCACCTAAAATCATCAATTGGTTGACTGGGAGCTCAAATGTCATACTAAGGCCTCCATCAGGTTGACTAGAGGGGATGTTGACTATTTGGAAGGAACCAAACAATCGAATGGCTTTATGTCATTTGAGCAGCAGAAAGACCAATTAGGTTGCCTCCAAACAC